>PVKB01001861.1:0-292824 GCA_004027205.1 Ctenodactylus gundi
TTTAAAAAAAAAGATAATGACAACACATACCTCACTGAAAACTGCCGCCCAATCACCATGTTATGTCATGCCTTGATTGCACCTTTCTGTACCAACTTTTGAGCCATCTCTGCCAGTTCTCATGCCCAGAGAGCCTCCTCAACCAATTGTCACTTCCCACTCAAGTGAAGTCAACTTAAATCCCACTTGATCCATGAAGACTATCTACCATCACACCATTTTCCAGTCTTCCCAATTCTTCATAGCTCTCATGTCAAAAGACAGGAAAATAAAGGTTTAATTCCTGGATCTGTCACTTACTAAAGCCATATTGAGCAAGTTATTTTATCTCTTAGAGCCCCCACCTTCTCATGCACCAAATGAGATAATAATTATTTATCTACCCCATACGATGACTGCAGCAGAGCTCAGTGGTTTCACCTGGCCTGAATTCTTCCAAGTAGTATAATTTCTTTCCTTCTTATGGAACATCATTAGACCCTATTCCTAGCACACTGGATTTAGGTGAGGCTAATCACCTCTCCTTAGGCTCCAAGTGATGACATGGCCTGACCCTGTGTGAGCCAATCTGCACAGTGTGTTCTTGAATATTTATAGCACTAGTAGAAAGTCACTCTCCTTCCCTTGAGTGACTGAATTTCCAGAAGGTAGCCTGGCTGCTGACAGCCAATGCCTGTGGAAAGCCTCCTTAAGAATCCAGACAATACAAAGCAAGGCACCACTGCAAATGAGATGGAAACAGACTGCTGATGTCACTGGATGCATCCCAATCCAACACGCTGCAAGTCTGTCCCAGCCTCTGCACTCCATTTAACCAACAGATTTGTTCTACTTATCTGAGAGTCAGTCATGTTCTTATCAGTTGTCCCCAAGAGTTCTGACAACAGCCCAAACAACATAAAATTTAAATAAGTAACAATTACTGTATCATACCAGAGCTCTGGCTAGCCTAGGAAAACATTCAAAACATCATCCCTATCACTGTTGCTGTTTCCGCACATTTGTTTTCTGGGGGCAGGAAGACCTGGAGTCAGGTCTGCCTCCACACTTTACTAGGATGACACTCCATAACATTTCTGAAACCCTACGTTACCACATATGTAGTTGCCAACATTGTTATGAAAAATAAATAAAACATATTCCTGAAAGGAGTGACATGTTCTGCAGATTTAGTTATTGTTATCTCAGTCCTTAGGATTGAGGCTAACACCTCTTATGTCAGAGCGGGTAACTGAATCCCAAAATCCTGGGACATAATTTGCGAAGAGAACAGAGAAAGCGATGGACTCGACTAAACTGCAGTCTAAGCTAAGGTGGATGTAGAGCACAACGGAGAACCTTATTCTAGCACTGTGCTGTCCACTGAAATCAACAAATTAAGTACTGATGTACATGGGTTTGAGTGACACTATTAAGGCCTGCCAGGGACACAGGAACAAGGGGTAATCCCCATCAACCATGTTCTGCACAACTTACTTATATTTCCTACCCCAAAATAGAATTACTTATTTCTTCCTTGGTTAATTAAGAAGATGAACTATGAGTACACATTGAAATTATCTAACTTCTTCTATCTTCAAGGAGGAAACCTAATATATAACTAGAGAAAGACCCTAATTAATAAAGAAAATTTAACATGAACTCCAGCCAAGTCAAACTTGAACGGCTCTGCTGAAACTCATACTGGAATAAATAAAACAACATCAAAGCAAATGCCCTGGTTTAGCTTGAATGTTTTATTGAGCACATGGAGAAAGCCTCTCTGCCCAAAACAGGGAGAGTTAATGAGGAAAATAAATGGTGTTTTTCAGTCAGTTCATTGGTTTCTGAGATAAGGATATCACCAAGAGATAACTACATTCATGGAAAAGACAGAATAATGACTTTAGAACCTCAGAGTAGTGAACAAAATAAAACAAATTTTATAAACCGTTTGAGATCAGAGGAATGCATCCATTTCCAAATACTTTCTACGATAACGTACACACATTTCCCTTCTACTAATCCCCCAAAACCTTACATATAAATTACAAAGGAAGCTTTCTCCAGATGTAGAAATGTAGGCCTTACCTTTTCAGATGATATACAGGAACCAAGGAAATCTGTGCAGCATTTGAACACTCCAAGATAACCAGCCTTTCATGGGTACCATTTTGAAAATGAAGCTCCATATTCAGAGAAGCCGACTGAGTCTTCTGACAGTATATCGTCAGCCTAGGGTTCAGGGCAAAGGCAAGTACCCCCACGTCTGCACACATTTTCCTGTAGCAGCAGCTGCTGTATTTCAGAGCGAGTCAATCTCTAGCTCACAGAGATTGGAAAATCAACCTGCACTCACCTGCAAATGTTGTGAGTTATCAGCCATGCTATCTTCTCGCCTGCGGACTTCTTCCAATAACTGGGCATTCTTCTTCTTTTCCAGCTGTTGGTTATGCTTAAGGTTGGCCACCTTCTTATTCTGATCCTTCATATGCCTGAGGAAAGCCAGCACAGCTTGGTTACATTTAATTCTTGGAAAATCATATATAGTTGCAACAAATTCAAGGAGTACTAAGTTAGGATAGATTATAAACGTAAGCTCAGGGTTAAATGAAATGGAACATCAGAATGTATCATTTTCAACCACAAGTTTGTATTGAGTTCCCAATGATGCCACGTGTCGGGATGGTAGTAGGGCTTCTGTAGTGCCTAATACAGGCATAGTTTTCACTTTTAGGGAGCTGACAGTCCGGTGGGCAACGTAGACAAACATCAAGGAAACCCATCTACCATTTGGTAATGCTGGAGGAAATAAACAGCATGCCACGAGAGAAGTTACTGTGCATCTGTAGGCGGGGAAGTGTGGATCAAGAGGATAACAGACACTGAAGCCAGAGAAGGCCTCCATTAGCCGAGGAAACCAACTAGGCCCAGTGGCACAGAACTGTGACCCCAGCATTCCAGAAGGCTGAGGGCAGAAAGAAAATAAGTTTGAACCCAGCTCGGGCAACTTAGTGAGACTCTGTCTCAAAACCAAGACATAAAAAAATGTGCTGAGAATGTAGCTTAGGGAGAAGGCCCTGGTCTTGGTCCCTGGTAGTGTTGCAGAGAAAAGAGAAGGACACACACACACGGAGAGAGAGAAAGGGGGGAGGGGGGTATAATTGAAACTCAAAAGAACCAACAAAGAGAGACAGAAATGCCAGTGGAGAAGCTTCCAGGAGAAAGAACAATGCATGCGATTTTGAAGGCAGGAAAAAGATGGCTGAGTCCAAGAACCAAGGGTGGAGTGGAAGCTGAGTTAGATATAGGGCTACAGGGTAGGTGGGCTCAGGCACCTAAGGCCCTATGGTCTGTGATGGGACACTAATTTTCTTCTAAGTGATCATTTTTCTAATTACTATTATTCTTTTGAACATGTTCTTATTCTGAGATCATAATCCATCACTTTGATTTTAAAATAACAGTTACAAGGCTCCAATCAAATACATTGTCAACACTTCACTTAAACACAGTAACAGTTTGGCTAATCACAATATTAAATAAAACCCTAGTGTGGGGAATAAAAGTTCTTAATGAATCCATAGGATGTCAAAGCAAAAAATCATAAAGTGATAAAGTGGGTAAAAGACTAAGAATAAAGGACGGGTGAAATACCAAAAGGCAGAGTTATAAGCTTAATGTGGAATATTTCATGAGCTACATTTAGCAAAACATTCCGCAGATTTAGGCAACCATATCCATGGCAGCTGTTATAAATCTAATCCAACATGTAAAAATACCAAAGTGCAGCACAGAAGGCTTGGGAGCCATGGGGCCAGGAGAGAAAGGTTAAGGAACACGATCATTTTGGGTCCTGTCTAATCCCTTCGCTCCCTGTCCTCACATGACTACATCAGCCCCTGTGATGGAGGCCAGACTCCAGGGACATGTGTCCTAAGAGGCACTGCTCTTCTGGAAACATGAACAAGATGAGACAAACAGCAAACATGTCAAGTTGAAATAATTAAAAAGCAAATGAAAACAGTTTGCCACAGGAAACTTACTTCTAAACCTCTTAAAATTTTGCACTCCTACTCTCTCTTACGTTAAGATAATGAAGTTCAACAGAATTATTTCCTAAGCTTAATAATCTTCTATTAGTAGTCTAATACAAAATATTATGGACACTTTGGGCTCCTTATGAACAAGTTACCAATGGAAGTGGTGACGTAAGTGTTCCTGATGGATGGGAATCTACACACAAAACTAAACAATCATGTCCTTAAATCATTATTTGCATTGTGGAATTTTTATTCACACTTTTTTCCCAGATTTTCCCCAATATAACCATATATCCACATGAAACCATCTGAAATTTGCATGTAAATCTATTTTCAGGAGATGATCTTTTGTTTAGAGATGTTCAGAATAACCCCTTGTGTACTATTTAATTAACTGTATTTTCAAAGTTTATATTGACTAGGGCAGGCTCACTTTTCAATTATGTAGGAAATAAGGTCACTGATCAGAAACAGGACATGATAGCTGGCAAATATGTCCAGTGAAATGGTTTAATTAGAGGACATTTTTATAAAACAAACATTTTATCACTTTGAATCATACCATTAAACAGAAGTGACTTCTAAGCATTTTCTCCAAGAACCAATGACAAATAAGATAGATCATGATTATAGAAATCATTTGTATAATCACTTGAACAAAGCACTCAGTGTGGTTTTACCAGACAGACATTATAGGGATACTGAATGGGTTTTTAACCAAAAAAAAAAAAAAAAAAAAGAAAAAAACTAATTCCAAGTTCACATGTCCCTTAAATCTCACAGTTAATGGCTAACAAAACTGAAGGACCGATGTTCTGACAAGTGATGGAAGCTTCTCCTTAGCATTTTCCAATGACTCCTTCAAATGACATCTTATTTAAGACATCAGCAATCAAAAGAGAAAGACTGAGTATGCATGGTATTGCTTAAGACATGAGCCAATCAGATCAACATGGGCAAGGTTATGAGAATGAATACCTTGTAGATGTGACTTTCAATAGTTACCTATCAGATATGAACACCCCCAAGCAGTAGTGGCATGACTTTAAAATGTGTTTCTAGTAGTCTAACCTGTCTTCTAGGAAAACCTTCCATGAAAGCCAAAAAGGGAAGGAAAGATTTGCTCTGTACAAGTAAGAAGGGAGCCAGGAGCAGCACGGGTTAGGTAGGGAGCTTCAGTTACTAAACAACCCCTCTCTCAGGTACCCCACACACTCCGGGCACAGGCTGAGACAGAAATTTACAAGGTAGTCTGGTAGAAGAGCCTTGGAATTTAAAGTACTAGGTTATTTGGAGGACGGAATGACCCTGGTACCCAAAAGCTCAGGGACAGTCAGTGACAAAATGGCCACAGTGATTCTTCCTAGTGACAACTTCACCATTTCTAATAGTAACATCTGTATATGGTCTAGCATACTCTGCAGCCTCCCATCTGCAGAATTAAGCCCACACAGAACAAGTCAATGTGCTAGACTCAGCACAGCTCTCACTTGTCTCTGAAACCTCAGAAGCAGGACTTGTAAAACACTCTTGCCATACTGCCCCAAAAGACAGTTTCATTTGGACCCCTTTTCCAGATTCCTATCCACTCAGCAACTTAGGGGGACCCATCTTCAGTTAGAGACTGATTTGATCCACATTCAGAACAAAAAAAAAAAAAAAGACTCCTTCAAACAAAACCATTATAATATATCCAAGATGCAAATTAAAAAATAATGAAAAGGGTAATTAGGACAAAAGGGCCAGTTGGAAAACAGAACAGTAAGTTCAGTTTTCCTTTTAAATTGACTGGCTTCATGACACAGTTTCACAAACCATGTCATGTCACTTTTCAAAATTCAGATACCACTAAAGAATCATGGATCAAATAAAAACTTTCAACAGGTATTAAGGTAAATAACAACTACCATATTCAGAAAGCACATCAGAGAGAGAAGAATCCTACTTTTTCATTAGAATAGTCTGCCAAATTAAAATTAGAAAGTGCTCTGTAACTTGCTGGTAAGAATGCATCTGGATTCAAGACTTTTAGGATTACACAGGCGGGAGGGCAGGATAGGAGACACTCGTAGGTCTCCTAGGACACTTGTGCCTTTGTTTTTAAAGGAGAAAATCAAAATTTCTTTATCATATCAGCACAAGTAAGACTTTCTTTTTACCCATCTGATCTTGAAAATTAATTTACATGATCGAAAATATTCATTTCTGGAGAGAATTCAGAAATTCAGCTCTCATATAAGATAAGACCAACTATAATCACAGAAGCATTTTTAAAGAACCATTTGGTAGTTTTTACCAACTTTTCCTCCAATTGAACCCTTGTAGGACAAAAAGCTACAAAAATGCATATGCATACATGCTAGTATTTGTGCAAAAATGTTTTCATTAGAATTGCACATGTGAAAATTTGAAAACTGCCTTATTGTCCTTAAGAATGAAACTGGCTAAAGAAATTTCTTATGTCAATAATATGTAATCACATAGCTGAAAAAAACCAGAAAAACTTTCAAAACACTGTTATCTGAAAAAGTATGGAATGGAAATATATATATATATATATATATATATATATATATATATGTCTGATTTCATTCATGTTAAAATCGAAAACCCTATTCAGATGTATGTATTACCATTTACATATGCATGTAAATAGAATCTCCTAGAAATCCCCAAACCAATCTATAAACAAGAAAAGGTGTGTGTATATGTTAGTGGGGTACAAACACAGAAAAAAATATGCCAACATTTTTAACCAATCAAAATATAGAGCCTTGTCATCACTCCAGCCTCATGACTCTTCCTCCTGCTCAGAAGTAAATACTAAATACTATCCTAATATTTTCTACGGCTTTGTTTTCACTATTCTTGAACTTCATATGTATGCAAACACACACAATATACTTTCTGCATATCTGGCCTCTTTTACTCAGCATAAAAAATTTTAAAATTTATCCATATCACCATATATACCATTTCATTCCTTACTATTCCTAAGCAATATGCCTTCGTAGGCATATAGTATATTTTGATGAGTTATTCTCTTGTTAATACTTCACAGCCAGACAGCCTGGGCTCCCATCACTTTCTAGCTGTGTGACTACGAGTAAATTCACTCTCTGGACCACAGCTTCTTAACATACAAAACAGAAATAGGGCTGGGGCAGTAGTGCGGTGGTAGAATGCTTGCCTAGCATGTGTGAGGCCTTGGGCTCAATTCCCAGCACCGTAAAAACTAACTCACTCACTCACTAAATAAATAAATAAAATGGAAATAATAATCCTACCTAATGCATAGTTATTGTGAAGGATTGATGACAGTATACTAAAATGCTTAAAACAGATTCAGAATCCATGCTCTTAGTCTTCACTTACAATAAGAACGTGTCATATGCAACAGCATACACATCTACTCAGCGCCTCATTCCCCACACCAGAGGAGCTGGAATGATGTCCCAAAGACCTCCAACAATGGGCTCTGGCACGCGTTATTAAACGCTATCTGCTGTACACTTAGCTTTACCCTTGCTCTCCTAACGATGAGTCACATTCCCGGGCGGTCACCCTGATGGCAGCAGTGCAGGAAGGTCTAGATGAGCAAGAGCGAGTGTGCTGAGATCTGAAGTGACTGCGCAGGAAGACAGGCCACACACACACAATGCGGGCTGACACTGCGCGCTCGCTGTGCCCAGAGTTTCCAACAATAAAAGCTTTTACTTTATCCACTGAGATGATCCCATTTTGAAGTCTGTAAATACCACTGAGTACTTCAGCATAGAGATAAAATTTTAGAAAGCTATCAGCAATATTCTAAAGATATTTTATAGTAATTGCAAGTGTGTTAAGTGACAAGAACGTGATCATTCCTTCTGGGAAGAGAAAGATTCTGTCCTGCCATAGCTATTTGAAACCCTCTTGCCATAGCAAAGAATCCCAGCTAAGTCAGCCTCAGGGGATTCAGAAAACAGGCCCAATTTCCTGGACCTTGCATCTTAGTTGCTCAAGAGCACTGAGTGGCCACAAGTTAGATGACAGTCTACTGTTTACATTCTTATCAAAGCCCTATGCTGGGAAGAGTGAGCCCATCTCTCCTCCTTTTTGACTGGACTTCCATCTTGGCTTCATTCTTCCTCTTTTGCTCCCTCCACAATTGTTCCCTGGAGGTGATACTACCTTGAACATAAGAACAAGAGAACAAGGCCACCCTCTGAGAAGCACCTGATGGCACATATCTTCAAAGTCATAATTTATCACTTCCCAGACCAGCAGAACACACTCAGAATTTGGTAACATAGCCAACAAAGGGGTTGAGCCAGATAGAGTGATGAATGCCTATAATCCCAGTGCTTAGGGTGGCCACAGCAGGAGAATCACAAATTCAAGTCCCTTCTAACAACTTAGAAAGACCTTGTCTCAAAATACAAAATAAAAAAAGAACTAGGTAGTATAGCTCTGTGGTAGAATGCTTTGCTTTTGGGTTCAAAAAGCAGTTGAATCACCTTGGAAAAAGAAAATGGTACAAAGGTGAAAGACAGTTCTGTTTTGAAAACTTGAGAAGCTTGAGAAGGAGAGTTTCCCAGGGGAAAAAAAGAGAGAAGATTTTAGTTAAGTCCTTGTCAAAACCTTCTAGTCTCAGGCTCTACCAGAAATCTTTTCTTGATGACATGGTCCTATCAGGTTAGTCCTCACTCAGCTTCAGGAAATGACTGAATCATTTGAGACCAAAGGGATGGAGAGGCAGGCCAAAGCCAGACCTTTGCTGCCACATTGAAAGCCTCCTCATCACAGTGGCAATCCTTACAAAATTTGCAATCTTGGCCAAGTTGTTACTTTGGAAGATGGGAAATTAAATGATTCCACAAACGCAAAGGTCTTAAAAGAGTACCTTCCACACAATGAGCGCTCCATAAACATCAGTCCCAAACCTCTTTCATGGAGCACATGTCTACCTCCCACAACCTCACGCTTCACTTTCCCACCTCAGCCACAGAAGCCTGGGGGGTAACATTCTCAGGTGACACAGCAGAAGGTAGTCCTAATTAGCAACAAAAGGGATTGTTTTCCTTGAACACATTTTACTTTGAGGGAAGCTCTGGGGCAGACTTCCTTTAAATGTCTTCCTTCACCTAAGCCTGAAGAATCCCCTCCCCCAAATAATAATGGAATGTTACCCCAAGTATGAATGGAATATAGTGATCAAGAGATGGAGATAGAGAGATGTTGCAGGTACGGTAGAAAAGCCTTTAGGGATGAAAAGCAGGGAAAGCCAAGGACTGCTGCTGGCCCTAACCCTCCTCTTCTATCAATACAGTAGGACCAGCGCACCCACAGGACACTAAGGAAAAAGGCAGGCCCATTTTTCACTCACTTCAGAACTCAATGTTCAATCCATGAGAACCTAATAATAGGATACTCTTGCAGGTAACAGATTATAGAACAGCTGTGAGGGTTATAGGATTTACTAACAAATGTGGCTCTGATTTACCAAATAATTTTCTTAATGTTTGGCTTCTTCCCTAGGTATGGTGACCCACTAAACAACACAGACTGGTCATATCGGTCTGAGGTGGATCATGTTTCCCACTGTAAAACACTAAATGTATCGTCACATTCTGCATCACTCCCACTGCAGACTGAACTAACACGCTCAGCTTCATAGCCTGCAGGTCAAAGCTGATGGTGGTTCACTGAAGTAAAGTCCAAAGCAGAGTCCCACTGCCACATAAATATCTCAGACTTTGTATGTCATGGCTTCACATATACCCAGTTCAAGCCAGCCAAAGAGACCATGCAGGGAAACAGAGAGTGCAGATCCCTTCTCTTCATCACCTCTGCTGCCATGACTACTCAAGACACCATCCCTTCCTGACTGGCCCATAAAACTCTTTTCTCTTCCTCAGTCCCTGCTTCCATTCCAGGTCCCCTTCAAATCTGATCTCTACCCAGAATCAAGAGTGAGATATTTTTGCAAGAAGTCATATCATGCACTTGGTGATGTACAATCCTACAATGGGTTCCCATTTTCCTAAGACTGAAGTCACATACCCATTTACCTCACCATTCACTTTCATGAAATACCATTTTTCCATTAGCCCTGGAATTTAATCTTATTTCAGTTTCTATTTCCTACCAGAGGGTACAGGAAGAAGGAGTCTGAGACCTCCTGAGACTAAAATGTCACCTAGATTGGCTGTGGGCACCAAATCCAAAGATGCCCCCTCCTCACCGAAATCCCCTTTGATGATACCCAGCACACAAATTATATAATCTGTAATCAAACACTAACTTGCATTTTGAATTGCTAATAGGAAATTCCATCACCAAATGGGCATTATTTCTAGGACAGACTCCATCCCTGGGGTGTTTTCCAGAGTGATGGAATGATTCCTAACCACATTCTCTCTGGCTCAAGCTACCATCATCTTTAGGTAGCACCAGGATGCTGGCTTCAGTGGATCCATGATGTACTCTCCTCCAGGCAGTGGAAAATGAACAAATGGAATCTACACGCCCCAAAATTTCACAGGATTCTGTGAAAACACCTGTACCTCTTCTCATGACCTCTACCAGGTCATCCCCAGGTGGTAACTTCTACCTCCCCAGGTGATATCATACTCCCATCTCTTGGCCACCTCAAGTTGAGCCTCCATTTGTACCAAGCACACAAGTTCTACTGTTGGCAGGGTCTCTGCAAAAGTAGTTTATTCTTCTAGAAACTCTTTCCTCACTAACCCAAGCCCCTCATCTGAGACAACCTATAAGCATCTACTTCTCTTCAGTGTGAGCAAGATGTCTTCTAGGAAGACTTGACTGCCTATATGAAATTTTAAAAAGCTGGTCCTGCTGCTATGAATTCACAAGTCACACTCGGCCTGCCTTGCCAAAATCCTGTCACACTTTGGATACTCTCATGCTTGCCTTGTTCCCCCTACACATCCTCCAGTCTGTGCTCACATCTGCCTAGGGGACAACGTAGTGCCTAGGCCATGGTCATGGATGAATTTCTGCTGGACTGAATTTAATTTTGAAACCTGCCATTTCTTGGTAAAGTGATAAAACAAGACCTTTTTTGTTTTCCACATGCTGTATGTGAATGCCTAAAATTATTTAAGAATATATATCTAGGGTTTTACATGAATCAGTATCATTGTCTTACATTTGCTCAAAAAGGCTTTTTCTATAAGGAAGAATACCATTTCATAAAATGAATATCAGTTTATTATTAACAAAATGGTACCTTATAGAAAAGCTGTATTAAGAACACAAACGACAATTATCATCCGGTACTAACACAGCAACGATCTGGACTTCTCAGTTCTATACAAAGGTAATTTTCAAGATCAAACAGAAACTTCCAAATGACTTGGGTATTTTCTTTTGATTTGAATACATAATGCATATTTCTTTATAGTTTATACCAAAACAATGGCTAGTTCTCACACTGCTGAGAAAGGCATTCCAAAGCCTGGAACAGCAATCAGCAAACACTGTGCTTACAACGCCAGTGGATGAGCATCCTTAGACACAGCAGGCCAGGCAGCTCTGCTGAAGCTGCTCCCCGCACCAACCACTCCCTGCCTCTAGTTTGTCACTACAAGGCTAAAGCAGCCAGGGGTAAGAGAAATACAAACAGGCAGGTCTGTGTTCCAATATAACTTTATTTCCAAGAACAGACCTCAGGGCTGGATTTGGCCAGTAGGCTAGAGTTACTCAACTCCAGCCTATGGTTTACAGCAATAACCATAATAGCAGCAAATGCTCTTATCGCTTACTCTGACACATCACCTGATGTGTCCTGGGCACATAACACATATTGACGCTCTCATCCTTACCGTGAACCTCTCAGCAGGACCCATTTGTTCTTCTTATAAACAAAGAAATGACCCGAAGTTCCAGAGGTAGTGAACACAGAGCCAGGACCCTGAGACAGCCTCCCTCCAGAGGTTTACCTAATCCCGAGTCCTCTGTGCTGTGCCAACCCACTATGGAGAAGACGCAGGGTTGCTTCCTATCACTTTCTTGTTTTCCTTTCCCCCAAACAGACCCAATAAAGTCTCTGGAAAATAAACAGAAAGAAGAAATAACCCTATATAATCCAGAATCCCTTCTGTGGTCCAGCAACTTCAAAGCATCGTACTCCTAAACTGTGGGATGCCTGTGGGCAGCAACCTGGAAGACTTTGAAAGAGCCAACATGGATGAAGGGGTGACCTGAGAATGGGAGCTTTTCACCAGGGAGCTGGGAGGGTATTTCACCAGGACACAGAGGGCAGCTTCACAGGTCCACGTCACAGCGGTCACTACAGGTACTGAAACAAGAACACAGCTCTAAAGTGTGACATGAAACAAGGGTGCCATGGACTCACCTATTCATTTTCGTTCCACCAACTCATTAATCTCAACATGGCCACTTTCTGAACAATTTATCAAATGTTCTGAAAGACTCTCCTGTCCCACTGGAAATGTTCACTTCACATCCCACCCCTAGATCACCGTATCATGATGAGTTTGATTCTCTTTCCTGTACAGATTAAATCAGAGATGTAGAGTTGAAGATGAGAGGAAAAGTAAAAATAAAAATAGAAGATCAACAAAATCTAAAAGTGACAGAGAGACAAAAGAGCAAGAACAAGACATCATTGATAGATCAGAAGACAAATGTCTGAGACTGTGGGACCTCCAACAAAAGTCTCGCTCCATTCCTGCTTCATATCTCCTCTTTGCACATCATTTACCTCATTTTTTAAAAAGAATCTGAACAATTTAAAAATTCATTTTTATAACTGCCACAATTCCATGGAATATTGTATCCTTCTAAAAGCCTAAGGCTCCACTGCTAGACACAGGCACATTAGAGCCAATTTGGTAGAATGTCAGCTATATTTACAGTTTGGGGTAATATAAAAACATATGGAAACTGTGAAAATTGACCCCCGGGAGGCTCATGTTAGAGGAAACCAACATTCCACAGTCTGACCAGAGGTTGGGGGCAATTTGCCCAGACAACATACAGTTGGAGCAACCTATGAGCGCAAAGGCCATTTCATGGACACAAGACCTATTTTTATTGCATCCAATCTAGGACTGGCCTGTAGCTGCTCTGATGTAAAATAAAGCAGAGGTGTAAGAAGATACAAATCTTATGTAATGAGTTACCAAACTAACATACAGGAATAAAGTGCTGGAGTTTATATTATTTGCTATCAAAAAACCTATCCAAAACTACTATCAAACAGTAAAAAATCTTCACATATTTGGATCTTAGATTATTTATCTGGTAATGTGTTATGTACTAAAAAGTATAATCTCAGCTAAATGAAGTGATATTCTTACAGAAAAGTCATTTTACTCCTATTATG
Organism: Ctenodactylus gundi; assembly: GCA_004027205.1. Taxonomy (NCBI): domain Eukaryota; kingdom Metazoa; phylum Chordata; class Mammalia; order Rodentia; family Ctenodactylidae; genus Ctenodactylus; species Ctenodactylus gundi. The sequence continues at coordinate 13,381 of PVKB01001861.1, forward strand.
CAGATGAAGAAACAAGCTAAGAAGGGATAAATAATTTGCTAGACATCCTAGTTAATAAGTATGGGTTTGCAAAATTTGAGCCATTATTTCTATGATTACATGAATATCATGGTCTCACTTGTTATACTCTATGAAAAACAATGAAATATTACCCTGTATTTCTAGGAGGTCCATATCACAAAAATAAATGGAACATAATAACCAAGCCTAGATATTCACTTTTGAAAGTTAGAGTTATCTTCCCTATGAAGCAGGCAAAGTACCAACCTCAATAAAGCAAGTTACACTATAGGATCTGGTCATTGCCAAAATAATTGGGAGCAGGGCTGAATTTAATTGTTATTGTCAGGGCTGGTTTGATTGAATGGTCACAGCTATTGTAGCTCCGAGGTATACTCACAGCTTGGCTGTTCCCTCTGTTCATTCATGATCTTACCAGACCAAAATCAACGTGTTGGCCAAACCGCCTTTCCTATCTGTAGCTCAACTGAGGAATAAAGTACTTCTAAGCTCATTCAGGTTGCTGGCAGAATTCTCTTCCTTGTAGCTGTATGACTGAGGTTCCAGCATTCTGCTGGCTGCTGGCTAAAACTGAAACTGCCCTTGGGTCCTGAAGTTCTTTTTCATATCACTTTCTCAAGACAGCCCAGAGAATAGCTATTTGATTTTTTGAGGCTAGCAAAAGAAACTCTCTCCACTCTGCTAAGAAGGACCAGGACCGTGCAACATGACAAAATCCCTGAAGTAGTATCCCATTGCCTTTTTCATATGACACACACATGCCAGGGATGGGATCCCGTCATCTTTGCTGCTTCCAATCTAATGGATGTCTCAGTCCTGCTCATACTTAAGTTGATAAAAATATACAAGAGTGAGAAAACTAGAGAGTGGAGAAGAAGGAAGCCATGCTTGAACTTTGCCTCCACAATCCACTACCACTGCTAAAGAGTTTCCACAATCACAGAAGTATTCTACTTCTATGCTGCCAGGTCATCAGCCACTAGCCAGTCGTGGGAACTAAACTTATGAAATTCAGCAACAGCAACAGCAGAATTGATTTTAAATAGTATTTACTTGTAATTAAATTAAATAGTCACATGGCACAAGTGGTTTTACTACAGGGCAGCACATATTTGGGCAATCACCAATGTCCAAATTATATGGTATTTTAAAATGTTTTAACCTGTGTATTTTTATCTGCTCAGTTTTGGGTTTTGTTTGTTTAGCTTTGTTGTTGTTATTTCCAAAGTTTGCATAATCTTTTTCACAGTCAATTTCAAACACTATCTACCTAAAAGGCTTTATTTTTCCATTGTCCCAAATTCTTTCCAAACCATTTCACCAATGCAACCTAAGGAATCTGGCAGGCTAACCGATAGCTAACAAGGAGTTCTTGTAATTTATGCATTCTTACACTTTCCCAAGTATTTGTCCCCATGACAACACACTGCAAAAATAAATGCCTATTTTTTTTCCACTCATCACAAAATTCAAACCTCTTAGGCTGATGTGAATGCGTAACAGTACCAGTGGTGGGCGGTGGATGAAAAGAAAAATCAATGAAGGATAACAAACCAGCAGAATTATAGGCAAAGAAGGCATAAACCACTTCCCTCCGATTAGAGAAGACAGGATAAGCCAGTTCCCCACACAGTTGCCTTAACACAATTACCACTTTCAAATCCATCACTGCAACGCCACCTGCTTTAGTTTCACTAGATGACATAGCTTTCCTAACCCAGTAGTTCCGAAGCAGCATTCTAGCAGCCCTAGCTCAGGGGTATGTTAATAGCTACTACACAAACACACACACACACACACACCACAAAAAGGTCTTAAGAGCACAAAGGTTCCTTCTACTGTAGGATTTTTCAGAACCTTTAATATTATAAAGTATACTGTAAATCTCCAAAAGGAAAAAAGAAGTGATAAGCTTATGTTTAGTATAGAAGGATAATGGGTATTGGTTATAAGTCTTTTTTACCAAGCCACTTTTTGTTCCAAGACCATCCTATTGACTTATTGTTCTGATAGTCCAAGCCTGAGAAAGAATGTTATTAGTCAGTTTCCCAAACCTCTCACTGACATCCACTCAATGAATTTTGCTCCACCCATCCAATACCTGTGTAATCTACTTAGTATTTTCAATGTTTTTCCTTATATACTTTTGAGCCTTAGATTCTTCCTGAATAAGAATTACTGAAATTGTGTGTTCAATCTAAAATTACAGATTTGACAATACAAAAAAGCAATAGTTAATAAAACATATGCTCATCTCTACTAACTAAATGCACCTTAATTTTTAAGCATAAAACTAGCAACAACAAAGATTAATTAAAGCCAGTTTCGAAGTGATAGAAACAGTGCCTAGGAACAAAAGTTACTTCCCCGTCTTCCAGGAACAAGTGAAGAGACAGCTGCTAGCAGGAGTTCACTCACAAGCTGGCAAGATTAAGACCCTTAGGACTTCTGGGACCTGGCAAGTGAGCCATAGAGTACAAGAAATTACCAATACTTACCCAGGTTTCATCAATTGGAGGTACTTAAAATGCTCTCCTTTTGCTCAGCACCCCAGTAAGTCTTCCCAGCTGTAATTTGGAAGCTTTGTTGTTCCCAGATATATAGACAATTAACTTTCATTTTCTGCTTGACAAACTACAACTCCTAACAGCCTAAATTCTTCTTGAAAGCAACACAATGCCTTTTCTTCCCTTCTCAAATGCAGCTCCTCCAGGCTGAATCCAGAGGACCAGGGATCAGCTCTGGCAGCCAGAACCAGGCCTTGGATGCACATTAGAGGTAACAGTGGGGCAAAGTGAGTTTAAGAACTGTGACTTGGAGCCTGACTGCCTGAGTTCAAATCTCAGATCAACCATTTCTTCACTAAAGAAGAGAAATAAACTTATTTCTTTTTATCAATTCCTTTATCTGTGACCAGAAATAAAATACCTACTCAAAGGAGAATTCATGAAGAATGTATGTCATACAGTAAGAATTTCTTGTCATCTTGTAGTAATTTTTGATAAGAAAACAGTAATGATGATGGTAATAATAACTGTAACAACTTCTGCACTCCTTGTACCTGGGCTGGTTCACACTCAGAGATGGATGCCTACCTTTGACCACTGACACCTGTTAAAGGGATGTTGGATGAGGCATCATTACATAGTGCATCACAAAAACTTATGCACAAAAACTTTAAAAATGGAAAAGAGCATGAAAATTGTCATCAAGTCAGTGAATTTCAAGAGACCAAATCATCACTAATTCCAGGAATTCCTTAGTAATAGGATTACTGACCATGGTGACATCATTTACTTTTTTGAAGTCAGATGGCTAATGCAAGGCAAAATGTTGAAAAGATTTTATAATTTGTAACATAAAATAAAATTGTTTATGATGTTAGAAACTAAATTTGTGCCAGAACTTGACAATGAAAACTGGCTTACAGATGTAGCATTTGTAGTTGATTTTGCCGTGCATCTAAATGAGTTAAATATGCATCTTCAAGGTGAATACCAGATTATCAATACAATGTTTCAAACCATGACAGCACTCCAAATCAAACTGAAATTATGGCAAGCTCAAATTAAGACAAACAATTTTGGGTATTTTGACACATTGCTAAAAAGTCCTGTGAACAGCAGAAAATACACAGCTTTGCTTTTCAACTCAATATAGGAATTTGAAAACAGGTTTTAAGATTTCCAAAATAACAAGCAATGGATAAGTAATTATAGTTTTCTTGTATGTTGGTTTACTTTTTTATTAAGTTATTTGAGGAAAACAGATTACAGAAGAAGTCCTGGAAACACCAAAAATAAAAAAAAAAAATGACAATTCAAAAAAATTACAAGCTTCTCGTGGACTGAACTGTTGGGAGTAGAATATTTTATGATACAGAGTTACAAATCTCTATGAACTAGAAGCATTTCCTGGGCAATTAATCAAGGGAGACTTTTATGTAAAAACACATCTCGATTGAGATGTGAGCCCACAAACTGCAGTGACTAATTATAAGTTTCAGACCAATGCAGTTTTCTGAAATACTTTTCTTCAGGCCATTAAAAATACCTTGACAGCATACAGATTCAGCAAAAAGAATAAACTAACCATGCAAAGTTACAATTACAGAAAGAAATTATTCAAAGTACATGACCTTTGCACAAAAAAATGATGCATGTTTATTTGGTACTACAGACTGTCCTCTATGTTGCCCCTTTGATATGTCTGTGTACTTTCCAGTAACAATAATGAGAGATATGTGCTAAAAATGAATAGCTGCTAACTGCAGCCATCTGTGCATTCCTGGTACAAATAAAATTCAATGTCATCACTGCCCTATTGGGTTTCTCAGTAATGCTCTTTGCTGATAAGAACACTGAAAAAATACCAATGTTTTTTTTTTCCCTTTTTCTTACTCATACAAAGTATGCCCATTGCCCTTGCTACATAAAGAAGCCCATTCTACTCAGAATCCAGGCAACCACTGCGAGTCTGGGGTGAGCTAAATCCCTGCTTATCAAGATAACTGTTTCCCCACTCAGTATAAAAGGAGACAAAGTACCCCCAGACTCAAATGATTAAAATGGCCAAATTCTTAGCAGGTTAACTCATTACTTTTCACTTTTCTCTTGCCAGCCCTGAAAGCTAAGTAGCTGTCTTAACAGCCTGCAGTGAGCACTTCCAAACAACTCTCTTGCCCTACAACTATGCTAAAATGGAGTTAATTCATTTTTCCTTTATGAATTACTGGCTGTCAAAAAATTTGAGAAAGTTCCCAAGCTTTAATGGCGGCATATAAAAAGAGAGATCATGAGCTAGATGGCATGCTGGAGGGCCGCAAAAGCTGGATGACTGGAAAGCCACTGCCCTGAGATGGGAAAGATATGTATCTAGCTTCGGTGCTTCCATCCAGAGAGTTTGGCATAACCCTTTCTAATCACAGCCAAGAGTTTCTTCAGACCTGGGGACACAGAGGACCACAGGGTCATGCAGATACCCATTCCTCTCCCCAGGCAGCAAACTGCTTAGAGGAAAGCGAACCTCTGTAAAGACCCCTCACCATCTCCCTCGGGGTGTGTGCTAAGTCCAGCTTTAGAAGGCAAGGAACCCATGTGGAGGTGGGTCACTTCCGCTATCTTATAGAAGGCTGTGGTGCCTAGGATCGCCACAGATTTGATTATTAGATCGACTTTTATATGACATTCGAAGACAGAAATGCTAAAAATATTTATTAGCTTGGCTAACAACTAAAGAAAAACAATGGTAATCACAGCTCTCTGGAGAGGCTTTCTAACTTTCATTTAATGGCACCATAAAATGAGGCCATACCCTGAACATTTAAGTAGGCGAATTATTTGGTTGGAAGTGGCTCAGATTTTGAAGTTCACTCACATAAGGAGATAAAAATTTCAGTGAATATTCAAAGTGAATGCCCATTTGAAGAATTACCAAAAAAGGGGAAGAATTCAGTTGCAAAAGTACGTATGTTCTGGGTCAATATTATACTTTGACATAAGTTCTTAGTATTCAGTAAATGTTCTAATGCTCTCTCATCACCACTTCAAACGTGCTGTACCAACATGCAGGTGTCAACTGGCAATTTATTTGTAAGCAACATATTTAATCATCATAGTACAAATCCATTTTTTTCCAAGAGCATATTTTAAGCTATCACTCACTCTTCTCACTTATTAAATTTACTGGTATCAGACAGAATTTTTTAAATAAAACACAGCAAATACAAATAAAATTCCTAATATACAATAAATTTTAGTTGTATATTTAATGTCTAGCTCACAGACCACATCAGGAGCACAACTCAACAATAAAATACAATCAATGCAAAAAACAAAGAATTTGAATAGATATTTTTCTTAATACGATATTCAAATAGCCAATAGGATTATAGAAAGTTGTTCCATATCACCAGTCATGAGTGGAATGCAAATCAAAATCATGCCATACTCACTAGAATGCCTATATTAAGAAGACAGATAATGAGAACTTAGAGTAATTATATGTTGCTGGTGGAAATGTACAATAGAATAGGCATTTTAGAAAACAACTCAGTAGTTTTTCAAAAAGTTAATATGGTAATTCCACATAAATGTTTGACATAATAGCTAGAAAAGTAGGAACAATCCAAAAGTTGATCAAATCAATAAATAAACTATGATATATTCATTTGATGAACATTCTGTATCAATAAAAATGAAGTCTTGATACATATTATGATACAGAAGAAATTCAAACACATTATGCTAAGGCAAAAAAGCCAGGCACAAAAGATCCCATATCGTATGGAGTGTCCCTAACACTCAAATTTTTAGACAGGAGTACACTAGTGGTTCCTAGGGAAGAAGGAATGAGGAGTGGCGAGTGACTGCCAACAAGTATGAGGAACTTTTGTGTGGCGGGAATGTTTTATTTTGAGAACTGGACCAAGGTCATAAATGTACAGCCTTGTGAACATGCCAATAACCACTGATGTTTAAACACTAAATGGGTGTGTTTTATAGTACGTGCATCATGTCTTACTAAAATATCATACATTCTAGAGTTAAAAAATTAAACAGTGCCAAAACCTTATAAAAAGAAGTTGCATTCCTCCTTCTATTCCCTCTCTAACTATTCCCACTGCTAAGAGGTTGTTATTTTGTCAATCTCTCCACAGATTTTTAGGCATAATGTAAACACAGTCACCCATTTCCTTTCAAAAATACAATAGAGCCAGGCCCAGTGCTATAGCACCTTGGGAGGCTAAGGTATTCTGAGCCCAACCTGGGCCACTCATCAATTGAGTGAGACCCTGTCTCAAATAAACAATAAGGAGGTGGCTGGGATTTAGCTCAGAGCAAGGCTCTGTGTTCGATCCCCAGTCCCACAAAAATAAACAAATAAAGAGACAGACAATGCTCATAATATGTCTCAGAAACTACAGTGTCTGGATGCTGAAGGGATGTTGTTAAGCTGAAAGAGATCCAGGGTACTAGGCAGAAACCTGAAATCACTCCGGGAAGAGCAAGTGTTTGTAATTTTTTTGAATTTTCAAATATCTATAGAAAAACTCTGCCTGCATATCCCACGCACATCTCAATATTTTTAAAATTAAAATCTAACTTGCACATTTCCATAGCAAAAACACCCCTCTCTCTTCTGCACTCTAGCTCCACTAAAATCACCTAAGGCTGGGAGACAAGAAGAGCAAATCGGCTTCTTCCTAAACTGCCACACACAATGGATCGTTATGCCTTGCTGTTTTTATTTAATTTAAAATTTTTTATCCAAATAGCTGAGCACAGTGGTGCATGATCATAGCTCCAGAGCTCCAGAAGGCTGAAGCAGGATTATTGCCATGAGTTCAAGGATGGCCTGGACTATAAAGTGAGTTCAGAACCAGCACAGACCATGAAGCAAGACCCTGTCTCAAAAAAAAAAAAAAAAAATCTAACAGATGTCTCATCTCTATTCTGATTGTTGCCATCTTAGAACATGCCTTTTGTCCAAATACTGAAGTATCTCCCACCTGGGTTCCCTTAAGCCAACCAATGAACCTATCTTTCGACCCATTCATTAATCTATTTATTGAAAGAAATATTATGAAGCACTAACCAAGTGCCAGGCCCTAAGGATATGAAAATAAAAAGGACATTGACTTTATTATTTTAAAATTCAAGTTTTAGCAAAAGGGGGAAGAATAGAGTAGTAAAGTGGTAGCAGCATTGACCAAGTCTTATCAGATAACAAGGTGCAACTACTTTCAGCAGGTGGCTCAGAGAGTAGCATGTGAATTGGAACTTGAAGGATCAGCATAGGTAAAGAGCAAGAGTCCATCAGGCAACAGGAAAAGTACTCCGTGTGGGGAGATGGGGAAAGTCTAACAATTACAGAAGTGAGAGGAAAACTTCACCGGAGGCAAACATTGCATGGAAATAAGGAAGGAGAGTGTGTGTGCATATATCGGGGGTCGGCACTTGGAAATCAGGCCAAGCGTGAAAGGCTTCATACATCTGGTGGTGGGATACTTATTCTGCCCTACATGAACTCTCCGGTGGTTCCTGAAATAACCCAAATAGCCAACAAGAACAGCAATACTGGGAATAGGAAAATGAAATCTAATATCACAGAAATGTAGCTGGAAACTGGGTGAGTTTCAAAACTAAGCATCAAGTATGTAGTATATTGGGGAAGAGGCAGAAGCAAGAACAATGGCTCCAATTCTAATTGTACTGGGAAATGGGGTAGACATCTTTTTAAAACACAGTAGTCTTGTTTTTTTCAAAATAAAAATTTAAAACTTCTGTTTTATTATGCCATGTGAGGCAGTATCCACCCATATCTGTATCCACGTGCCTCTTGCTCTTAATATAACCTGGGTTCAAATTCAGAGTATGGGCAAGAACTTCAGTAAACTTCAGTGTACTCATTAGTTTATCCCCCCCCCCCCCCCCCCCCCCCCACACACTAAGGATTAGAAAAAGTCTTAAACATTAGTGTTTACACAGAAGAGAGCCTGGCTCGTAGAAAACACTTAATGAGCAGCAGCAAAGTTTTCCAAGGAAGGCAGCAGGTGGAATTAGCTTTACCCAATAGTATGTTTAAAATACATGTCCTTTAGAAAAGTCTTTTGTGTTTTAACTTCATAAATTTAGTTGATCATCTTATAAAAACAGCCTACAGACAATAGAAAAGTGGAAGAAACGGTGTTACTCACTCTGACTGAAATATCTTAACTTTAGGATTCTGTAAATAAATTAAAATGCCTATGAGAGATGAGAAGGTAAGTCAACAAAGCACACAACAGACAAAAGACGCCCCACACCGCCTAGCAGCTATGGGATCCAGGAAGCCACCACAGACCTCTTCCGTCAGGCATACAGACAAAGTCACTAAAGTTTCAAAGTGCAAAGTTTAAGAGTTTAAAAACAAAACAAAAAACCAAGTTGTGCAGGAGAAAGACCATGCATTTTGATAGCGTTATACCTACCCTTTGACCTAACATAAAGATGAGGAAGGAATAATTCCACAATATGATTGCTTCCTGGACCAGGGTATTGTTACATAGCAAGAATTCTCCACCCCTGTAACATGCTGATGGCCCTCTCCCACTCCTGTAGGCAAAATCAGGCAGAGAAGTTCAGCCTCCTTCACAGATTCACTCTGTTTTGTTTTTCCTGCAGGACAATCATCATATATCACAACAAAGGACTTTACTTCTTTTTGGCTTTTATGCTGCTGGCATTCTCTGATCCCACTGTGTGGGGCCACAAAGAACTGTCCCAAAAATGATTCCTGGAAAAAGCAGAAAAACTCTCCTAGAAATACATCTTTTCTCTTGGCTGCTTCCCCAGAATTCCCCACTGGGAACCATCTTAACCCAGCAGGAGGATGGATGGCCGGAGATCTCCCCCATCCCTGCTGTCCATGATTCTTGAAGTATATCCAATGCTGATGACTGTCTGCCGTCTACAAAGCTGCAGCATCCGCTGAGGCCACTCACTGGGCCCGTTCAAACTCACTTCAGAAAGAGGAATTCCACATTCCTGCTTAAGAAGAGGGTGAGGACTCAAATCAGCAGCTCAGAAAAGGCTGCTGGAATTGCCAACACAAACAGCTTCTCAACTTCCATTATAAGAGGCTTTCATCAATGCTTGGAACCCCTTTGTATTATAGAAATAGATTTCCATCCCAAAAGAAGCATATTAAACATTAGTCCCTATGGTTGCAGGAGTGCTTGGGCCAAGCCAATTTATTCTAGCATAAAAAGTCTTGCTACGGAACAAGATGCAGTGGTCAGGATACTGACTCAGGAGTCGAGATGGCTGAGCTTGGTAGCTGTGTTGAGAGTGAGACAGTCACTTGAAATACTGGAGTCTTGGTTTCCTCATCTCAGACACGAGACTAGTAATAGCACCTACTGTCTTGGAATTGCCAGGAGGGAGGGAGGGAGGGAGGGAAGGCGGGAAGGAAGGAAGGAAGGAAGGAAGGAAGGAAGGAAGGAAGGAAGGAAGGAAGGAAAAAAGGAAGGAAGGAGCCTTGCATACACACATAGCCAAGAGCAACTCCGACAAAGCCAACCATTATACTCAACAAAATCTGTTCATATTTCTTCTCCTACAACAGCATCAGCAGCTAACTGTAGTCTACATAAGCACAGCGTCTGCCACCACACCCTTATTTTCTCATAGTAGCTAAGGTTTTTGCTTGTTTTTCGTGTCTTGGTGGCTTTTGCTAAAATACAACCTTGTTCTTCCAGAAACTAAGGGAGGATAAAACTAAACTTTTGCTAGTATGGTTCTTTTCTTCATTTAAAAAGTGTTTATTTATTACTTCCACATCTTTGAAACTGTTTTCTCTTGTGCCGTCCCCTTGTTTCTAGTCTGAGCTTCTCAATGCCCTGCCAGCAGAGAGATGCTTTTGAATTAAGCCTTCCATAATATATTCCTGATTATTAGGTTCTTCCTTGCCTCAAAACGTTCAAAGCATACTATCCAAGCATCTGAGGCTTCTCCTGTCCTGGCTAACACTTCTCCCTACTAGAACCCACAATACAGCACTCCACCCTTTCTTGGATTCTGCCCTCTACCTTCTGATCTCTATCATCTTTGCGCAAGCTCTCCACCAACTTCTCCATCTAATCAAATCATTTACAAATTTCTTTCCAGCTCAAATACCATAGTATTAATAGAAACTTTCCCAACACTTTCCTTTTCTGATTGCCCACAACATCGACATAGAATTTGTCACCTTTGCTAAATTCCAGGTTTCATTCCAGTCTTTCTACCAGGCAGGACTCTTAGCTATACCATGCCTTTTAAAACACATCCTAGCTAAGAATCTCTGTTCTTAGCTCCTGCCCACCCTATTGATTTTCTATACCTGTTCTTAAGCCTTGTATGAGTTAGGCAGTAATTATACTCATACAGTTAGGTATCACTGAACCCAAGGAAAACTGATAAATTAGGCTTTCCAAGAAAAAAACATGATATCCTATAGGATTTCACAGAGAAGAGCAGGAAAAAGCCATCCAGGGTCAAAAGTCACTGAGTTGCTGGTCAATTCCACACTACAAGACCTGACTAATTTCCACCACTCCAATGACCTGGGTTCTTTTTATCACTGCCTCAACAACTCGTATTCCATTCTGCAAGTCTTTATGGTGGCAACTAAATCCTAAGAATTTCTATTTCCTCATAACCTCATTTCTTTATTACTCATATTATTTATTCATTCTATAGATATGTAATATTCACTATTGTGCAGGCACTGGTTGGCTAAGACATGTCCTTTCCAGATAGAAGTTCTACTCTAGACTGAAAGGCAGATGTCAGGTGAGCAATTAAGGGTATGGTCCATGTTCCAGCGGGAAAAACCTGTGAACTAACAACACACACACCTACCTTGCACTGGCTGAGCTCCAGTGAACAGCAAATGGAGAGAATGACATTTAAACTTCACCTAACTGAGAGGGAAAAATAAAGTTATATCCATACTTCATGCCTTACCCTAAGATAAATTCCAGATGGTAAAAATACTTAAATGCAAAAAAATCAGAATATGAAAAATACTAAAGGAATGTTTATGTCTTTCCCAAATATTCATATGTTAAAATTATAACCCCTAAGGTGAGAGTATTAGGAAGCAGGGGCTTCGGGTAGTGATTAGGAATAGGATTAATGACCTTATAAAAGAGGCCTGAGGAAGTTCGCTTGTCCCTTCCACTTTGTGAGGATATACTGGAAAGTTTCTGTCGAGGAGCCAGAAAGCAGAAGCAGAATCTTCCAGGGCTTTGATCCTGGATTTCTCACCCTCCAGGACATTGAGAAATAAAATTCTCTTATTCATACGCTTCCTAGTCTATGGTATTTTGTTACAGCAACCAGAACAGATGGAGAGACAAACCACAAAAATAGTAGAAGAAATCACAGGACAATTGTTTTTATGATCTTATAGTATGGAAAAGGTTTCTAAATACAAGAAAAAATTCTGAAAATATAAAAAACCTTGAAGGTTATATTTGACTATATAACAATAATTTTAAAAAATAATTTTTATGTAAAAAATACCATTAGCAAAGTCAAACAATGTGTCAAATTGGCAAGAGAGAACATTTAAAACTCAGATCAAAGACCAATGTATAATTTTCCCAATACATATATTTCCTACAAATACGTAAGAAATTTTCCAACAAGAAAATAATATAGCCATATATAAAAATATTTAAACATGTACATCTTCACTTGTAACAATTCTGATAACAGTAAATCTAAACTATACTAAAGTGCCAATTTTTTTTTTTTTTTACCTTCCATGTTGACAAAGACAAAAATGCTTGAAAAGCACATAGTCTTGGCAAGTTGATGGAAAGAGGCCATCTGTGGTTTGGATCTGGAGTGTTCCTCAAAAACCTTATGTACCTGTGGACACTTTGCAGTGTTGGGGATGGGGTCTGGCTGAAAGGGGTGGATGCTTCAGGCTTGACCTGGAGGGGTGTGTGCTGATTCTACCCCTCCTCCCTCAGACTCGTCTCTGTTCCTCCATGCTGTGATGAGTGCTATCTCTGGAGTTCTAGCTCTGGCTCTGGTCCAGCTTCAGCCTCGCTCTGTGACCCCAACATTTTTCCAGCCACCTATCCATGAATGGACTGAGACTTGCTGAAACTGTAAGCTAAAATAAGTCTTTCCTCTTTAAGTTGTGTAAGTCAGGTGTTCTGTCCCAGCAATGAAAAAGTAACCAAGAAGCATCTCATAGCAGCTTGCTGAGAAGACTGGAAATGCTTCAGTCTCTGTGGATGATGACTGGCAAAATCTAGCAAAATCAGAGCTGTATTGTCCTAGCAACTCCACATCTAGGAATTTATGGTGCAGACACATTCACAAATATAAGTAAGAATACCTACAACTATTAATCATAGCAGATAATACAAGAGGAAAAGACCCAGAACAACCTCAAAGGGCTTTGGAAGGAGAACAATACAATGGAATATTATGCAGAGGTAAAAAGGAATAAAATACTTTGTCTGAATGTGAGAAGATCCCAAAGATATCCTGTTCAGGGAAAGAAGCCAAGGCACAGAGGGGAAAAATTATCTATCTATCTATCTATCTATCTATCTATCTATCTATCTATATCTATATCTATAATTTGCTTAAACATTTGATAGGTACTACCCATCTGTTTCTGTTTCTCAGGACAGCAGTTTTAGTTACACCAATACATGGAACTGAGCAGACACTCAATTACTAGTTGAGGAAAGTGCACAAGGTAATGAATAATGGAAACAAATGGGTGAAGAAACACACTTAGATATTTGATCCATCCTCTAAACTCAATACCAGGTCTACTTACACATGAATAGTGAAAGGCAGGGGCAGAATCCAGACTACTTAGTTGCTGAAAAACTATATGTATCCAATACAAGTGAATAGCAAATGAATTAGTTCACATATCAATGTATTAAAATTATTTTTCAATAAGCAAAGATAAATTTTTGATATTCACTTATTCCTATCCCTAAGGAAGGAAAAAGTACTCAACATTGTTTTGACAGAAAAATATTTCAAGTGCTTGGGAGAAAAGTTTAAAGTCTCTATTCTAGGTCTTCAATTTTTTACAAGTAAAAAAAACAACACAACCTCCTTGACAGAATTATCTCACACTTCTCGCAGCAGCAGCTTCCGGCTCTCACCTGTTGCCCTTGGCATGAAAACCTTCATAATAACCATAACTGGAACAAGCACTGCCACAGATGTTTTTTTAAACATCTCCTAAATGCCACAACTGTATTCCACTTTCAGGGAGGAAGGAGCTATATAGCACAGTTGCCTCCATTTTACAGACACAGAGATAGACATGAAGGACCTTGTCCTATGTGTGATAGCACTGATTATGGCTTTTTTAAAATGAGAAAGTGGTGCTTACTTTCTTATATTTGGTGTTAGAAAATTAATGTAAATAGCTTAATGTTAGAACATTAAATGTAAATAACAGCCTGAATCACCTGGATTATGAGTAAAGCAATGACAGGGCTAGAAGAGACAGCCCACGCAAAATCTGAGAGCAATGTGTTATCTGCTCAGGAATCCCTGAAGAGCCCCTACTTTGTGTGCTTAGGTGGTGTGAGAGCACCCACACTCAACAAAGCGATAGGACACATATCTGCCAATTACCCAGTGAGTGTTTCTCACCAAGGCTCATTCATTGAGGGTTATCAGAAGATTCTTCAACTATTCATTATTATAACCAACTCATTCTCTCCACAGTAATTATCTTTGGGCAGCATATCATGCTGTTCTTGGAACCATCAAACTGACATATGATTAAATAGCAGAGGGCTCTGAAGTTAAATTTAAAACCACTCTCTTATACTTTGACTCACACATCACATCAAGATCTATTCAGCCACAGGAATACTCCAGTTGGCCAATGCCAAAGGACAGTGAGAGACAACATGGTTACCAAACGGTCTCATCTGAAAATACATAGGTTTAAAACCTTCAAAAGTAACTTTCTAAGGACCCAAAGTGAATACTTCCAAGGTAATTGTGCGACATTCCGCTGTCATGCATGTTAACAAGGTCACTGCTGTGTTTCTATAGTTATTGATGGGGTCTCACAGAAAGAGTACCTTTCTTCAAACACTGAATCACAGCTTTCACCTTTTGCTCAGAAAAAATTTTGAACAGCATAAATTATTGTGTGTGTGTGTGTGTGTGTGTGTGTGTGTGTGTGTGTGTGTATACCAATAACAAGCAGGGCTTATATTAACAATGTTACCAACCTAAAAAAATCCTGCATGTGACAGTTAAGCCCTGAGTCTCACCATTCTTGGGCTAAAAAAAGAGTTGTAAAGACTTTTCAAGGGAAAGTTTACTTCCAGCGCTAAGCCCATTCTACAGTTTCTAGAACTCTGGTTTTACTATAAAAATTCTTCTACAAAACCTATTTTATATTTGTAAGAGCTACAAAATAGAGACAATAACTTTTTCCAGCCTCTATAAATAGTTAGACTTAATGCAAAATGGCTGATTTCTGATTCCTGCTCTATTTTTACATTTACTCAGGTTTGTATTGTAGCTCCTTTTCACCTATATGGTATTCAATGAACTTGGAGTAAACTGAAAGTGGCAGATATTAAAATTACCAAGGTTTCCCACAAACAAAATTTCCAAAGCTTTTTTATAGATAGAATAAAAAATGTACTTTCTGCAGAGACAGATGCATGGTCCTCACTCATTTTTAAATTGGTTTATGCTAAAATTCTAGCTTCACAGAAAACGTGATATTATACAGTAAGACCATTCCAAGCGCCTTCACTCAATATGAAAGAAATTTTCAGTCGTGAGATATATAAGTTTCTCTACAACGCTAGCTAGCATTGTAGGTAATGAAGTGATAGAATTCACATATCATAAGAAAGGCTATATAAAGGAAACAAGATATTATTTTTCTAGAAAGTGATTTATAGTAATACTAAGAAACTATTTTTTAAATTCTTTCTCTTCCTCAACATTTATAGAAAAGGCTAACCTATCTTAAGAGATTTACTATTTGCTGATATTTATCCATATGGTAGTACCAACCAAAAGCCAACAGGAGGGCAGGAGCAGAAAGAGGAAAATACTTTGAAAAAAAAAAGTACAAATGAATAGTGAATTTTACCAGTATGGTACTTACAGAGGTCCAGAACCTATTAGGCCGACCTGGAACTTGATCTGGATTTTGCTGTTGCTGTTTTAACAGGCTTCCAAGTTGAAAATGGCTTTACTCATCTCCAAGAGCTTCAGAAACATAATGTCCAGCAAAAATTTAAATTATGTCAATTGTCTTCCTGAAAATCTTCTCCATTTTTTGAGGGCACAGACAGAGCACTGGAGCAGCAACTCAAGCAAATGTCGAAAAGTAAAAACAATATGGTGCATAAAGTCTGAGCCCCATAAATTATAAGTCTTTGCAAAATATCGGCCATGGCAAGTCCCACCACGGCCAGGATTGGAAAGGCGTAAGCACCCACCCCTGGCTACACCTCAAAGGCTCAAAACTATTTCTAAATATAGATACCACTGTATGTTTTCAGGAGCTGTAAATCAGGGAAACAACTTTTTTTCCATCCTCAATAAAATATCTGTACCCAAAGAAAAATCAGCAGATTTCTGGCCTTCTACCAGTTTTGCTTGGGCATAAAATTTTCTGACACTTCACCAGAAATGTTAGCATTAGTATAAAGCAGCTTTAAAGAGGGAAATGGTTTTCTGACCTGTGAATAACCCCGTTAGTGTTAAGAGGAAAGGGGGAAGAATGCACCTGAAACCCAGTCTTTCCAGTTATTAATATAAATAGGACACATTATTTTTCTTAGTGGTTAAATCCTTCCTTATAGGAAGCATTGGTCAGTGAATCAGTGAGGGGAGGGGTCATGTCTGTTTTTCTGCTGTATCCCCAGCCCTGAGCACAGACTCTCCCACAGATACATCCTCCAGGAAGAAGCAGGACATGAAAGAGAGAAAAGAGAGCTATAAGAAGAAAGAGAAAAACTAAAAGAAACAAGGGAATAAATGAGAGGAGTTCAGATGGAGATTCTCTCACTTTTCTTCTTATTTGAATTATTTCTGCTAAACTTTCAAGCTTCCAGCTTGGTAGAAAACCATGCATACGTTTTCCTAGGCTTGCTTAAAGCTAGGCATGCTGCTGCCCACTGCAGCATTGCTCCGCAGTCCCAAAACAGCCCACCAGCAATTCTCCTGGGGGATCCGGAAAAGGGTGGGCAGAATGAAATTAAGTGAATAGAAGCAGCTCTCAACAGTAGTCACCTATAGCCAACTTCCAAGAGCAAAACTGGCACCCCCGGGGTGGCAAAGAACAAGAGTGCAAACCAGGAATCTCCTGAGACAGGCCCCAGAGGGAGCTGCATGGGAAGGTCCTGGCACAGGGAGCATGTGGGAACCTGAGAACAAAGGCTGAGGCTGGCTACAGGGCAAGCAGGAGAGTTCTTCTCCCAAGTGCTTCCGAGAAAGACACTCCATGAACATCTTCGGCAAATTACAGCTTGAACAAAACTACACAGGATTCTTTACGGCTGGCCTTTCCAGAGCTTTTCCTCTGTGAATGTCGCAGCAATGAACAAAGATTCAATTTGTAAGTGAGAAAGGATTGGTTTTTAAGAAGAAAAAATAGTCTTCCCTCATTAACTGCATTAACCAAATTATCAACTTTTATGAATTCTACTTTCCTCTTCTCTATTAGAAAAGAAACATCAGTTCCAATCTCATACAGTTGCCATGAAACATGAATATTACATAAAAAGTAACCGATTCAACACTGGCACCTAGGTAATGTTTCATTGTATTAGTGCTGCTCTTGCTACTTTTATTTCTTCTACTTCATATAATTATTATGATCAACTTTCATAATGAATATAGAAAGAACGTCATATGCAAGATTTTTAAATGGTTTGCTCACTTGTTCCCCAGCTAGTCTCTGGAAATGCTGAGCTAGTGTGCAGTGTGCAGCTTATTAGCACAGAACAGGTGCTCACTACGTGTCTGTGGAGAAAACAGGGCATAGGATGGACTCCAGAAAAATCCAAGAGAATATGTTAAAAAATGCTCCAGGAAAAACGGTTTCTATTATTTTTTTGCGTACCGGGCCTCTGAGGTCTGGGAGGAGAGATTTCATCTTTTGTTAGAAGAATAAGAGACTAAGAGCCCAGTATTCAACTTTGAGGAAAGATCACAAAGAGTTTATTATGGTAGAAGTGTTTGAAGTGATTCTGTAACAATGAGCTCACGCCTGCTGTCAGGCGCCAGCCATCAGCTTGAGCCTGCTTTCAAGGAGGTAGGAAGGCCCATCGCTAACAGCCCCTCCATCAAACATGTGAAGCCCATATGTGGAACGGATCCCAGAAAGATGGTGCCATCCTTTCAGAGAGGGGAGACTGGGGCCAAAACAAGGAAGCGGTTGACCTAGGATCCAAAGCAAGCTGGATGGTGGAAGAATCAGGCAAAGGCCCAACTCTTTTGGTTTTACTCGATTGATTCTCTAGCAGGATTTTGAATAGAATCTCAGAAGATTCTTTCTCTTTTTGTTAAGTCAATTCCTCCTTTTATCATAAGTCCCATGCTAATCTCACAAATGTTCCTAGAAACCTATACGCTTCATGCAAACCCTCCCACTGGATGACACATAGGTATCCTATTGAAAATTTCTAGCTTTTCAGTTCTTTGGGTATAAGCAGATTCTTGATAGAGGTAGAGCTTATGACAGTGAAGACCCGAATGGGTTTAGAATATGATGTTTGCATTTTACCAAACCCAGTACTTAATAACTGCCCACCTGAATTTAAGCATGTAAGTCTGCAGAGAGTTAGAAAAGAAAATGAGGTCACCTAAAGCAACAGTTGGAAGTGAGAACTTCCCATGGGGCCCACATAGAAGGCCCCAGAGGCAGTAAAATTTGTGAACTTCAGAATGGGAGGTGGGATCACAAGGCAGACCACAAACTTCTGTAGTAAAAAGGATCAGACATGGTTTTTCTAAAAATCCATGATAAGTATACACATGCACACATAACACACATATGTATCTCAACTGTAAGCTATATAAAGAAAGCACATGGGCTAGAGATCTGGCCTTCAAATCAACTGTTACTCATTTTATTTTAACAGGTAAACCTGGAAGTGGTTGGAGAAAAAAGTATAGTTAGCTCTGGAAACCTGTCAAAGCTCAAGAATCTACAGGTTTTTTTTCCTTGTTTGTTTCCAGGACAGGGCTGCCCAACTCCTCCTACACTAAAACTATAACCAGAGATTATTTACAATCATTGTTCATTTCTGTATCACGTTCACTTGAGGCAATAGGTTAACTATATTGGAATATAAACCTTGATTTAAGTCTAACAGGCCATCCAGTATATCGTGCCAAATCCAATTAGCACACCTCACCCTTTGTCCAAGGAACCACTGGCTGTGCAAACTCCTCCCAGCCCTCATCCACACTCTGTCTCAGATAGTCAGGGTTTATGCTCACTCAAAACGAAATAGGAAAAAACTTAAGTACGCCACAACATCATTCCTGTTGCACAAATAAATAAATAAATAATAACACAGAAAAATGTGGATGATAAACTGAAATCCCAGACAGGAGGCCTGATGTGTGAGAATTAAAGGGGACCCTGGTCTCAAGGGCTTTGGTATTAAGAGGCACAGATGAGGGGTTATAAAAGGAAGGCAAAAGGAGAAAGAAAACCAAAGACAGGCAAAGAGGAACATGTAAAGCTTCATTAAATGAGTGGATACAAAACTTGGAGCAATGGTTTGGATGCCATGTGGCCAAGCCTCTTGCCACCTCCTGTTGTGAAGTACATCTCTGTACCAGGTAAGCCTATTCCAGAGTGGATTAACAGTCACTAGACAGTTGGTAAGAACAGTTCTGCAGGGCCGTATTTCTACTCTTGGATTAGAGCTCTGTTAAGAGCACTTCTGAGAATGAATCCTTCTTCAGTGTGATGAAGTCTAGGCAATTCCTATGCAGACAGCAGAGACAGTCAAGGACTATGAGGCACCAGGTCGGGAGCTGATGGTGTTAGAAAACTGCTAAGTGAGCAGGAGGCCTCATTTTGAAATTATTTGCTGCTGGAGGTAATGGACTGGTCTGAGAGTGTAGAGGCCTGGGGAGGTGGTGAGGACACAATAAAGGGTTCCTAGTCTGCATAGGAAAATAGTAAAAATATAATCAATCTCTCCAAATATCAGATGTACTTATTACCAACTTAAAACTTAAAAAAAATAGTCTAGACAGTTCCAAATCAACCAATGGGCATCCTTTAGTAAATTCATTAATTGAATGATAAAGGAATACATGTTATTATGTATTATCAGAAAGAAAATTCTTCTTTGACTTTGAAAGAGGAAATTGTTAAGTTGGGTTCTCTCATGTTAAAGAAATTAAATCTGGGATACGTTTTCAAACAAAATTCTCCTGCTAGTTCCTAATATCAGCGTATATGTGTAGTCAACAGAAAATCCATTATTACACTTCATCCCATATGCTGTTCCCTGAGAAATTAAAGTATGTCCTCTGGCTAATAAAAATAAAAGCAAAACAATGACAGGAAATACCATGGCTATACAATATGGTACTGACAGACCGATAATTTTCAAATGACTTTTAAAAATGTATTATAAATTTTTTCAAAACACAGTGATTTATTAAGTGAGAAGTATGAAAGGTGTACACTATTTAATTCAGCTTTTAAGTTGCTGTGTCATGGGGAGCTCTTTCATTCTCTTAAGTTAAACTGAGCATCCACATTTTGTTTTTTTCATAGCTTCATTGTGAATCATCACGCAATTTTCAGAGGTGAGTTGGAGAAACACCTTAGAGAGCTTCCATGATAATTTCTCTGATTTTGCAGTCCAGGAATAAACTTTATCAAGTAGCTCACCGTGATTTATTTCCCGCTTCTTCTTTGCCTTTTCCCACCTATACAGCCTTAAAATAAACTTTCCCTAAGCATGGGATGAAATGAGAAAAAAAACGTAGCAGCCAGAGGAAAACCATTTCAGAAATGTGCTGTTAAACAAGTGCAAGCAATAAATTGAGCTTAGGAGGAAAAGGCAGTTAGAAGAAAAACCAAAAGTACTGACCTGAGAGTCAAGCTGATTGGAGCAAAGGTGAAAAGCAGCAATTTGAAGGATAAGCAGAAAGGAAAGGGATAGCAAAAGGGAATAAAAGGGAGGAAACGCATTAGTTTTAAACATATAGCCAACAGAGGTTATATCAGCAGGTTTTATAACCAAAGGAAGGATAATAAAGTGACGTTGTATCTGCTATTACCCCCAGAGCCCTGGGTACACACTGTGTGCATACTATGACACTGGTTTCTGGTCTCCCAGCTAGCACTGATACTGATATGAACCAGAGGTGAGCTCCCACAGCACAATGGTGGCACTTAGCCTTTGTCAAAGGAATATTTATGGAGCAAGTTGCTATCTGTGTGCATACAAATTTTCACTATTTAATAAACTGAAATGAAAATTACTAAAGTATTAGACCTGGCAACAAGCACTGATATGAGAAAGATTTTTATTTGAACCAGTAAGTTGGATGGTTATATTCTGCAAGATATTTTTCTTTCATCCCTAAAAACCAAAAGGCTGAGCAATTTGGCTTTTGGTTCAAAGCCTTCCATTTTAGATACTTACAGAGCAGTGTACCTAGAAATGATCAAAGGCCATGTGAGGAGGGCTGCTGGTAGGGTGCCACCTGCCTATCAGCCTCCCAAGCCAGAACTGAGTCATTTCCAAAGCTGAGAGTAATGTTTTTCAGTTGTGAAAATGAGGTTCTGACTTCATCACTGAGAATAACCAGATGCTTGTTAACTTATTTGTATAAAAATACCTACACACCCTTCTAATCGGTCAAAACAGTAGTCTCTAATGCCAAGCAAAAATTAAAAGAAAAAAATCATGATCATCTTCTAGGCTACTACTGGAACACATAGTTGACACTCATTTTACTAATCCACAAGATCCCTTTTGCAAAAACAAAGTGCATAAACACTTTACCAGCTATCTTCTCAGTGTGACCCCAAACTGCATACTATCAGTAAAGTCATTTTAAGGATAAATACACACAGGAAGGAGAAACAAAATGAACAAAACAAAGCCTAAACTAGAATATTTCAAATGAAAACAATGTGGATTATCATAATAAAAATCAAAGAGAAAAGTTGAGATTCAATATACAGTGAGAGGGTTGGCATGCGAATCCCTTATATCTGAGATTCTCTAGCACAGTGTGCTGTGATCACAAAGGCAGAACTGATTAACTGTGAGGGTTAGGTCAGGCGATGGTCACTGTGGGGACTTCACCAACACTGGCCCCAGATGCCATTTTAATTCCTTCTGGACCTGCGGGAATTCAGTGGGAGTTTGTGGACAAATTTTGTGAATCCTAATCTGAAATATTAAGCACACATTTCAGATTTACTTTCCTTTTTTAAGAGTTCTTAGTTTTCATCAGATTTTCAAAGGCATCCATGACCTCTCTAAAAATGTTGCTGGCAATGGTGCAGAGCCATCTGCCTCCTGTTTTAAAGAAATTCCTTCAAATACATTAATAAACATAAGTGGAAATTACTCAGCAAGAAGAGCTTATATCAAAACAAACAGAAATTCAATCATGTTTCTTGCAGTACTCTGAAGCTTCTAGAACATATTATCATATTTTAGAAATATTAATAAAGCTTAAGTTTAAATTTTGAAGAGTCCTGAAAGGCATCAACGAAATTATGTCAGCACATTATTAAGCAAATTAGAAGGAAAAATAATACTTTTTTCTCAACCTTAGATAAGGTTCTGTTAGGTAGAGAAATCATTTTTCAATGTCCCAATGTCTAGTGACATCAGTTCTCAGCATAGATAATTAATTGGTATTCTATTTTCCATTCTGATGCTCTGTCTATGAGTAGTCCCATGCCCCTCACCCCTAACCGCCCGCCAGGGGCACATACTGTCCCCACAGTGGAGAGGGATATGTTTAGGGCCTTGATTTGAGAGTTCTTGATGCTCTGGACAAATACTGGCAAAACTCCCAACAGATTTAGATAATTACATGAAAGGTCACCTGACTGATTCCATCCCACAGGTGGATACAAGAAATCCAAGGGCAGTGGGTCTGTTGAACAGACCTCTCTTTCCTTGAAAGAAAGAAAACTCTGAGACTTTGATAGGCAGTGTCACTGAGGGGTCATAGATTCCACAGCAAATGTGATACTTGTCACTGTTGATGGAATAAATCCCTCAACCAGATTTTGACCAACTCGCAGAGGATTTGCTCAAGGCCCACTGCCCTACTTGTGAAAGATTCTACCCTACAGACCAAGGCAGAAGCTTCAGCTGGGCACTGGCATTGAGCATAAGAGTTTACAGAGAGAAGCACGCACAGGGTTTGCACTAGATGAATGTTTCAAAGAGCAAAATCTTTAAAGGCTGTTAAAAATAATAAAACACCACTTATGTGAAATGTAAGAGGTAAATGCATTGCATAAATGCCAGCCATGTATTATTCGGAGAGTATCTATTGTCAAGAAAGTTAAAAAAAAAAAGGGGGAAGATTAATAGAACACAAAGCAAATACCAGGTGCTCTTAGAGAGAAAAGCAAGCAGTGTGAGGGGCGTCTGAGTTATTCCCAACCCTGTACCTTCTGATGCATGTGAATGTAGTTCTGGCATGGTTTAGAGTACAAACTGCTTTAAAAACAGATCATTTCATTGTGGCACGTCACCTTACAAGCCATAGACCACAAGTTTACTTCAGGTTCAATATTTTGGTTCTCAAAATCATAAATGTAACTGCAAAAATATTTCTCCAAAAGGGAGGGTATATAATCATATTGCTAAGAAATCTGTAGGTCCCAACATTATGAGGTATGAATTTTGTATTTTAAGCCAGCAAATGAAGATACTGCCCAATATGAAAAGGGCAGCTAATAACTCAAGGAAGATAGTTTGGTCAGAATACACATGTAGCCCAGCAGATAATGCTTCAGACAGGCAAGCCAAGGCCGCGCCCTCCTTCTCCCAAGACACTTCCCCTCTGGATCTCCACTTCCCGCCTCCTGAGCAGCCTGAGCAGAGGCTGGGACTCAGACATTTCCCAGACTGCATGCTTCTGCTGGACTCAGACACAGGCAGGCAGAGACCTGGGACAGAGTCAGGTCCCACCACACATTTTATGAATTACAGTGCCTGGGAGGCATCAGCTTTAAGGAGAGGCAAAGGCAGAGATAAAGAAAATGTGCAGAAAGTACATAAAGATAAATGCCTGTAAAATCACTGCTGCTTTAATGCATTCCATATTGAAGAAATAAAACCGTGAAAACTCACGATGATTTAATGGCAATAGTGTCCAGCTCGGACCTGTTTGTCCAACTAGACAATTAAGCTATTTGTATGTAAATGTTTATAGTAGCTGATCTTGATTTTCAATTACAGTTCGGGGGAGCTGGTTCAGTGCAGAAAAATACTTTCTAAACATGGGGCCCATCACTTTCCCTCATGGAAATTAATAAAGAAGAGGCGGATCTCTGTGGGCCAGCTGGGAAGCACACTCTGGGAGAAATCTGGGCTAGCTACATGGTGATGAAGTGCTACTGGTCCACCTTCACCGTACTGGGGGACAGAATCATTCTCAGTGGCTCTTCTGTCAGTCCTGGGTTCAAGTCTGATTTTGATTCTTAGCTCTTCAATGTTAACAAAGTTACATCATCTGTATGAATCATAGTTTCTCACCAGTATGGGGGAGGGGGGGTGATGATATTTTCTGTGTTGTGGGTAAGGCTAAATGGCACATAGGGTTGCAGGTCAAGTGCTCGGCAAAGCGACCGACACATGCACACAGCATCCAGACTCTGTTCTGGCAACTGTGATTGCCGTTATCAATCGTACTGGTATTATTCCCTAGGACAACTGCCATGGGGCTCATTGCTTCTCAGGGAGTGAACTAGAAACGCAGACACCTGGAGTTTCTCTACTTTCTGATGACAGGATCAATCTCCAGGAAGTCTATCAGGTTTTTTAGGTCTCATGTTTTCAGCAATAAAAAAAGCATGTTCATATCTTCCCTATGATCTCATGATTGCTTTTTATAAAAATCATGGTATTGAGATGTAATTCCAAAAGATCCATATAGATAAATCTAATGTTAACTGTGTGCCCAGCTTTTGAGAACCAGCACAGTGACAAAACATCCCCATATTCTAAAATTAAAAAAGCCCTAAATGATTTTTATTTGTATAATTACCTCCAGAAAAAGAAATCCTTGGTGACATTGAATCAAAATTAGATTATTATCAGGGTAACATTAAGATTACTTAAAAAATTGGTGTTTGAATGGATTAAATACTGTATTCAAAAATGCTAAAATTTAGTTGGGAATAACCTGTCTATTTAGCACCAGGCCAATCAGCATTGAGAACCTATTTGCTTTAGTATTCAATTATTTATCATGACGTAAGTGCCCCACCTTATATAGGGACTAGATGCTTACAAAGCATGCTACATTTATAGGCTGTTAGAGGCTCACTTCTAACCAGACTCAAAGCCACACAGCTGGCATTAAAAGATATGAAATCTGAGGCTGGATCTTTTCTTTTGTTAAAGACCATTATCCTTCTGCAAGACCACAGACAGTTATTCTGCATAAAGTCTGTTAAAATTAGTCTCACAAGTGTCCCGATCAGAGCAGATAAACATTTTCTGATTTATTCAAAATTTCCTGACCCCTTCCATATGGACTAAATCTAAAATAGACAAATTTTGTCTTATTGCTGAACCAATGAGAAGTTCTCAGAGCTCAAAGGTTATGGAGTTATACAAGATTATTCTGAAAGTTCTCCCATTATATGAAGCATAGGAAAAGGCATTAATAACAACTTTAGTTTTTAGAGACTATAGTATGTATAAATTACCTAAATCATCTAAATACTATAAATATGTAGAAAATTATCTAAATATTCTGAAACCTTAATACAACACTTTGGGTTTTTTGGCAGAATTTGGTGTCACGTAGGTCCTAGTCAACCATATTTTTTCCATGATTTCTTAAAACATAAATCTCAAGGATGAATTGGTTGTGGTATGTTAAAGACATACAAAAGGCAGATTTTTCTGTTTCCCACATCCTGATTCAAATGAATACCAAGTATACTCTTGTATATTCTTTTGCTTCAGAAAAAAACTAAGCCACAAATGCTCCTCTTTAATGGAAAAAAAGTGAGGTTTCAGATAGTGAGAATCCCAGTTTTTAAATAACTTTGCTGGCACAAAATGCCACATCTTCCAAGAAATGCAACTGTTGTCTTTGGAAACACCAATGAAAGACGTGATCCCAAGGAAAATAGGCCAGGTGCCTTCCTATATTAGTATCCTGGAGACACACACCACCATACTTCATCAGATCACATTCGTCATGCACAATTTATTAGCAACTTGGAATACGACACCTAAATGTGCACTCCACATCTAGGACAACCCAAAATGGCCACCCAAGCCACCCAGCCTCACTCACCACTGACAATTCACATGAAGGCAGAACATACCTCTCAAGTTCTGCGATCTTCTTGTCTTTGTCATTCTTCTCATTCTCCACCTCTTTGAGGATCTCCAGCAACCGGTCCACTTCTGCTTGGGCCTTGCCACATTCATCACGGTAGTAAGATGCCTCTTTATCAAGCTGTTTTAGTCGGTCTGCAAACTCAGGGTTCATCCTGGAGTCATCTTCAATATTATGGGCCTTCAACATTACATTTTTAAAGAATGCAGTTAAGACATTAATTTAGAACAAAGGATCGTGCAGTCACCAATGGCCCAGAAACTGACTTTGGAGAGAAAATAACCAACAAGAATTAATGGGTATTCTGTCAGGGAGGAGGCAAAAAAAAAAAAAAAATTCACACAGTCCTTCTACCTTAGAAAATGCTAATTATATTACAGTCTCACGTGGAGATTTGTTTTCTTACTAATATTTGTTCCATTAAATGTTGCTACTTCTAGCTATTCTCTCCATCAAAAAGTAGGGCACAGGGTTTGTAGAGACTATGCGGTCTTCATTCCTGCTTATTTAGCACAGTGAAGTCAATTCAATTCTTCACAGTGAAGGGGGAAATCCAAACTAAATCCTTCCATTTCCAGTACAGACAACTAAAACAACACAATATTAGGTTGTTTTCTAAGATCCATCAAGGACACATGTGGAGCCATGTGCTATGTAGGAGATCGGTTGACCATTGAGAACTTCATCCTACTGAGAAATATCAGCAGAAGATGCTGTTTGAAATGAAAATTCAGAAGTGGGAACGGGCTTTCCAGCCAACAGCCATACCCATAAATTCTTGTTCTCTTGAATAAATTTAACCTAATCCAGGAGGAGGATGAGCTAAATCATGAACAAGCGCACAGACAAGAACCTGCAAACACATGCATGGGTGGGTGGCAGCTTTACACAGGAGAACAGACACAGGCACCAACACAGCAACAACACCACAGAATTATTTGCAGCCAAAGTATTTGTGGTTTTGTGTGTGTGAATGTGTTACGGTGTTTTTTTTTTTCCCCACAAATAAACTTTTGGCTGAAATATTCCAAGACAGATGGAAATTTACACTGCACTGCAATGTGTTGCCTACCCCTTGTTTCCCATTATTCCTAATTGACTTCTTCAAAGAGCAGGCAGGGAAAAAACAAGTAGTTTAACAACAGTGCACATTCAACATTGAAAGTTTAGAGAAGTCGTAGATATGTATGTATCTCCATAATTCACATGTAAAATAATACAATGTTAACAATTTATTAGGACTTAAGTTGTTCTGCTGTCTTGCTACACAGAGCAGATGTTCACTGTATTTTTATATACTTTTTGAATTTCAGGGAAAAACAAGGCAAGCAAGCTATAGCTACTGTGGGTTCAAACGAATCATGCATGGTTAGAAAAATTAATACTAATACTACTGTTAGAAGGTTGACAGCCTTTGCAATGATTTAGTAGAAAAAATTCAAAAATTAGTATAAATAAAATAAATTTCTTACTTATGACAAAATAATCATCTTAAAAAGAGTATTTTTGCATGTAACATATTATTTAAGCATGAGGATAAAGGAGGGATAATTTGTGTTCATGATCTTTAAGATTTCTTTTCAAGAAATAAACTCAACTATGCAAAAGAACTTAGAAAAATATATCAGTTCAACATGTTACCAGGTACTGGTTTATTCCCATTTACCAACACATCTCAAAAAAACATTTATTTAGCATGTGCTCTAGATATCATTATAGTAGATTATTGAACTTTTTCATTATATTTAACATAATCTGAAAGAGGAATCTGAGCTAATATGCTCTCAGGAGTTTATTCATCTAATACTATTATTTTAAACTAAAGTAATAAATATTTAGATTTCCTAATCTCTGCTTCAAATGTACAGAATTAAAAGAAATCCAGTTCTTCATATACCTACTTCTATTTATGGTAACAATCAATTCATGACTTTTGACAGAAAAGTACTAAAAATAATCAGGATTAACAACTAAGAAAAAAGGATGCAGGTTAACTTCTTTCATTTTCATACAGTATTACCATTAATCCATAACAGCTAAAAATCTTCTCATGACATTTCTTGAACTGTTCAATCAATGACATTAAGATCTTTAAAAAGCATCAATGAACTGTGTAATGAGAATGTAGAAACATCCAAAACAAATGAATGAAGATATTTTGATTGACGGACTATTTCTAGCCAGTGTTAAAATTCCTTTCCCAGCTCTGATTTTTAAAGACTCACAGAGTTAGTAGTTAAACTGTGGTTTATCTTGGTTGTTATTATTCTTGTTTATTATCATCATTATTTTTAATAAGTGGGTACAGGATTAGTAGTTGTTAAGACCTAGATTCTAAATCTAGCTGTACAACTTACGTCTACAGTAAATAATGACCCTCTCTTAGGACAGTGAACATTACAAAATGACAAGCATGGGGAAGATATTATTTATTCATTTGTGTTTTGTTAATTATTATTTTCTAACATGCATCCCCAAATCAGGGCTTGTTATACATCTAAGTTAACAGGTCAACAGGATAGGAAAGAAGCATCTGGTAGGTTTATAAAGCAAGCGCACTTGGCTAGTAATAGGTACATGAGCACAGTCTTTTAGTTCCATGGGAAGGAGAATCCATGGTCACCTTTCAACCCTGGATGAAATTTAATGGACTCCTAGTCTTCCCCATAAGTGGGTGTGATAAAGGACTCATGGAATGACCAGAGACACAGAAAAAGTGGGGGGTGGTGGGGGGGGGGGAGAGACATGTCTGAATTTAGATGATAGCACTGGTGACCTCATGTCACACATGGTTAGGTCATATTATTAAAATGCAGATGAAGTAAAGCCAAGTTTACAGTGCCTTCACATCTATTAGAAGATATCTACAGAAGATAATGATTCTTTCTTTTCAAATAATGCCTCAAGAATACCTGTGAGCTAAAATATGTCTAGTTCTATTTCCCTATCAATACTTGCTGATGCCAGGAAAAACAATTCAAATCAAGCCATCTTCAGTCTTAGTGCCAGAATTCTTAGAATAGTTTTTAGGTAATAGGGTATATAAGTAAATTCTATGTTTAAAATGTTTACATTGAGCTGGGGGTACAGCTCAATGGTACTGTGTTGGCTTAGCATGTCAGGCCTTGGGATATATCCCCAACACCTCCCCCCACCAAAAGAAAAAAAAAGAGTCATGAAAAGATGTAAGATCACTGCTGCAACTTAAGTCATCCCTGGGGTCCTTATAAAGTCAGTGGCAGAGTTTCCCATGATTGAAAAGGCCAATGAGTTCCCAATCCATCTTAGGTACTGGAGGCAAAAGTAGCCTTAGCATTGATAAAAGTTATTATATATAAGCAGCTCAATTTAGCCCAAATCACAATTTTGAGAGTGTTACCCTAAATTTCAAGATATCAAAGTTATTTTATACTTTAAAAAAAGGAAGTTGAGTTTTTAAAGCCAACACATTCCCTCAGGAACTAGAGAGAAGAAAGCACTTTGTATTTAGGCAATAGTCTGGACTTTTTAAATTGTGACAAAAGTTCTGAAATAGCATCTGTTGATGAAGATCAAAGCGGGTAACAGATATAGTCTGACATACCCTATATATTGCCAGAAAATAATTTCAATTAATCACTATCATGACAATTTCCTACCATGGTATCATTCTGACATGTGCAAGAATTAAGTAAAAAAATGCAGAGTAATTATTTCTCAAGTATCTGTTGGCTTGAAATTAGCTCCCCCACATGGGAACCACGTGCCCATTCCATTTCTTCTAAGATAAACCAACTTCTAAGTCCCCCCACTTTCTTCAATCAGAAATATAATATTTGAAAATGCAAACTGATGTGGAATTTTTTCAGAATTTATCATAAATCTGGCCAAGAATATTGACACTTTCAAGGACACTGTACTAGTCATTAAAACCAAAGTAATATCAATAAATATTGTTTTCCTTTTCTGCTTTTATTGATACGTATAAGTACAAAAGTTAAGAGTTTACAGTGATCTTGAGCATTAATAAATATTATTTCCTTAAAGATTTAAGCTTCGCTGAGTAAAAAGATCAGCTTAAAGGCAAGTGTAGGTATCTGCTTCTGCCTCAAAATACTTCTTGAAACTTTCATAGAAAGGACCTTATAGAAACAGAGAAAACTGAGAAAGGATATTACAGAAATGTCTGAATTACACATTGAATCAGTAATTTTTCATCTGTAGATTATACCTCATGTATTTCTACATGTAAAAAGATTTCCTACAAATAGAAATAATCAAAATGAAATTGGAAGCCCCATTGACGTGTGGGTCAGCCTCAACATTTTGATGTGACCTGACTTTGACAGCCAGGGTCAACCACAGAGGAATCTAGTCATGATCTGGGATGAGTAGTACATTGCAATTTTTAGTAATTATTTTAATGAAAGAAAGCAGACCTTTTTGAGGAAATTAAGCAAACATTCAGAATAATATTTTATGTGGCTCTAAGTAAAGAAGCAAAAAGTAGCAAAAGCCAGAGCTGGGGTCAAGAAGTACAAAAATCACATATCACAAGTTTATTTGCACTTAATCTTTTAAAAATTAGCCACTGATTATTTTCAGTGAAATACTAATTCATCATTTCAGATGCCTGGAAAAGCAAGCATTAACTTTGGTCCAGAAACCTGCTGTGACACAAGACAGACAACATTTAATTATAATATTATATGGTGGTCTCCCTGTAAATGGGCCTTAACTATTTTAATAAAAATTCATTTCCTTCCAAATACATAAATGATTAGTCATGACCATACAGTACAAGCAGAATGTGAACTATTGATCCTACTGCCTCTGGGATTTAGCAATAATTTGATAAATATATTCATTGTAATAATATATGATTCCTGACTACAGCACTTTGCTGGTTTAGGGTCTGCTGACAGTGTTTGAACATTCCTTTCAAACCTTAGCAGAACACATTACATAAACAATTTTCAACACTATATTTGATTTCAATCTTATAAAAGAAGTACCAATCCTCACATAATTCTAAGTTATGAATAAAATAATTATTAAAATAAAGTTTCTAAGAAATATGAAATTACAATATATTATAAAATTTTTGAAACTCATCATATATTTTGAAATCTTACATTTTCTCATTTTAAGGAAAATAATTCTTTCAAAATTCAAGATAATCACATCCAAAATATTTACAATTTGCATATTAAGACAACCATACTGAAGAAATTTCTTTTTATAGGATAAACAAGATATATGTAAGTAGGATATATATAAATATAAGTAATAAAAATAAATTTTTATCATGCATACAAAAATAAAAAGAACCAACTACATACATAGCATTCTGTAAAACCTTCAAAGAAAGCAATTATTAATGTAATTCCTTTTAACTCTGGAATTTCCTGAAACTAGCAATGTAAAGGACCTGAGGTAATTATCTAGATTTTCTAAAATAAAGCATGTAACTTGAAATCCTAAGTGTCATTTGAGTTTTTCAGACAATGAAAGCGTGGATTCATTGAAGAGTATGCATGTGTACATGCTATGAGTATGTCCTAAGTTATCTTTTAAACAGTTGTAATTTGATGCTGTGTTGTGGAACACTATTCTAGAAATGAATCAAATAGTCTTCAGAAGTAGCTAAAACAATCACAAAAACAAGCTGCTAAGCTTAAGAAGTGACCAGGAAAATGTTTACAATTCAGCCTACCATGTTTTTGCACATACATATAAATCAAGAAGACCTTACTAAACATTAACAATTTTTTTCTCTGTCTCTCTGGAATGAAAAAATGCTTGATCCTTTTTTTTCTGGAAGCCTTTGTGTAAAATGTGAGCTGCACAAAAATTGAGCTCTGAAAAGATGGGATTTTAAATGGAGAATGACTAGTGAAAAGGAAACTCTGGTGTGAACATTATAGGGTATCAAATGCTCTCTGGCCAGTAGCAAAAGTCACCTCAGTGCCTTGCAGCAAGGAAGACATAGTATTAACACAAAGTACTGACTTGAGGGCCTCAGAAGATCAAAAGATTTGCTTAAAACTTAGGAGATACTTCTGAATACTATCTCTGAACACAATAGGACTATAGCAGAGAAGGTATTTGAGACCTGAAACACCGTAATGTCTGTCAAGAATTAAGAACCAAGAATAGGAAAAAGACTCAGCTGAAGATAACCTGCACAGTATTTGCAACGACAAAGCTCCCTCAAGAGCAGAGACGGGTAATTAAACTGCAGAAAGGCTATTATTATGCGAAATGAAAAAGAAATAAAGGCAAAATCTTAGAATCTTAAGAAATGGCATTAGACTGTCCCTTGGTACAATAGAAGACTAGGGTAAAAAGAGGGGAAAAAAAGTAAAAGGCTTATTTCTACTCTAGAAAAAAATAAGTATTTGCAGATGATCTCACAGCTTAATCTTTATTCACTCTGAACATGTACTGACAGAACTGACAAAAACTTTCTCATACAATAGTAACTACAGTAGAACTTCCCAAAATGTGAAGAGAGCTATATTCACCATATTCAAAACACACAACAATAAAAGAAATTTCCTAGACACCAATAAATGGCTAGAAAATAAGAGGAAAAATATGTCATTTACATAGAAACCTAAAATATTATTTTTCTTTTTATGAGACAGGGTCTTGCTCTGCTGTTCAGGTTAGTCCCGAACTCACTATGTACCCCAGGATTGCCTCAAACTCGTGGAAATCCTCCTCCCTCAGTCCGCTTGGTGCTGGGATTACAGGTGTGTGAAAACGCCCAGTGTATGTGGTATTGGATGATGAAACCTGTGCCTTTGAGCATACTAGGCAAACACTTTAACCTCTGAGCCCTTAAAATTTATATATGTAGAAATGCTTTAGAATTCTACACTATCTTTAAAAAATAAATACCATATCCCTATAAGACAACATCTAAACTTTACTGTGAAAGATACTAGAAAAAAGCTTTATGAAATTCATGAATATGAATAAATAACATAGGAAATACACCAATCATTCTAAATCTACTGTACAGGATTAACGCATTTCAAATTAAAGTCACCAACAATGGTGTTTTTTTTTAACTGAAAAAGTAATCTTGAAAACATCTTGGAATAATAGAAAATTAAAGGCTAACAAAAAGAAGACAAAATGAAAAGTGGAAAAAATCATGGAAGAATTTGTTTCAATGCATGCTTAAAAACACTGTAAGGCCATAATAGTTAAAAGTCTGACCCAACAAACATGGCATACTGATAAGACTGAGCAGCAACTCGGAATTTATGACATCCATCTATATAAGACCTCAGTGCACAGTAGAGCTGTATGAAGATTAATGAATAAAAGGAATTATTTAATAACCAGTCTGAGAATTACTGAGAAAAAGAAAACTTCACCTCTCAACTTAAACCAAAGTAAGCTAAAAGTAGGTAAAAGGTTTAAGTTGATACAAAAAGTAACATTT
Source organism: Ctenodactylus gundi (assembly GCA_004027205.1). Lineage (NCBI taxonomy): Eukaryota > Metazoa > Chordata > Mammalia > Rodentia > Ctenodactylidae > Ctenodactylus > Ctenodactylus gundi. The sequence continues at coordinate 46,936 of PVKB01001861.1, forward strand.
TTTAAAAAATTGAAATATAGATGAGTGAAATTAAAGAATGACTTTAAAGAAGAAAAGCAATCAGGAAATATGAAAGAGAAACACAGGTCAAGGCCCTAAAAAGAGCCTGTCTGTGTAAAATAAAGTTAGTTGTCACAAATCTGAAAAAAGTTCTACATAAAGCATAAGCTAATAAACAGAAACCAATGAACAAACTACAAAACTTAAAAATCAAGTGCTTAATGACTTAATAATTTACAGAAGAAAAAATTAAGGGCCAACACATGCATTTTAAAAGCAAAACTTCGTTAGCAATTAAACAAAGTTTAAAAAGAAAAAAAAAATCTCATCTAATGACAATTCTCAGTGTGGGCCATGTTGTGGCCAAAACACCACATTAGTCAAGGCAGAATGAAGTACGCCTTGGCAGAATTTATCTAAAATGCAATATGGCAAGGGTTGTTGTTAGCTTTTAACATCACTGGCCCAGAGATTTATCCTATTAAAATAAAGAAATGTTTAGAAATTAATAAGAAAGACAACCTCCAGAGCATTATGTTCACTGCTGGCTACAGGGTGGTGGTGGAAAAATGACCAACATTAGTGGAATGAATACATAAGATGAAATAGTATACAGCCAGTGAAAGACTATTTGGAAAGAATAATTATATGCAAAATGTCTAATGATATATAATTAAAATACGATATAAAGTGAATAAACACTTTAAGACAACTTAGTGAAAAGAAAGGTAAGGAGACAGGAGAAAAATAGAAAGGAGAGAGGAAAGAAAAGAAAGAAAGGAGAACCACAAGACGATGTCTGAGCAGGAAGGCAATCATGGCTTCTCAATGACTACCTCTGTGAAGTGACACACCTATATTCTTCATTTACTCCTATGTCTTTTTACATTTGTGCACATTCCCTACCATGACCATGTATTATTTTTATAACTAGCTAAAATAGGCAGCTTTTAAAACTATTAAATGTGGAAAAATCCAGTATGCTGCATCCCCATCAGCCCAAAAGAGAATCGGACCTAATAAGATCTGCAAGCACCATGAGCTAAAATAACGACCCTTGGCTACACTCCCAGGATGGCAGCCAATGGGGGAGCTTCATTAATTTAGGCGTATGTGTGGCAGGGGTGGAAATGACCTGAGTCACCAAAACAGACTGAAAAGCTTACTTTTTGCATACTGGAGACCTATTATTTGGTTAAAGTGAAGGAGAAGTTGATGATGCCAGGTCACAGACATTTCTGGAATTGGTGTACAAGTTAACTGAGTTATTTCTTAGATCCTATCTATTCTAACAGGGATAGTGAACTCTTATGATAGCCCTGGTAAACTGCTGCTGTTACAGGAACAAATCAAACTACTACATTTTTCACCCTAACTGCAGCATAGGTAAGTTTTCTTCCTGTCTCATTTCAGTAAGATTATTTTTATACCTTTTTAAAAAATCTAAAGAAAAGATATTTATTGCCAAGGGGAAGTTTTCAAGCTTGAAGAAACTACGATCTTAAATTTTGCTTCTTTACGTCTCCAGTGTCTTGAACCTGTTTATTAACACTCCTATTAAAATGCTATGGGAAAGGAAGCTCAGATTTTCATGTGTGCTGCTCTGTCAAAACTTGTCCCTGGGAAAGGAACTTAATAAAGATGCTCCAACATGGCTTTAGGAATTCAGTTTGTAGAAATAAAATTCATTGTAAAGAAGGGAAGATTGACACTGAGACTAATTTAGTGCATCCAAACACCTTCCACATCCAGCTGTATAGATCCTGGAACCATGGCTTAACAAATAAAAAATTGCTGGCTGAATTGTATCCTTTATCCATGAAATCAATTTTTCCCAAGTTAAGAATTTATAAATAGGGAACAATGAGAATGCATGATAGAGTAGATAGTACCTGACATGATAATTTCTAGCCACCTTGATGGGATATTTCTCCCAGTAAAATATTTGAGAAAATAAAAAACCTTTCTTTTAATAAATCAAAGAAATAGAGTCCTTTGTATAAATGCACACACATCACTAGGATGAAAATGTTCTTATTTGGCATTTGTACCATTTAACAAATATTCTTACTGGTTAACTTTTTTTAATTCCATCAAGTTATAATCATAATTGCTATCGTATACCATTAAAAGACTAAATTTTGGTATGTTCTAGGCCAAATAGCATGTTTTTAGTTCTTTAAACCCCATGATATATTAGGCATAAATCAATCTTGAAGAGCACAGCCCTATTTTAACATCTAATAATGCCCTATGTCTATTTCATCAATACAACATTCACTGAGTTGTTCGTTCTTTTACAAATACCATCACTTTTGGAATAGCCTTGTTTATGTTTGATGTATCTGAGGACAAATTCCAAAGCCTACATTTTCTGCCGACTTCTGTTTCTCTACAGCTTTGAACTTCAGGTTAAGGAAAAGGTAGTATCAGAGCTACGAATATTTCCTTGTGTTCCTAATTTTTAAATTTCAAAAGAAATGGTAATGACCTCTGTAAAGGTCATTTCTTTTGGTGTAAAGAAAATGGGAAGAAGCTCATAGACATTTCCAAAACCTCCCAAGGATAGCATATGTGTCACATGATCAAGGGATCCTCATGCTTTTATATGTTACAGCGGGAACTTTCAAAAAATGACTTACTGGGTTGTACATCTGATTGAACAACTGCTCAGCCTGCTACATTGCAAAGTTGGGGAGGCATTGAAGCACAAACAGGGAAAGAAGGAAAGATTCAGAAAAACAGCATTAGCTCAACAATCCAGTGCATTTGCACAGATGAACTGATCGTTAAAAAAAAAAAAGAAGAAATTTCAGTTTCTAAACATTCCACAGTGAAAGTGAGAGGCTCTAGGGAAACACAAATGTTGACTTTGGCTCCTAAAAAAGAATAGCTGAAATAAGAAATTTAAGGTTTGTGTTACTTTCCCTTTCTCAAATTAAATAACCCATGAAATAAAGAAAGCTGTCCACTTTTGATGATACATGAAGTGCTGGCCTCCAGCAATGAATCAGAAGTACTTTCAACCAATTCCACAATTTATGACCTAAACTTCAAAGATGTTAATAAGAAAATATCAATTAAATCTTATCATTGAATTTATATCTCTTCTTTTATATTAACACAAGCCTCATATTCTATTTAGTCTAATTTTGTAAAAATATAGATTAGCGAATGTCAGAATAGCAGTAGCAAAATACCTATACGCTGACCACTATCAGATTAAGTTAAGTGGAAGAGAAAAAAAAAATAAGTCAGTAGGACACTTAAAAGGAATCACAATACAGTATTGCACCTTGCCTAGTAATAGTGTCAGCTATTAGTTTGGACTTAATAAAATGATATATCTTTAAAGATATATAATTATAGACTCTATAATGGTCTCTTCTCAATTTTATACAGAAATCTAAAGGTTTGTAGATTTAAATATACTACTATTTATTATTATTTTAAATAGCAACTTTAAGTTATATTTCTCAAGTGCCTGCTCCATTAACTTGGGACTCAGCAACAAGAAACAATGTAGAAACTGTTACACTACTTTAAGCTTTGACATATCATTCTAGGAGCCAGGATTTCTGTTCCTTTGACTTGGGTTCAGTAAATGATGATTCTTCCCATAGTTCAAAAAACTTTCTCAAGTATGACATTGCATGGAAAATTATTAAGCAGCCTAATTCATAACAATTTGATGTGCTCCTGCTTCTCAGTTTATTTCTCATCAAACAGGTCATTGACTTAAATATCTTGAATCTAAAATATTTTTTGGAAAGGCATTCCTGTTCTTATTGGTAGATGCACTGAATTATAAAATGCACTCATAACTAGTGGTCACATGCTATTTGGTCAGGATTATTTAATCAGCATCATTAATACCAATCAAGGATTTCTTCCCACAGGAACATTTGATTCTATCATTTTTAAAGTTTGTGGAGTGGAATGCATAAGGAAATTTTCTTATAAACCCATAGCCACTTGTTATCAGAAGGTGTTTGAACTAGCCTTAAATTTAGACAACACGGAAAAAAAGTTAAACTTAACTATGTGTGGGAATGTTCTGTACAAACTTTTATGTAACAACTCAGCTTATGCTAAATATTGTCCATAAGGCAAAAATCACCATTTAGATTTGTCATCGAAAGACAGGTCTCTGTTCAACTAAACACATCTTCACTATGTTGTAAAGATTTTATGGCAAAGATACCTATGTACAGGGTTTGAGGAAAATTCCACTGTTACCGCATGGTATATTTATGATATAATAAAAATATTATGTTTTCAGGTTTTATTTAATAAACTTTTATATTTTAGTCACAAGTTCCATACCCTTTTATTTAAAAGAAGGCCCAGACATTCCTTAAGATTTTATGGCTGTTCATTTTTTCATAAGTAAATGATGTGTTTATATGTATATTCATATGCTGTTGGTTTGTATTTCCAAATATTTTACTTAGATTTCAAGTTTTTAAAGTTGATGGGTACTTGAGGTTTTTATGGAACTCTTTACCAGCAAAAATTAAAGACTACTGAAAAAAAACACTTTAAACCTTTGAATTTAGGAAACTAAAAATAACAAAATAGCACCTGTAGGAGAGCATAAAACAGTTAAATTATCATTATCTTAAACTCACTGAGGAGACAGTGCAAGCAATGATTATGTAATTATTCAGAAATATATTTTTCACGTCTTTACAAGACAACCATCTTTGTCACTTTATTTTTGGTGATGTAGAGTATTAAAACACTATAAGAAAAAAATGCTAAAATGTTTATAGAATTTGGTCTGTGAATTCCAATGTCCACCTCATACATATGGTCAGTGATCTCTTGGGTAAACCACAGCTATGTTAAAAGAAACTATATTGGATTGCACAGATGTTGATTTATTAATCAAGTCATGTACCGGAAACCAGAAGCATCACTGTGTGAGCCTCTTCCTCTTAATTACTATAGGATTTCAAAGTCCACAGATGCCTTGCACTAACATAAAGGGTGTTGAGTGCGTATGTGCAAAAAATTGTAAGTGATCTACATTCAATACGATCTCTATGACAGCTCGTGTGAGTTGAGGGAGGGCATTTCTTAGGCCCAGGTCTATTTGAGCTCCTCCCTCCTCCACATTCAGCATTCTCCAAATGAAGTAAGACAGTACAAAGGCCACTATAGAGACCCAGGGAATGCATCTACTTCACAAAATTACCTCAAGTCTTCATACAATCACAAACACTTCCAGTGTATAAAGAGGCAAGTCAATTTCACTTAAGCACCCTCACATGAGTAATTTTCACTTTTTTATTCACTGATTAAGATAATCTCTCAGCTACATATTGCTGAAATAAGGATGCCGTTAAGTAGGTTGTGAAAGAGATTCTGCAATCTAGACACTATTCTTGTCATTTTGTTACAAGGAGGTTTGACCTATGTATTATTTGTCTTTTACTGTGTTAGTAGACTTGCTAAATATGAAATTTCTCATGATAATTTCCTGAAATTTCTTGTAAAGTGAATACAAAGTAATCACACTTCAGTTATATACTGCATCAAACAAAACAATATATTAAATTTCAAAATGTCCCGACTCATTCATAAATATGCATGTGATTCCTTCACATCTTTGGACACCCATGCCATGTACTGATATATTCATAGCTAATACATCCTCATTCTAGTGTGTTATGAATTATATACAGCCAAGTTTTATTATATGCTTTATTTGATTGTTTAGATTCAGATCATCTCTTTTAAATAAGTTTATATAAGTTGTTAAAAAGAAACAGAATGTTTAAACTCATAGAACGTTATGAGTTTTACGTGAACAATGAGTGCGGACAAACAACACAGGGGGTCAAGGAATGATGCGTGACTGGAAATGCACTCCACGAAAAATGCCCAAGTCAGAGAGGACGTGAGAATGCCATGCCATAAGAGCCTGCTCTGTTCCAAAGCCTCCTAGCCACAAGTACTTTCTGAAACAGTGAGGCTCCTTTTGGGTCAAACATGTTCACGCTAAAGCTATACTAGGGACTTCACTACGTTACAGAACTTCTAAAAATTTTGTAATTGTCAAAAACTTCTACATAATTCTAACACAAAACCTGACCTACTTCTAAATGTAGTAAATGCATATCAGAATATAACGGGGTGCCTGGATTCTTTGGTTTGTTGCAAATTGCAAATATTTCTATTTATCTCTTCTCAAAGTTGAGATTTGCCCACAGAATAATGTCTGATTTTCATACTTTTTTATTTCACTTCTGTGACTATTTTCACCTATTTCTCAAGTTTTCTTTACACGGGAAACCTAAGATAATTTTTCAGCTTCTCAGACAGATTTGATGTGGACCTCTTAGAAATAAAGTTAATTATTTAATTAAACCTTTCATCAGCTGACAGCAAAAGATAAGGAGTTTGTTTCTTCTGAAAAATTTCCTCTTTTTCCATTGTACAAACTCACACTAAAATGAGAATGTATTTTCTTAACTTCACTTACCTTTTTCAACTGGGCTTCCAATTTATTACATTCCTCTTTCTTTTGTTCGATGGCTATTTCTAGAGATTTTAATTTGGAGTCTCTTTTCAGCCCTGCAGAGGCTAATGAAGATGCATGTTCTTTGAGGTCAATTAAACTTGACTGAAAGAAAGAAAAATGCTACTAAGTAAAATACTGCAATTTCTCCTAGCAATTTCTCCAGTTTGAATATACTAGTTCCATACATAACAATAAAGTATGCATTAGACAGAAGGGGTAAATACAGTCTTCACAAGGTAACAATAGTCAACTGTGGCCCGGAAATTAAAGTTGGCCAGCTTACAGAACCAAGCAGGATTTAATTGCACTAGAATCACGTGACCAAATGGTGTGGTCAGCAAATTCACTTTTCACATCTCAACTCATGTTAATGATGTAAGTCTCAAGGTGGTCTTCACATTTTGTGGCTAAACAGACACCACAAGCCTTCCATTTATATTTATTGCTGTCTGGCCATAAAGACTAGAAGACAAAAATGAAAGAAAATATCTACTTAATGCTTCTTCAGCCAAAATCAAATTAAATATAACAGAATCATCCAATTCAATGTTTACCAAATTCTATTTCTTCAGTAGAAAAATGACCAATGGTTTTTCAAACACCTTCTGGAGAATCAAAGATAAAAGCACTTTAAAATTTACAGTAGACTTTCTGTTGCAGACCTCTGCAATCAATAGTCAACAGATAGAATGAATCTTCCCAGCAGAGACTGAATTTACCTAAATTGTTCCAATCATTAACCATGTCCAAAAACCAAGAGCTTCCCTGTATGATCTAAATTACAAAAACTAAATAAATAAATAAATGTATTTATGTCTGAATATAATTTCTCTACTTATAAGGACTATAGTCAATAACAAACATGAAATGGTTAGCAATATCTAACTATGTTACTAAAGCATTCAGGCTTCCCCCAAATCAGGCAGTGAGAAAATGAAGTCTCATATTTCATAAATATGAAAGGAAACTCAGCTATTAAAAGCAGATACAAATCTTAAACTCAAGGCTATTTTGATTTCAACATTCTTAATCACTGTGCTTCCACGGAAATGATAAAGGAATTTATAATCCAATCATTTTGTCATAGTGAAGATGTGTTATTACCCCAAAGACACTGCAAGTCCCCTTCTAACTGCAACTCTATGTTGTTCTTCACAGATATTTTTTAATTGAGCCAGGCCCAGTGATCCAGGCCTTTATTTTCCATTTATTCATTTATTTTCTACAGATGTGCCATGTACTACCAGCCCCACTTATGTGGTGCTGTGAAATCAAACTCAAGGCCTCACATTAGTAAGGCTAATGCTCTTAACCATTAAGCAATGCCTCCAACCTGTCTCTACGTATTTTAAATCATTAGTTCCAGTGGCAATTTTATTCCTTGTGGCTGGGCTATAGTCCTCAGTTACCAATACTGGTGTTGTTATAAAGTTTTTTTTTGTAGACTTGACTAAAATCCATAATCATCTCACTCCAGGGGGATTATTCTAAGTACTTTGAATGAGCCTGACCCTACCATTTGAGAGGCTTTATGAACAGAGCTAACTAGAGGATAAACTCTGCCCATGGATTGTCTAAAAGCTTTCACCCCGCTCTCCTGACATTATAATTCTTAATATGGTTCCATTTTTCAAGCAGAACTCTGATTGACATACCCAGCCCAGTGCCAACCATACTACACAGAAATAATAAATGTTTCAGAAAATACCTATGTAAAATTCATTCAATGTTGGCACTATTTGCAAAGCTAATTTTATTTAATGTTTATGCCCTACCATGTCACCAAGGTTTCTTTTCATTTGGAAGTACATGCATAATATGAGGGTGCAAATCCACAAATAACACTTCCAAACAGTGAAAATTGTAATGCACAAGAGCAAGTTTTTGTGCTTTCCCTTTCATACAAACCAGTTAAGTATTTACAAGTCCACCACGTCAGAATTAGCAGAGAACCAGTAGAAAGAAGACTTGCATTCTTAAATTTCTTATCAAAGAAATCAACTCACTCAAAGATTAGTGTGCATAAACAAGTTTTTGCTTCTGGGTTTTCTCAAAACTCTTACTCATCAAGTCTTTCCCTTGTTTGTCTGGATTCTCAACTGTCACAGGACTTTAATTTTCATGGGATTATCAATACCCAAGGAGTGAGGTAATACTGTGGAGCTGGGACATAGACAGCTGTGCAGTGGGGGTGAAGCAGCAGGGATAAAAGGTCTTAGCAGTCCTACGAGAGAGAGTCATTTCCTGCAGACAAGATAATGTGCAAAGTGGCCAGCTATACACAGGCTACATATCTCACAGCTATGGAGGCTGAATAAAATAATGTACGTGACTGTTTCTTGTGTTGATCAACGAAGTTACCCTGAAGAAAACTGAACAGGCATCCCTTGAAAAAGAGGAGGTATTGTCCAAAGGAGCCTCCTTAAACCCAAGTAAGAAATTTCTTTAAAGTATGATATCTTGCTTTAAAAACAAAAGTAGCATTTACCTTCTGTTTACCATGAAAATTCAGCTTTAAGTTACTTACTGTAACATAAAAATAAAAATCCAGAAAAGTAATTGTACACTACCTAAATCTCTGTTCTTAGCATTGTGCCACATCTCCAAGCTTAGGGATATTGAAAGAGCCATCTGACAAGCGTGGGTAAGTGTGAAACATCCGGCACAAGCACTAACACACACAGACTCTCAATAATGTACAACTATTGTTCCTATCATCAATTCTGTTATCTCAAGCAAAGAATCATGGGACTTTAAAGATATAGAATCTAAGACACACAAATGTGGTAAGATGTAAAGAAATATTTCAAGCAAGTTTCTTTGTGTATAATCAGCAGAGCAAAGAAGAGACACAGGACAAGTGAGATAAAGGAATTTATAGGAAATATTTTCCTCTGAATTTTGGCAAGTTTGCATATAGAAGGTTACCATGTTCCTTCACAAAGTTGCAGTCCCCTCCTGCTGTGATGAAAATGAACTCTCGAAGATTAGGATGAGGTTAACTTGTTTTCCCAGACTCACCTCTTTCTCTGTTAGCTCAGCCTGCAAGGCATTGACCTTCTCTTTCAGGTCCTTGTTCTCTTTTCGGAAGGATTCTATCTCTTCTAGTCTTTCCCGGTCATCTCTCTCCCGCTGCTCTTTCAAGCGCTCAATTATTCTCTCCTGCGAGGCATTCACCACAAAGATCCATGTTACGTAACAATACAAAAGAAAATAAGAGGCACCACATTGAAAAAAGGACTATGGAAATCAGCACACACAAGAAATTACAAGGAAAGACCTGCTATACAATCATTTGTGATAGGCAATCAGCATAGTTTTTGAGCGATGAATATAATTTAGCATCATAGGGTTGCCTGAGATCTTAAAATATTTTTTCAAAGGGGAAGTTAGTGTTTAATAGTTACATAGTTGTTTAGAATTTACAAAACAAAGAGTTTAGTGAATGGATTGTAGTGTCGCTGTACAACATAATTTTCGAGACAAGGTATTGCTCTATAGTCCAAACTGGTCCTGAACTCACTATGTAGTGAGCCCAGGCTGGCCTCAAACCCACAACAATCCTCCCAAAGTGCTGGTATTATGGGCATGTGCCATCCCAGGTAGGTAATTTTTATTTCGTGTTGGAGAATTGACCCCAGGGCCTTGCATATGCTACGCAAGCATTTTAATCATTGTGCTACCTCTGCTTGGGATGGTTTATGTTAGTATTTGGCAAAAACCTAAAGCTGTCCTAAAAGAGGGAGGCTCAAGTACCCAGACAGACTCTTAACTTGCCAAAGCCTTTAACAGTCAAGGGGAACAAGCAGACTCAATCTCTTGGCTCAGACCTCTTTGTTTGGCTTCACTATTCGACACAGAAGCTTTGAGCTTCTATGATTCAAGGCAGAACCAGTATGCTTCTGGAGACAGTGAAGTGGTAAAAACAACAAGATCCCAGAAAGGGCAGCTCCTTCAGCCAAAGAGACTCATCTCACAAAGAGAAGTCCCTTCGTAGCATCCAAGGCTCACTAACACTCAGCCATGCCAGTGAGAGCACACTACTACAGTGTATGCTTAGAGCGACACAGGAGTATAAGAATTTGTCTACCTTTGCAACCCAACTGAGATAAAAATATAGAGCCTGACTGATAACAAGGCAAGAGTCATTTGGAGAAGGGATAGGAATGTAGATAAAAATGAAAATTCTACCTGGGGAAAGCTTGAGTTAAACTTCTGAAATTGGTTTCAAATTATCCAACACTTAACTTGAACTTCCTTTGTATAGCCATGTTAAAAAAATATTGGTGCAAAATCTACCCCGAGAATCATGACATTATCTTTTACATTCCTACAATTAACAGTGCCATGTGTACATAAGACTACTATAAAACAATGTTTAAAGAAGTTAGTTTGACTTATCTTGTGATTTAAGATCCCCCAGGGAGGCAACTATACCATCCCAATAGCATTAATTTATGTTTCTAATGCTTTTGAAGACTGAAAAGCACCATTATTGTTTTATAATTATTTAAAAACACTGCAAATGAACTAGATGATTACAATGAGAGTAGAAACAGAACAAACGAGCCAATTAATTGCTTATGTTTGTTTCTTCTTGATTTCAGTTATATCTCATTTTACTTTGCCTTTAAAGTACATTAAGTCAATTAAAAAAAAAAAAAACCTCTACAAAAAAAGAAAATGGTCACATTTCTCAGACTTTTAGAAATTTCAGCAGCTTACCCCTCCCTACCATTTGCCTATACTACAACTGGTCACCCAGTCATCAGATCCTCCCCATCTCATCACTTCCAACGCAAGTAACATTTCGAAAGTTCCACACTGAGTGTGTCACCTCAATGCTTGGATACTTTCCAGGAGTCCCTGTGGACAGATCACATGGCATTCATTCAACCTCAGCCCTTTCATGTGGCTTCACTGCATGTCCTTGTCCTCGTAGCCCAGCCTTTCAGCAGGTAGACTATGGCTCATTTTAGTCCAGGGCCAGACATACTGCCTGGCATACAATAAGCACTTAGAAGGTTGATGATTATACTTAGAAGGAGAATTCAAATGAGGGATTATCCTGGCTTCAAAGGAAGGGTCATAAAATTAAGCACATGTGTTAACACCCAGAAGGTGCTAGAGTCATTTGGAAAATGAATCAATTTTCTCTAAACACTGGTATTACTGAGCCTGCATCCATGACATAAATACATAAATTAATTAATAAAAGTCAGCAAGCACATTAATATATTAACTTAACTGTCACTGATGATTCAATACTACAGAATATTTCTCCACCAGTCCCAAAACTAATTTAACTATCAGCCGCGCAGGGCTAGGTATCAAAAAAACATGTTAGAAGGTCTTCATATGCTATGATCTAGTTAGTCAGCTACCAACTAACTCGCAGAAATTTCAGCGATGCGTACCTGTGTTAGCCTTATTTGCACTGGTAAGCATTTCCAGCACACTCAACTGGCTCTGCACAGGTCTAATCTACTTGTACTTTATCTCTGGGGGAGAAATACACTGCAGTGGCCTCCTGCTCTGCTATCTGGATTTCTCAAATGCTTATCTGCTAGATGGCTACAGCAAGGCTGTGAGGCAGGCTTCATAAACACAGTGGGTCCTGGCTTTTGAGCTTCTGTGTGTCAACTCCAGAAAGGAGACATACTTAAACTGATTTTTTTTTTTTTTTTTTTTTTTTTTTTTGCAGTAATGGGGTTGGAATCAGCTTAGGGTGACCTCTAGTCATCTAAGATCTCAATTCCTCATCCATGGTCCAATGTCGTATGTCTGAAAATGAAAATGGGAAAGCTGAATAATTCATTGTCAAAGTCACCCAAGGAAATGACACTTATTGGTCAGGTAACTCAAATATGCATTTGGAAGAAGAGGTCCAGAGAGGTCCTGAGGTAAAGAAATGTGTCCCAGGTAACACAACCATAAAGCTGTGAAGGCCTGACTCCTTCACTTCAAACTAAGCCTCAAAGGAGTACTTCCACAAAAAGAGCAATTCTCAGATTTGAGAAGAAGTGCTCTGGGATTTAAATTAAAATAAATCAGATCTTAATAGAGCCATAGGGGAAAAAAAGATAAAATCTTGCCAAGAATCCATGACACGGGGAAGTATATGGTATAAGTTTACTTCTGTGAATTTTAACCAAGAAGTAAAAAAGCTAAGAAAGAGCTGACTGGCATCCTATCATGCAAAAAGTGCAAAAGGTACATAATAATCTTAGACACTTTGGAACCAACATCTCTCTTCTGATTTTATGATCCAAGTCAACGCAGAGAATTCTAGATATAGAGTCTTAAAAATTGAAAGAAAACCCTAGCCTGAAAAGTGACCTATATATTTTGCCTTTAAAAATCCTGCAATTCTTATGATTTAATCTTAAAATTATACTCTTAATTTAAACAAACCATTAAGACTATCTAGCCATAGGTCCCCTGTGGAGTTTGCTAACCCAGACATCCCAGGTCCTGCTCAAGATATGAATTTGGCGAGTACTGATGGAACCTAACAATTTAGATCTTAAACAGGTACCTCCTGCTAATTCTAAAGTGAAAGAAGAGTCCTTTCTTGGAGGGGGGAGAGGAGACAGGATTTCTCTCTCTCTAGTCTAGTCTAGTCTTTGACTCATGCCAATCCTTGTGTCTTAACTTCCTGAATACTAAGATTAAAGGCATGCACCACCACCACCAGTTTATAAGGTGTTGGGGAACTGAACTCAGTACCTTTCTCTTGCTAGGCAAGTGCTTTAACTGCTGTGTTATTCCTCCAGCAAAGAAGATGCATTTCTTTAAGATGCACACTGGCTTAGGGAAACTGCGGGCCATTTAATGCAATCCTCTTATTCAATATAGGTTAATCTATGGTCCTGAAAAAGAGAGTTATTTCCCAGGGCTACTCAGTTACTTCGTGTTAGAGATGGGATGGCCCTTTGGTCTCTTTATACTTGAATTCACTAATTCCAGATTTTACAGATGACCATAACAAAATTGAGGAGACACCCTAAAAAACACGTCCCATCTCCAGCTGTACTTATGGGTAAGTACTACAAAGTGCTACAGAATAAAAAAAATGATGAGAATGAGACAGCAAAAGAACACAAAAAGGTTTACTCGATCATTTAAAAATTAAAAATTACCTTTTTAGTTTTAACAGAAATTTAAAAACAAGGTCAAATAATAAGGGCCTAAAAAATAGGGAACATATTACATCAAAAAGCGCTATCCCTCATAATTCCTAAAGAACTTTACCTGAACTGCTCTTGGGCACTGGCTTTCACATACTACAGAGGGCTGGCAAGAGTATACGGCTGTATGAAAATTCAACTACAAAGGAGATGATAAAGATGATACCTAAAATTAATGCCCAGAGCATAAATGAACTAATTGTGCATGAACAACTTGAACCAGAAATCATTTTTAAAGTCAGTAAACATCAGAATGAATTATTTGCCTAACGGATTTTATTAATCCACATTTCTTCTATTCAAAGTGATATCTTTTAAAGTAGGAGAAAAAGGGCTTATATGACTTCCTTTCCTCAAGAAAGTAAAATTCAAATTTTTAATTTTTTTTTCTCACAAGGCCCTGAAAATTATGGTGTTTATCTCCCTCCAGCCCCTTGTACTGGCTTTGTCCACTGCCTTGAGCATTCTCCCTTCAGAAGGGTGCATAGGTCACATCCCCCTGCTTCCTTCAAGTCTTTCCTAAAATGTCATTTCTCTACCACCCTAACAGTCCGTGCTTACCTTCCTGTTTGCTTTACATTTATGGAAGTTATTGCCCTCTGCAATCCTATATATGTTGCTAATTTCTTGCCTCTGTTTCCCTAATCCTCAGAGAAATGCCATGAAAGCCAAGGTTTTTGCCCACTGTCTTCTCAGTTGCATTCGAGTGCCCCCACCAGTGTCTGTTGCAGGGGGTGTGGGGCTCACTCAAGAGTATCCAAAATCCACCGAGCATGCCCATGAGAGTACTGTGTATGCTACACAGTGGAAAAGGCAAGCTAAAACATATACGGGGCATGTTTCTTGGGTTTGGAGTCTAGCTGAGAAGACCAATTAATCACCTAAAAACAGATGCATGACCAATTAAGCGTATGACAAGAGCTCTGAAAATTTCCTGGTGTTTAAGAGAACATGAGAGTCCCTAGGAGGTATCTCCAAGGAAATGATTAATACAGAAGATTAAGAAACGAACCAGCTCAGAAGGTGAGAGGGGCTCTATGAGATAAGTTAAGGATTCCAGTTTTTTATCACCCTAGAACATTGGCAAGTGACTACTTTTCAGAAGGGCCAAAGATGATAAGGTAAGATTTATATCACAAAAACACTTCCCTGGCAACAGTGTGTCAAGTTTTCTAAAGAAATCTGAAGTGAAAGGGGAAGGCTCAGTTGGCACTAAGTGTAGTGCTAGAAACAGGGAAAGTCAGGCGTATTGAAATGCACTCAGGTCCTCCATTCCCACCCATGACCCTAGGTCCCGCTTGCCCACTTCACGGCCCACGCTGACCTTTTCTGAGAGCGCCTCCTCTAGTGTTGCCAGTGCGGTGTCTGTGTTACTGGAATCCGTCTGCAAGGACTTCACTCTGTCTTTCAGATTGGTCAGCTGCTTGTCTTTATCCCTTAGCTGTTCTTGCAAGTTTTCAATCTAAAAATAAATATCATAACATGTGACTCAAATTTTATTATACAGCAAGGCCAATATTCCTGAAGCAGATCTCTTTTGTTGTTGCTGCTGTTGTTGTTGTGTTGTTTTGCTTGTTTTAAGTTGACTGGAAATACAGGCATGAACAATACCATAAAATTACACTTTGACTTAGATGCAAGGACATTTTGATAAGACCTTCATTCTTTATTTAAATCAACCTTTTATTTAAATCAACCTTTTATTTAAATGGTAACACGTTTGAGAAGAACATCGCCTCCCACATAAATGCAAGCCCTCTGGTCACATAGTACTATTACTTCTGTTCATTTCTATCCTGTTTCCCACCCATAGACCTAACCTTGGTACAGGAAACATAACAACGTCTACACAGGTTGAATCCATTCATGAAACAGACACTGACAGGTTACCCATTCTGCACCAAACACCGTATCAGTATATGGCGGAGCCCATGTAGTCATTAACTCACTCTTTTATTAAATATTGAACTTTGTGATAGGCCCAATGTTGTCAAGTGGCTGTTTCAAAGTAACCACATGAAAAGCCAAGTAGGTTATCACTCGCAGACTGTTAATAGGAAGAACTTGTGATAGAAGTCATATGTAACAAGTACGAAACACTCCATTTGGCAACTAAGTCATGTACTGGCAACCAACCAGCCACTTTCATCCGGTATCTGCAGCCTGAAATAAACACACCAACTAGCCAATTATAACGCCTGCCCCGCAGCGGGGACGGCGGCGGCAGCAGCGGCCATCTCCTGAGCACTGCATCCGTTATCATTCATGCTTCTTATTCTCTGCTTTCAAACTATGTATTTCTTATCTAAGGATTTTTAAAAAGCCCCACTATACAAACAATTTACTCATATTAAGTGTTTTTAAATGACAAGGAAAAAAAGCAGTGCAACTCTGAGATAAGTCCATTCAAAATATTTGTGTTCTGCACCCAGCTTTCTCAGGGAATCATTCCAAACGCATGTTTCACAATGTATGACTCAAGCAAATTTTTGATTACTTCATTCTTTTAGCACGAATCCGGAACCACAATAATGCTGGTCAGGGCAGTGTAATGAGGAGTACACCGTGGCGACGAAGGTGGCAGCAACAGCAAAATCGAAGCCACTCTAACGCACATAAAATGATACGGACACCTTGAATACGCAGGACATGGGTTTGGCTACATTTTCCAATCGTTACAATGGAAAAAAGTTAACAGAGAGAAATTTGGGGCTTTGTTTTCCTCCTTCCCTTCCATCCTTCCATCTTTCCTCACAAACTTCCTTTAGCCTTTAGATAAATATTCTAAAAACTCATGATAAAAGTCAAATAGTTAACCTCCTTCCTCAAAACACAAGTATTCCCTCTCGTCCCTCTTCCTCTCACTGCCCTGGTGAGAACTGACTGCTCCGCCATAGAAAACACAGATGCCCCAAAGCATCATTACCCTCAGTCCAAAACAGAGGCTGTCTCCTGTCCAGGCCAGTGTCCGTGCAGCTACACAGCACTAGAAGCAAATACAGGTACAAGAAATAATATGGACGGTTGTGGTCAAAATGATGGTTACATAGAAGGCAGGAGCCAAGAGGACCGAATGTGGAGACAGCGGGCCTCACTACGCTGAGTACACCCATGGACCCAAGGATGTGCATTTTTGTACAAATTCATGTGCACTAATTAGATTCGCCCCTTCCAGCCCAGGAAGCAGTATCCTGGGCAAGAGAAGAGGAGGGGATTTGACTTTCTCTAAGAACATCAGCCCTGGAAAAGCTGCAGGGATCCACACCAACGCACTTGGAGTGCTGGAAATACAGCCAAAAAAGACTGGCTGAAAGCTTATATGAGATTGCCCCAGGCACCCTCAGTTGAGGAAGACAAAGGAGGCTGAGGATCAGGGATGCTATGGTGTGTAGGGAGGCCCTGTGAGCTGGGGAAATGTGGGAAGAGTGAGGCCTGGGGACGTGCAGGTGGCATATCTGGTAAGCTCAAATCTAAGACCACAGCAGACAAACCAAGGATACCACATAGGCAAAACTAACAGCTCTACAATTGGACACACATTTATAGAGGCAGGGATGCATTACTTTAAGAAATGCTATACAGTCGTCATCAAGAATGATTCTTGAGAGACAAAAACAAGGTAAAAAACAATGTGAGGCATAGAATGTCTTATATAAATAAAAAATAAATCTGTAAATAGATAACATATTATCTGGAGGTAAAAAAAAAAAAACACAAGAAACACTAACATTTGAGGGAAAGGATCTCTGAGGTAAGGGGCAGACGGAAGCTTCTGGCTTGCAATTTTTGTACATTTCCCTGGCTTTCTGTTTGAATACTTCTATCGTGTAGGTTTCACTATTTTTTTTAATGTCAAACATTTAACTGATTGGTAAGATCATGGGTTTATGAGTTCACAACTATATATTTTAAAAACATGAGTAAATAATAGAAAACATGGAATATCTACTCAAAACAAAGTTGTTAAGTGCTATAATAAAGGTTCATAGTCCGGAAGCCCAGTGCTCAGAGTGGTGAAGGTGAGAGGCAGTGGGACCTTTGAGAGGAGAGACCTAATGTGAGGTGGTTAGGTCGCTGGGGTATCATCCTCATGAATGGATTAAGTTGTCTTGCTCCCAGAGTAGGCCAGAGAGGATCAGATCAGTTCTCCCAAGAGTTCAGAAAAGAGTAAGGCTAGCCCCTTCCCAGTCTCTTTCTTCTCTTGTCACATGATCTCCCATTGTACCTGCTGCCACTATGAGAAAGCATTTGATGTAGTCAGAAGACTTCACCAGAAGTTGATGCTGACACTACAGTCTTGGTTATTCAGGATTATGAGCAAAATAAACTTGTACTTAAGAGTGAACAGGGCCAGGTATTTTGTAGAGTAGCACAACACAGACTGACACTAATTTACTACCAATTACCGACTGTTTATACCTTCAAACCAGACGTATTCTACAAGTATTTAAAATCATATTTAAATGTAATTGCTAAATATATAGAAATAGTAGACCCATACAAGAAAAAAAGAATATAAAATACATTAATTTCATTTAAAAATTGCTGCATAGAATTATATACAGAACCCACAGTAATGTTTTATTTGGCAATAAGGTGATTCTTTTCCCCTCCATTGTTCTGACTGTGTCTTTTATTTAGCGGGTCTAACATTTTTATGTTCTTTATATATTCTGCACTAGGAGCAGGTGGTAAAAGCTGTTTCCCATTCTGCAGGTTGTCTCTTCATTCAGTTGATGGTTTCCTTTGCCATGCAAAAGCTTTTTTACTTTAATATAATTCCATTTGTTGGTTCTTGGTGTTGTCTTTTGTAAAACTGGTGTTCTGTTCAGAAGTCCTTGCCTATGCCCATGTCTTGAAGGGTTTTACTATTTTATCTTCCAGCAGATTCAGTGTTTCTCTGTTTAAATATCTAAGTCTTTGATCCACTTTGATTTTAGTACAGGGTGACGGTAGGGTCTGGATTCATTGTTCTGCATGTAGGTAATCAGAGTTCCCAGCACCGTTTGCTATAGAGGCTATCCTTTCTCTAGCATATGTATTTTAGCCTCTTTCTTGAAGATCAAATGGCTGAAGATTCCTGCTGCTGTTGTGATGTAGTCAGAAGACCTCAACAGAAGTTGGTGCTGATGCCACGGTTTCTTCAATTCTGTCCCCTTGATCCACCTGTCTGTTTTTATGCCAGGTGGTTTTATCACTGTTGTCTTGTAATACATTTGAAATCTAGGATTGTGGTGCCTTCCGCTTTGCTTCTGCCACTCAGGATTGCCTTGGCTATACTAGGTATTATCTCATTTCATATAAATTTTAGGGGTTTGTTTCTAGATTTGTGAAGAAATCTATTGGTATTTTGATTGGGATTGCACTGACTCTGCATTATCAGTTTTGGTGGTACTGTTATTTTGACAATGTCTGTTCTGCCTATACAGGAACAGGATTATCCTTCCATTTTTCAAAGGTCTTTTTCAATCTCTTTCTTCAGAGTACTTTTGTGATAGAGGTCTTCCACTTAGCAGAATTACAGCATAACCCTTCCCATAAATTCATTCTGAAGATGGGAAGTCTGTTTTTTGGTTATGGCATAATTGGTTCTTCTGTACAGACTCTCCTAAAACTAGTATCAAGAGGCTGAGTGCTCATTCAGGATCTTCTCTTGTCTTCTGGAGATAGCTCTCAAGCCCTGGCCATGGGGCCCTCTCCATTTCCAAAGACAGCAACAAACTACGTCCTTCATGACAACTCTCCTCTGGTTTTGAATTTCTCTCACTTCCCTGTCTCTGACCTCTGGACAAAAATTTATAATGCTCATGTGACTAAGTCAGGCCCAACTAGATAATTTCCCTTTCCATTATCTCAAGGTCACTTTGGTTATCTTGCAAACCTCCTTTTGTGTAAAATCTAAACTAAACATGGACAGAATACCAGGGGCATGTATCATGGGGAGGGTTATCCTTGAATTCTGCTTCATGTACTCATTTTTTTCATGTGGATCACAAACATTTTGATATTTAGATCCTTTAAATAGATGAGTTTGCAAGAAGAATTTATTCAAAACAAGGAAGTAATTCTAATAGGATGTGTGATATTTTAACATAGCATTTTAAGAGCATCATTTTTCACCCATTATAATTGAAATTTCAAAATACATCCAGCTTATTTAAAAAAACAAGTATTTTATGTTGTAAACCTCCTTACTCCTTTTCCTGAGTCTATCCACATCCTTGAGCAATACCTCTTTCCAATACTGAGGGTTGGGGTGAAGGTTTAAGGTATCTGCTTTAATGGCTTAACTGCTGAGACTGAGTTACTTCAGATATATCTCAAATGTCCTCTAATTATTTTCATTAAAATTTTATAAATTTTAGTATAGAGATACTATACACATTTGGTAAGCTCATATCTAAGTATTTCACTTTATTTGGAGAAATTAAAGGTGTTATTTTTTTCAATTTTAACCCCTGCATATTCTTTGTTAGCATATAAAAATGTAATTACTCTTTCTTTATTGATCCTGAGAACTTAATGACTTCATTTCTTAGTTCTATGAGTGTTGCTATTTTTGCTTCATTAAAGATTCCTCAAAGTTTTCTTTGTAGACAAAGAAGTTATCTATTCAAAAAGGTTGCTTCTATTTATTTCTCCTTCCTTACTGCAGTGGCTACAGCTTCAGTACGCTATGCTGCATGGCAGAACAGAAAAGACATCTCTGCCTTCATCTGACTGAATTTAGAGGAGATATCAGTCTTATTGATAAAAAAAAAAAGTACACTAACTAGAAGTTTTTGGTATATATGCTTTAGTTAAATTGAGAAGGTTCCCATCTGCTTTGGTTTGGATCTGGAATGCCCCCCTAAAGCCTCATGTATTTGGATATAGCAGGATAACTGCGGAACTGTGTGTCATTGGTAGGTAGGACTTGGTGGAAAGAAAATATATTTGGGTCTGACCTGAAAAAACTATGTCATCTTGTTAAGATTGGGAGACACCCATGACAAAGCTTTCAGGTGTCTGTTATGACTGTGGGCCAGAAGGTGAGTAGGGGAGCCAACTGGCAGCTTGAGCTAAGTAAAGGAAGAAAAACGACACATTGTTGAGGCTTTTTCTTGGGAAAGCTCTAGCCTCGCCTGAGTCTCTAGACTCACTTGGCTCCTGCTTCACTCGGCTTTCTGTCTGCAATGACATGAGTAGATCCCCAGCTTCAGCCATGTGCCTTCACCACTGCCCACTGCCCCATGCATGGACTGTGTGAGATCTTCTGAAACTGTAAGCTAAATAAATCTTTCCTTTGGTAACTTGTAGATGTAAAGTATTTTGTTCCAACAACAAGGAAGTAATTAAGACCCTTCCTTTATAGCTTAAGAGTTTTATCATGAAGAGATGTTCAATTTTATACATTTTTTACATTAATCTATTTTTACTCTCTATTCTGTTCATGCAGTGGATTACAATGATAGATTTTTTTTTAAATACTGAACCAACCTTGCATGCCTAGAATAAATCTCTCTCAATCATGGTATATTTTTATTTTAATTTTTTTATTTTTGTCTAATATTTTTATTGAAGGGTATTGTATCTAGTTTCACGAGAACTAATGATCTGTAGGATTTTTGGGTGTTAATTTCTTCAGGTTTGAATATTAGAGAATTATTAGCCTCCTAAACTAGTAAGAAAACATTTCCTCTCCTCTATGGGAGAGACTGAATAAATTTACTGTTAATTGTTCAAATTTTTTTTAATGCCAGCCACAATTTATTGAAAGAAACAGAAGAGAAAAGACAAGCCATTGGCCAAGAAGCCAAGAGGAAAGCAAAGCAGCTCTTCCTTGGAGAAAGAGAAGAAAAGGAAAGAAAGGGTCTCAGCAGTGATCTTGAGCATGCATCCTGATAGCTTAAATTTTTAATAAAATTCTATGGCAAAACCATTTAGGCTTGAAAATGTCTTGTTCAGAAAATTTTACTTACATTTTCAATTTACTGCATGATGGTAAGACTACTAAATGATCTATTTCTCTTTGGTTGACTTTTGGTCATCTGTGGATTTTGAGGAATTCGCTCATTTCCAGTCAGCTGTCAAATTTAAGAGCGTAAGACTGACTGTAGTATTCCTGCATTCAGTTTTTCATGACTATAAACACTAGAATGATAGCCTATTTCATTTCTGATAGTGATTTGTGTTTCTGTTTTCTTAATTATTGCTAGAAACAACAATTTTATTACTCCTTTCAAATAAAAACATTCTAATTTTAATGAATTTTCTCTATTGCTTATATGATTTCAACTTAACCAATTTTTGCTCTGTTATTATTATTTATTTCTTTTACCTAATATTTGTTTTATTCTCTTCTTGAATTATTGAGCTAGAAATTCAGAGAATATGGTATCTTTTCTCTTTGCTCAGGTGAGTATTTAGCCTTATAAATCCCTGTCTCAGTACTAATTCAGCTGCATTATACACATCTTGATATGTTTTCACTTTCATTCATCTATGTGAATATTATTCCTCTGAAGCCTCATCCTTGAACAGTGGGTATTTAATGGCGTGTTGTATAATTTTCAAGTGTTTGCAGATTCTCTGATTCTCTTTCCATTATTGATTTCTAGTTCTATTCCATTATGGTGACAGGACATTCTCAACATGAATCCAATTCTTTTAAATTTGCTGAGGTTTTACAACTAAGGACATAGTTTATCTTGCTTATGTTAATATGTGTACTTTGATAAAAATGTGTATTTGACAAAGGTGGTGGAATGCTCTATAAATATCAGTTAGATCTGGCTAGCTAATAGAATTGTCATGTTCCTCCGCATCTTTACTCCTGGTCTGTATTTAGTTGTATCAGTTGTTGGTACTGGTATGTTGAAGCCTCCGACTCAAATTATAAATTTGCCTATTTTTCCTTTCAGCTCTAGTAGCATTTATTTTACATATTTCTAAACTCTCTTATTTGGTGACACATACTTGGAACACTGATGTTGTCATGGTAGATTTCTTCTGTTATTATTTTGTAATGCTCATTGTCCTAGATATTTTGCCTGCTCTAAAGTATACTTTATCTGATAGCAAGATAGTCATTCTTACTTTTTTTAACAGAGTAATTTTAACAAAAGGAACAACATCAGTAAAATGGTAAAATGGGCACTTCCAACACTCACATTCAACAACAACATCAATCTGAACAACTATTCATGGATAAAATGCTTTTATGGGAGCTAAGAAATCTGAGTAAAAGACAACAGTATATGGGAAAGCACATATATAAGACGAACTGCCAGCAGGAAAGGCACCTGCATGTGAGCCACATCAGTCTCCCCAGCATCCTGCCAGCAACACGTGAGTGGAGAAGACTCTGCGTGTGCTCAGGAAAAGCAAGGCAATGTGCATCTAATTGGCCACAAGTCCCAGCTTCACACCTATATCCATGAACTGTGGCACCACACTGGGACCCGAACATTCAGGTTCCGGGGGTATACTAACATCAGACCCACACTTGAGGGCTTAGGCATCTATGGACCCATGATCTACAAACTGCCTGACAGGTTTTTCTGCTTTTTAAAATTCAATGAGCTACCAAAAACACAGGTCAAGCATCAAATACAATCTAAGAAGAAATTCACAAATAAATGTCTATTTTTATCTATAGTTTATATATAATTGCTATGGTTTAGGTCTTAAATGTTCCCTAAAGGCCCATAAAATCAGTAAACTTGGTACAGTGACAAAGGCTCCGTCCCCAGGCCATGGTGCTACTGGGATGTGGTGGGGCTCTTAGAAGGCAGGAGCTACTGGGAAGATTTAGGGGAATTATAGTGTTTACATAAAGAGAATTATCTTATCTTGGCCTCTTTTTCTATCTCTTTTACTTTCCCACCACGAAGGAAACAGCTTTCCTGGTCTGTGGAGCATTTATGTGCTCCTGCCATGAGATGCCACCACAGGCCCAGCAAAGAAACCACTCTGTCATGGACTGAAACTTCCACAACTGTGAGCCAAAATAAACCTACTCTCTATGTAAGTTTATTTATCTCAGGCATGTTATAGTCACAGAAAGCTGATTAATATGTACTCTATTTCCACTATTTGTTCCATTGTCTCTCTGAAACTCCAGTCCTTCTGTTGTCATTTCCTTTCTGCAAGAACAGATTCCTTCAGCTGTTTTTTAAGGGTAGATACATATGCACCAGTGACAAATTCTCATAAATTTCTCTTGTCTGAGAATTACTTCTTAATCATTTCTGAAAGATGATTTCATCAGACTGAGAATTTGTGAATGCCTTTTTTAATTTTTATTATTTTTTTTTTAGTTCAGCCAAAATACTGAAAAATATTGAGTGATTTTCTTCTGGACTTACGATTTCAGAAAACAAACCTGTTGTCATTTGAACTGACGTTCTCCTGGAAATAGAGAGCCATTTCTCTCTGGCTACTTTAAGATTATTCTCTAGTTTTCAGAGGCTTCATTATGATGCCTCTCTGCCTAGATTTCTTTGATTGACCTTAATAGGGTCATCTCTGAATCTCTAGATACATCTTTTGTCAAACTGAGGAAGTTTCAACCATTACTTCTTCAAACACTTTTTCAATTTCATATTCTTTCTTCTTTCCTTCTTACATTCTGATATTAATATTAGATCTCTCATTATTTTCCCATGAGTCCATAAGCTGTCTCCATC
Source organism: Ctenodactylus gundi (assembly GCA_004027205.1). Classification (NCBI taxonomy): domain Eukaryota; kingdom Metazoa; phylum Chordata; class Mammalia; order Rodentia; family Ctenodactylidae; genus Ctenodactylus; species Ctenodactylus gundi. The sequence goes on from PVKB01001861.1 coordinate 71,325, forward strand.
ATTTGATTTCTTGTTTGTTCTCTCTGCTGTTTTGATCATCTGTACCAAGCTCCCTGGTTTTAGCTTCCATCATTTCTGTTTGTCTTAGTAATAATTCCATGCCAAACCCAATACCCAAAACCCAAATGTGAAGGAGGAGAGGTGTGGTTTAGCTCCTGTTTCAGGTGTCTCAGTCCAGGGCATAGTTGGCTGGAAGAGGAATAAAGGCACAGAGGGAAACCATTCACAGTATTTAAGGCAGGAAACAGAAAAGAGAAGGGAGCTGGCAACAAGAAGGCAGTACACCTGTGCACCCCCCTGCACCAGGAACCAACCCCCAGATGACCCCACCTTCCCAGAGCTTATGAAACACCAGTCAACTAATAGATAGAGCACTCCTGTAATCCAGTCCCTTTCCAAACACATGAGACTCTTGAAGTTTATTTTTTCATTGCATGATACTTGCTTTATAATTTTTTTCCTACAATTTTAATGTCTGATTCATTACAGTGATGGCCTGAGTTGTAATATCTCATTCAAATTATAATTTTTATTGTATGGTTTGATGGGAACTTTTCTTGGAATAACAGTAATGTTCTATTGGATCCTGGATATTTTGGATCTATGTAAGGGTTTTTTTATTTTGTTTAAGGAATTTGTACCTTTTCTTTATCAGGTGTTCCCTCTAACAGTATAATATGTGCTTTCACATGAGCTTCCTGGATCACTGACATCACTGCACGAGTTATTTGAGGGCTGGGAATAGTTATCTTCCCATAGTTCTGCTGGTAAAGCTTCTGTAGCCAACATGGCCCCACCACTTAAGGCAGATGGACTGGCTAACCAGGATTCTCCTGAAAACACATTTGTGGGCATAGGAGGCCATCACTAAGTAACTCCAGTAGAGGTTCCCTTTCCTACTTCCTGGGCCAAAGAGCATAAGACAGTTCCTCTCTTCTTTCCTATCTCTCTTTCTCGCACCCTTCTTTTTCTCCTTCTTTCTCCTATCTATCCATTCCTAATAGTAGACCAGGGTTTCAGGTCCCTCCAGTGCACAGTTAGAAAAGCATGTAGTTTAGGGAGGAAACCCAGGAAGCTCACCATGGTACCTCCTCTTCCTTCAAGACCTGAGGCTCCACCCTTACCCACCTTCTTCTTTTCTACCTTTCAAAGTGATTTTATAATTGCTGAGTTGTGCCCAATTATACAGTTGTATTTAGAGGGAAGGCACAAGTGATTTTATGCCATCTTAACTTAGACCTGAAAGCTACTAAATACTTTCCATTTTTAAAAAATCACTGGATCATTTCACTTACTTAAAAAAAAAATCTTACCACAGATTAAAAAGGAAAAAAAAATGGTGAAGCAATTCACTTAAAGTGTTAAAGCACACATTGATTCCTAAGGCCCAGCTCTTGTGCCAGCCTCCCCTTGGCCACCCTAGGCCCTGGCAGAACAGCACCTCTCAGCTTCCTTCTTAAACCAGCATGGACAGCAATTCATTCTCAACAGAGGATGGAGTAAAGAGAATCAGAGTTTAAGAAGGAATTAAGTAGTTGGAAAAACATGGTCCTCTGTTTAAGATTCGCTCCCATTTAGCATGATGTTACATGGGCAATAAAACCAAAAAACTCAAGCGAACTTACTGTGCTGGTGAATATTCTGTTACAAATTGCCAAGCATAAAGTAGAGTACCTGCATGATTAAGATCTCTATTTTTCTCTCACAGGGCTGGCACATAGTAGGCCATAAGTGAATGTTCCTTGGCTGACAATATGAGCCAGTCTTTAAATATTGGGTGAGCCTTGGCTCAAATTACCTACTACCAGCATTCTTGAAAATAACCACATCATGACACCCTGTGGAATATCTGAGATACTGCACTGAGAAAGCTATCCTAACGCCCCATTTCAATTCAAGGAAAAAGCAAGAAAGAAAACAGCTCCCCAAAGTGCATAATCAATATTGAAAGGTCGATGACACCCTTTTATCAGCCGCAGACTGACCCCATGGATACGATGCTCCAAAACAAAAGCAACTGGCTCCCATGCTTGGTGCTCATTCACATTCCAGTGCATTTATAAGACTTCCTTTCTTTTAAAACTGATTTTAAAATGTGACCCAAAACTTTAACCAAGTCAGCATGTTCCCAAATAGTATGGAATTTTGTGTAATTTTTCCTTTAGACATAAACTGAAGAGGCAGCAAATTTAAAACATCCCCAAATCGTTCTGAAACGCAACATCTTGGAAAACTCCAAAAATAAAATGACAGGCAAAGTCCAAGCAGCTTCCCGAAATGTTCACGGCGTAAAAACATTAGCACACCATCGCTGGAGACAAGACCTTCCGTGTCGGCTGAGCACAGCTGACAAGAACAAGGGGGAAAGAGCAGGTAAGAAGGAGAAAACCTCCCAAAAGGAAAAAATACCTGAACGCCTGAAAAAACATGCAAATTCAGGCCTGTCAATGTTAGAGGCAAGATTTATATTGACTGTTTTCTTAAAAAACAAACAAACAAACAAACAAACAAAAAAACCTCTCAAATTTAATATGCCAAATAATTCAGGGTTTTTTCATTTTTTTGTATTTTGTGTTTCCTAAAAAAAGTACACAAAACGGAATCATTCTACTCATGAAAGTGCATACACATTAAACAGGAAATGATTTCGGTATTTTGATGCCAATTTCATTAATATCTGAAAGTCGTATTTTCTACAGCTTTGGGATCACGTTGCGACTGTGCCGATACCTTTCATTGCTACAGATACCTTTATTTATTCAAACAGTATCTGACATTAAAAACAAACAAGCAAAAAAAATCATTGTGCTTATTAGGACATGGGAGACACACAAGCTAAAAAATCAGGTCTAAAAAGGAAAAAATTAGATGAAGTATCTGGTAAAATCTCAAGAAAACCCTACATAAGTGATTCTGGATCACATGTAGCTACAACAGGTTTACTGCACACTTCCATTATTCCTGCATTTTCTTTTAATACTTAAGCAATCCTTTTCTATTCTCAAACTTTATTTTGGGCTTAAAATTTAGCTGACAAGATACTACCTGCCTATCCTCCTTTCTTTATTGCTATTTAATCCCTAGGCTAAAACTCAATTGTTAGCTAACTTTAAAATTTAAGTGTGCCATTTAATCTTTGACTATTTAGATAGTGTATGACTTAGTAATTAAAAATTGACATTGACATGAAGATCACTTTTTAAAAATCTTTAAACTCCTCAGGATAAAAGTCTTTCCTTGTCCACATGCTGTCAATAAACAATGTGTTCATCTTGTCATTTTTTGGGCCACTGTCTCAGGAATGCTTCTTAAGTACTCAAAGGATTAAATTAAATCTCACCTGCAGACAGGCTTTACAATTCCACTGAAAAATCTATTTCTCAAAGGAAAATTACTTTCATTAGCTTAAGTTAAAATCAAATATTCTGTCCTCTGGAATTTGCAAGAAAATAGCAGCATCAAAGACAACAATTCACTTCAAGAGGGCTCATTCTTCAAGACTAATAGAATTATTGAAGGCAGAATTCCTTTCGGGAAATATTTTCTCAAGGTCATGCTAAGACAGCTATATAACTGTGTCATTTAAATTACTTTAAGTTGATGTCTTTTCACAATTTTGATTGTAATATTATGGGTTTCAGAGTTTGGTTTTTGTAAGAATTATTTTAATTTTAGCTTTTGTTTTGGCTTATAAATCCAGCTATGATCCTTTCTTAAAGAGATTATGTAATTTTATGGAACAAACAATTGCAATCCATGGAAGAGATTTTTCATTTAAGCTCAACAATGAAATAACACAAGAAACCTAACGTGAAATTAAAAGTATGTATGCATTTAGAGAAAAAAATGAGGGCACTTTAATACTCCAGAAAATATTTTACAACTTAAAATTATCTTTATCCTTTAATTTAATTTTAAAAACACATAATAGGATAAAACACTCACATGGCAGGAAATTTCCTCCAAAAGACAGATAGCATTTCAAAAAGTCCCCCACCTTGTTTTTATAAGAGTTGCTGGGGACAGGATTAGGACATGGTTCATTTTTGGACTCTTGCATCTGAGTCCTAAATAAACAAATCCTGACTGTCTCTCCCCAAATCGAATACAACCCCAGAGGAAGGGCAAGGAGACAAACTACTACGGTGAAAAATAAAAACATTATGTCAGAGTACCCTACCTCATTATTTGTAGACAATTTATTTTGTTATTGGTTAGTATCCTTCATGCTAAATGTTCTGTCCCCTACAGCAAATGTTCCATTTCAAAAACATAGTAACATATACTGAAAATGGAAACCACCAAAGCAATAGTTTTGGTGGCTATAAAAAGTATTTTGTGGTAGATTAGAAAAATGAACATTGTTACTAAAGTTCAGCATGTACGAATTTTGCTATCAACACAATCTCTAAAATAACTTAATTCTCTTAGAATTCTTTTTTGGTTAGAATACAAGGTTTATGAATAAAAAATACAGGGCATCTTACCGTCATCATCTAAGAGGCCTCTGTTCACATGTAAGAATTAAGGCACTATTTGTAAACTCACTTGTTTTCATCTTACAAACAGCAAGAAGGATAAAAGAAGAGCTTTCCTTCCCTTAAGTAAATGAGCACAACCTATCACAAGCCCATTCTCAAGAGTACTACTTTTTTTGGATAAGTACTTTTAATTCTTTAAAGAATATATCTCAACTACACTTGGCCAGATTTGCCCTAGACTTCATATTCTGAAACTCAGCTGCAAAGCACCTTGGCGGGACCTCAAAATCACATCCTATCTTGACCTAAATTTCCCTTGACTTCAGACGGATTTTTCAGAGATGTATAAATTTACCTATTATCTGACTGACATATGAAGATATTATTTTTATATTTCATAATGCTATATGGCATCTGTGAGCATCTTTAACATTTATTTCAAATATTTTGATAACTAAGAATGAAAGGATTGGTAGAAATGAATATTGGTTAAAGTCAAATCCCCGGAGGATATTTTTATGACACAATGAATTACACTCCTCATTGAAACAAAGAGGTAGATGGACAGAAGTCCTGTAAGAAAGGAACTGAGAAGCCTGGAAGAGGCATGAGCACACCAAGGTTTCCACAAGTCTAGACAGTCAGGGACCCCACAGAGATCATTGCTTTGAATCACACATATACACAAACTACAATTACTAAATATAAAAATAAAATAGTGTGGCTTCCAATTTGATATCATTACAAAAACCATATAGATACCTGAAAATGTAGATTTTTGGGCCCCATGATAGGAGATTTTGATTCATTAGGCCCAAAGAGAGGCTTAAAACTATGCATGTTTAATCAATACTATAAGCCATTCTGATCTAAGAATTCATGAGAAGGAGTTTTAAAACATCAAATATTTTTAAATCAAACTGAGGGCAAAATGGTAATGATTATCCATTTTTCTCTCAACCATCATCATCTTCAAAATATTCAAGAAATAATATTGCCCTTTAGTCTCCAGTTAAACAAACTTCCTTTCCAAAGGTCTGAGAACTCAAAAAGCACTATTTTCTGACCCACAAGAGATGCTCCAGGATATAAGTTTGTGCTAGGGCTACAAGTAGGAGATGGGAAACAGGTTCCTCACCCTTGTGCCTGCCTGCCTTGTCAAGAGCAGCACAGATTTCACAGCAGTGTCTGCATCTGATAGGTATCTCTTATGACAAGCAAAGGATCTGAAAAGATTTCATTCAGTGGAAGGCTCCTTCAGTGGAAGTCCCCAATTATTTATGGCAATCTGCCCATGGGATTTAATCACTTATCCCATCCACTATCTTTGCTTAGAACCCACTGGAGGCTGAAGATAAAGCAAAGGTTGGAACTATCACAAATAGCCCTAAAAATTACAGACTCAGTGAATAAAGCTTTATCATCAATGGGACAGACTCTGGATGATCACTTCTCAAGTCCCAGGTAAAAGAATCTCATAAATTTTAAATGCACTGGAAGAGAAGAGAGACAAAATATTATAAGAAGTCCCCCAGCAGGCCTGGAATTTAATTGGGGCTGGACAGAAGAGTTTAAATGGTTAAGAAAGCCTTTCATTTTCTTCCTTTCAACATTTAATGTCCTTCATTCCTTCCAGCATTCACCATCTGCATTTGAGAGGCCTGATTACAGTACAGCCAGAATTTACAAAGTAAAATAATGACGCAGGCCCTAGATTCATTTGGCTAATGGAAAGGAGTCTGTCTTTTGCAAAGTGTCAAGAATTCAATCTCATCTGCTAGTCTGACACTGAAAAAAGAAAAAAACACAAACTCAGCTTCTTTTCTCAATTAAAATCAAGGTTCCTTAAATTTTCTTGGGAGACTAATCTTGTTCTGAAATTGGATATTTAAAGAAGCAGTCTGCTTTTGTTTATACACTTTTGTTTCCTATTAAGATCCAGGATGTGTTTGTTCTTTTATTGTCCAAGGCATCTTCCCCATGTGTAATTTCTCAATCTCAAGGATAGACATGGTTGAGGATGGCCATCAAGCTACAGTTTGTTTGAAAAAAAAATCCTCTAGTCCTTAATACTAGTGGCTAACGATGTCCAGAGCACATGCAAGGGCTAAGTGATCCCAAACTAGATGTACCCTAAGGTGCAACACCACAACTCACCACCAAATTCTTTGCAAGAGCATATGAAAAGGCAAAGGGTTGCTGCAAGAGAGACAGGCAACTTTCCAGAGGAAAAAGATCAGATTGTATTGTGCCCAATGAGCAATAATCAGGGCATGTAGCATGAGTCAACCGGGAAACCAAATGCAGCATTTCTTGCACACAGCACGCCTAAGAAAGTCCTTACAATAAAATAGAAGATTAAAAAATTGAAGTATTTAGGTGCCATAACCTGGGAACAGTACCTGAAATTACTAGTAGATCTGTTCCAAGGAAGCTTATAAACTTTCAAGTATAATGCTCTGTTAAAGAAAAAGATCGCTGTAACTTTCCAAAAAATCCATTTGTTCTTGTGCTGCAGTTACCATCAGCAAGCATTCCTTTAGGCTTCTTCATTTCCATAGTTCAGTAATCGCTAGGAAAAGGGGCCACTAACACCCTCAAAATAAGGGATAAGTGGCTAATTGTTTCTGTACAAGCCCATCTATGGACTCAATAATTTGCAGATGTAGAATTGAACTAAGAAAAAAGGAAGAAAGAAGAAGCAGCCTCCATACCATAAGACCCTGGCAGCAGTTGAATTTCCAGACAGCAACACAATAGCCCTGCAACTTACGGAATGCAACCCTGTTCAGTCCCTTACACAGGCTGCCTTGGTAATTTGCTTTATGAAAAATTAATGAGAACAGAAGGAAAGAGAGAAAGAATGAACAAACAAGAGAGGAAGATGGAGGAAAGAAAGAGGGAAGATGGAGAGAAAGGGTGAGAACAAAGGAAAGAGGAAGGGGGTCAGGAAAGAGAAGGAGGGGGGAAGGAAAAGGAGGAAGAGAGGAGAGAAGAGGCTTTGCCTAGCTCCACTCCAGTTTTTTAAGGAAGACAGGATGAGGGAAACTATTCTCAAAGTGAGTCCTCCCCCTGCTGAGCACTGCACTTGAAGGCTCAATTTCCATGAGGCTCCTTATTTTAGTGACAATGATTGCTCTTTTATATACAAGAGTCACATGTTACATGCTGTAAGGAGGACCTAAACTCCCATCTGTCAGAGATGAAACCCAAAGCTTGCTTTTTAAAAAAAAAAAAATCACAGTCAACTAGCCACTACTTTAACATTTGTTTTTAATATACAATGTGGATTGGTAATAATATGGTCAGGAATGGCCCTCCTATAAACATACACCAAAGCAATCTGACTACATTCTATTAACAGTTCCTCCTGACTCCTTCCTGCAAGTAGAATATCAGTAAAGATAACACAGTTACAGAACAACACAGGAAAAATCTCTTCATTAATAGGAAAATTAAGATATCGTTCCCCCTCAACATGCCTGTATATATTTTTTTTAAATTTATTTAGTATTTCCTACTATAGGTTAGGTACTTGGATGTCTTGGTGAAAAAACTCACACACGATCCCTGCCCTATGGAGCTTCTGCACACTACAGGGACACAGTCAATAGACTAGTCAACAAATGCACATAAAATACATTAACATCAGAGATAGTCAAATACAAACTGAGAAAAAAGGAGAAAGTAAGAAAAGGAAGGACGGAAAGAAAAAGATGGAAATGAAAGGAAAGATAAAGAAAGGAAAGGAAAGGAAAGATAAAGTCAGAAAACAGTATTGGTTTTGAAGCCAAGTTATGTGACATGGCTTCGCAGGAGATGACATCTCAGTAGAGAGGTGGATTATTTGGAGAACCACCTGGGCAAACTATAACATAAAGCTCTTGAAGTACGACGGATTCCAGGGATCTGAGGAAGAACAAGAAGGCTTTCCAAGCACAGTCGAGAAGATACCATCAAGTTGCCTGGTCACAAAGTTTTAATCTCCAAAAAAAAAGGTGACTGAAATCTGTGAAATCAGCAGCTTTCCTCATTCTTTCCTTATGTATCCATTAGTTCCTTTAACAGATAATTATTGAATGTCTACTGCATAAGGCCATCTGATTTACAGAGAATGTTTCCTACCAGGAGACCTATAACCTAGGGGTTAATTCACCAACAGCATATAAGAAGAGACACCACTGAGAAAGACGAGCAACAAAACGTAATGACCAGAGACCCACACAGAAACTTTAGTCCAAATCCAGAGAGTACCAAGATGAATTAGGTTCTGAACCAAGTAACCCTTCAGGATCAAGATGGTCAACTGCAAACATTCTGGCAGGGACAAGGAACCAAACACTCCATGAACTTCTGAGAGGCTAGAACTATATTTCTAAGAGATCTAAAAACTTTCAATCAAAAGAGGAGAGAAGAAGCACAAGCAACAAGACATTTTACAAGGCAGAAAACCAGGTCTCCAAAGCCATGTCTCACATGACAGTATAAGTCAGTTTGGGAGAAGTAGGAATTCTTCTAAATAGCCAAGCAACATAAAGTAACTGATTTAACCTTTCTAAGCCCTCGTGTTCAATCTGCGTAACTGGAAATGTATTAATTATTCCCTGGCCACCTTCATTTATTTGACAGATGTTAGCTGAGTGATGGATATGACTAGGTACTATGTTGATTTGATAGCTGAAAACAGCACAAATTCTGATTTCAAGGTATTTCATTTCTAATGAGAGAGTGACCAGAAATAACAATGGAGTCATGGCACAATGAAGAGCATCAATAAACGCAGGGTGCCATCGTATTTAATGTATATTGCATTCTGTATCAGGGAAGATATCCTGTAGAAAGTGACAACTTATCTAAGTCACAAGGGACACACGAAAGTTAGCCACACAGAAACCAAGAGAGGGAGAGGGTATTCCACTCTGAGGAAGAAGAACATGCTGAGGACCACAGGCAAGAGAACGCTATGTTTTGTTGTACCGGAAACAGTTCCAAATGGTTACAGGAAAATGTGATAGGGTAGAGGTAGGGAGGAAGTCAGGAGCATGGGGGTGACCCCGATTACTCAGGGTGTAGAGAGAAGGCTAAGCGTCTTTATTCTGAGGAAAGTAGGAGTCTTTGGTGTTTTTAGAATGAGGAGAGCAGGATTCAACTTGTTGAGAACACTGAGGCTAACTGCTTCAGGGAGTATCATGGAGGGGCATACTGAAAGCTTCACTTTCAGCTAATGGAAGCCTCCGCAGCAGCACAGGCTCTATTACTGTAAAGAAACACATGACATGACAGTAACTGCACAACATTAACAGGTGAATGGAAAAACAATTTCAGTTCATCTGTGCAATGGAATACTACTCACAGATAAACAATAGGCTGCTGATGCCAACAATGAAAGAGATGGACCCCAAATGAGAGAATCCAGAACCAAAGGTCACATGTGCAGAGTTCCACTGATGTGCCATTACATACAAGGCAAAAGTGAAGTGCGGGACAAAGCAACAAATCAGTGGAATCAGATAATTTTGCAGGGTGATGATATTGTGCATCTTGATTATGACTGTATGTAGCTCTTAAAAATGCATAAATTGCATGTCAAAAAGGGTAATTATTGTGAGATGTAAATCAAATCTTTTTTAAGTGACTTGATAGTGAAAAGTGTTTTTAAAGATAAAAGTTGTACCACTAAAACTCACAAACCAGAAGCGGAGTCTGCAGCCCTCAGGATCATTTGTCCATGATTCTCTCAATCCGAGACGTTCTCTATTTAGCTATGATCTGCAGAGGACTAGGAAAGAAGCCAACTGGAGGACTCTCGCAGGTGTCTGGTCCCAGAATCACATGCACAAGTGGACAAGGGCCCTCTGTGCCTGATCTACATTGGCACATTTGTCCTGCCTCACTCCCCAGACACCTCTTAACTCTGCTCCTTTACTTCAGTCACAGTGATCTCCCTGAAACATTAAACTCCCTACAACAACACCCCTCTGACTTGGCAAGCATTCTGTCTTCTTTCCCTCTTCACTTGAATGTCCTTAGGGAGACCTTCCTGAGTCTAACAGGGGAGCACCCCACCAGTAAGCTCATACTGCTTTGAGATATTCCCTTAAACTTTAGTCACATCACCAACTCCATAATCTTAGATTGACTTTTATCTTTTGACTGTGACTTCCCACTCAGCCGATATTCCATGGGGCAGGGACTTCATGTCTATCAACTCAGCATCTAATTTTTTCCTCAAAAGAAATGTGCTACATGAATTTCAGTAAGTTGCTCAACATAAATATTAGGTCTTCTTAAGGTGCCCTGGAATATCTTGATTCTTCTCAAGTATTAGTTTTTCAGAAAAGCAAATAAGAAATATTTTGCTATGGTTTGAACCTGGAATATTCCCCCAAAAGTCTCACATATGTGGATGTAGTGGAACAATTAAGGACCTATGTACTGTTGGATAAAGTAGGGCTTGGATGGAGTAGGTGGATGCTTGGGGTTTGACCTGAAAAGACTGTCAATTTGAGAGTGACAGGGCACCAGGGAGGAGTTTTCAGGTGACTTGTCTGTCTGCCAGAAAGTGAGGGAGGGGCACCCACACTGGGTACGGGGTACCCAACTGGCAGCTTGAAGTTAAGCAAAGGAATGAAGAAGAAACATTTTTACAGCTTCTTCCTGGGAATGGCCTTGCCTGAGTCTTTATCTTTCACTTGGCTCCTGCTTCACTTGGCTTCTGTCTGCAAAGCTGTAAGAAGCTCTCTAGTCTCCGCATGTGCCTTGACAGTTGCCAGCTGCCCCGTGAATGGACTGTGTGAGAACTTTTGAAACTGTGAGCTAAACAAATCTTTCTTCCCTTAAGTCATGGATGTCCAGTATTTTATCCCAGTAAGGAGATTAGTAACTAAGCTACACTTACAGGGCTTTATACACAGAGAGAAAAGCTCCTTCTCCACTTTTGCCCTGGCTGAAGTGTTCAAGAGCATTTCCCAGCAAAGGGATGGCTCTGGCAGGTGAGACCTAATCACAGGTTAGACCTAGGTGTTTCCCTGGTTGTAGGCTTAAGGGAACTTTGCTTTGCTTGTTTCTGAAGGAATACTCCTAGCAATTTGCAGACTGAACAAGATGCTCGAGAATAATTTTCCAAGGCTCTTCTGGAATTCATATAATTGCTAGAATAAAATCATTTACCAATAGGTTAAGCCAGTGTCAACATTTTCATTATACACCCCTATTTTCAGATGCCTACATTGTAAGCCAGGAGTAAAACTTAGTTCTAAATTGAAACCTGGCAAATGATGATGGATTGTCTTCACAGGTCATTGGGGGTGCGAGACGGGGAAGAGAAAAAGAGCAAGCTCGAGAGACAGACAGACAGGCTGGACAGACAGAGAAAGACAGGGAGAGAAAGAGACTTGGATGGCTTGTCAGTTACTGACTTAACAAAAAAGAAAAACTGAAAATTAGTTTTTCTTAAATTCCTTTTTTTGAAGAGAGAAACTATGTTTGTCTTCAACAAAAGTAGAAATCAAGGATGGGACAGTTGTACAAACAAAGCAGATCACGGACTCAAACAAAACAGGACGCTGACGTCCATCAACACCGTGCACTGGGCAGCCATTAAAAAATACACAAATTTAACCTGCTCACATTTATTTGTCAGAAGTAATGCCCCAAAATGTAGGAAACAGCAACTCCTGCTTTTCTTCAGACATAATAAATTAAGCATAAATTATGCTCTCTAAGGTCTTAGATGGCCCCAGAGAGAAAACCAGACTTTGAGAAATGTGGGCAATGCTGGAACAGAACATTCACTTAAAAGAAAGTACAAATAACAGTCACACAATCCTAGCAATGTGCCCTTCACCTAGACTGTAAAATCTCAGTTTGTCTCCCACCAACTTCAGAGAAAGTGGCACTACCAATGTCCTTCAGATAGTTAAACAATCAGAGATGGGTTTGCTCTGTGCAAAAACCCCTTTCAGCCAGAGAAAGGAAGGAGCTTGAAATGATACGACTGTGGATTCTGTTCGGGATTCTATTCTTAATCCACTCTAGGCTTTACATTAGGGACATAAAGTGGAGATTCAGTATTTCAGGAAAAAAGAGCAGTAAGAAAAATGTAGGACCAGCCAACTCTAGCCCAGAGGCTTATTCCCAGTTCACACCTGTCTTTGTAAACAAAACCTGTCTAAACTCAGCAATGCCTATTTATGGACATGGTGGGTGCCCCTCCTTTAGTGCCACAAATGGGAAAACTGAGCATTTACAATAGAAGCCATTTGGCCCTTTAAGAAAACATCTGATGGCCCTGTGTAAGGACATGAGTAGACAGGATCTCTGTGACATTAGAGGGGTTGGCTAGTCTCTTTAAGCCTCAGGCTCGTCAACTAGAAAGTGGGGTACTAGAGAAGTTGTAGCAGTAATGAGTGTTAATATATCTATAGAAACCTAGAAGCAAGGAAGATGAAATTTTAAGACCTGGCACTTGAGTTTTATGCAGCGAGAAATATTGTCTTTGCTTAGGGACGTATGAAGTACTATGTTATTGATTTATTGATCTATCTCTTCCGGTGCAAGGAATCAAACCCAGGACCTTGTGTATGTGAGGTATAAGCACCCTACCACACAGCTGTACCGTCAGCCGCAGATTACTTTCCTAACAGTCCGTTTCTCTTAGGCAGGATGAGAGACAAGAAGTATGGTCTACCCTCGAGGCAGAGAAACATGAAAGACCTGCGCTACTCTGTGCTCACGCTGGGTACGGCTGAAGGGGTGGAGAGACAGAGGTAGGCCAAGGAGGGGTGGGAGTAAGAAGAGGGACTGAGCAACCTGGCAAGGGGCTGAGATGAAAGGCAAAGAACAGCACTGAGAAACACCATGTGGTGAGTTGGCTCGTGACTTTGTGAAGAACAGGGAAGCCTAATGTTCCCTTTTCTCATGTCCGTCCTGTTGCCACATAACCTGATACAAACGCTTTTCTCTGAGCCCAAAGTTTTACAAAAGGCTACTCAGAATCACACGCCTTGCAAAAATACGGACAGGAAAAGGGGGATGTATTCTAGGGCTAAGCCGAGACCAACAGAATAAGCAAGCAGTGGGGGAAGTAGATAGGTGGAAGAAAACTCTGCAATGTAACAGGAATAAAAAAAATCAGCCTCACTGAGAAAAGTAGATTGTGAGAGGCAGGGAACACTGGGAGGGAGGGGTTTCTTACTGGAGGTGAGATGGGCCTGGGACAGAGGTGCAAGTTGTATTTATATGTCAAAGGATGGGTGACCCGTCTGGCACCTGGATGGCAGCGGCAGGGAGGAGGGGTGTGGACAGGGCCACGTAGCATATGAACCCACACATGCAATACTTCCTTGGCCTTTCATGTTCTCCTTGTCATTATGATTACTCTTCTTACTGCTTGCTGGAAGCCAAAAAACATGATTTCAATTGCTTTTCTATTTCACAACCTCAATCAAACCATTTAACTACTTCTAGACCTCACCACTGATCTGTAAAAATGGGCATAATTGAAGCACTGATGACTCCACAGGGTTGTGAAGGGAATTAAATGAGAAAGCAAATGCCCTATGAAAATTATGAAGCCCCAGCCCCATGTAAGGTGGCATCGCTAAGAAGTACTTGACATATTTTTCTTTCGTAAACATTAACCAGCCTAACCCCTTAAAGCCAACACTTCAAAGATCTTGAGGCAGTTTACATTTCTCCCCTCTTAACTCCAGGCAATAAAACTGCTAACCTCCTCAAAGCCACAGCAGAAAAGGCAAAGAGGCTCTCTGGCAGAGCAGCTGCAGTCTGTGATCCCCTCTCTGATAGGATGACACCATTTGAATCATCTGTAAGCTCTCCAAGTTCCTGCTAAGTTAGACTTCACTAACATCCACTTGGCTTTTAGGATTAAAGTTTTATTCTCCAGGAAAGCAGATGAGAATAATACAAAGTCATCCTTTTAATGAAGTTGTGTACAGAACCTGTATCCCATGGATATCAGATAGCGAGTGCTTAAAGAGCACTAGGCACACAGGGCCCAGAATGACATACCTGCTTTGAGACAGAAAGAAGAAAACACTTTTCCCAGAAGTGAAAATAGACCTCAAAAGTTCGACTTTATTTTGAGATAACAGTAAAGTCTAGGCCTGAAGCACAGTGGATACACATACTATTGAATAAATGTCATTGTACATGTGACAGTGTCTATGAATGGTCATTACTGGATATTGGATTTAAAATGTTTGCTCTGGCCCATGTTCTCTACAAGGTATTTCCCTCTCCCCCAGTAGATACATGCATAACAATCCTTCAGAAAAGATATTCCATATTCTTTGTTGAAAAAGAAACCAAGACCTAAAGGGATAAAACAACTCAGTCCACAGACCTAGCAAGTCCCCATCCTAAGAGACTATCTGTTGATAAACTGAGGGCTATTGCTTTTAAAACTAGTTATCTCAAGTAGTTTTGCCAATAACCAAGCAAGCAAGTTGGAGAAAAATGATGTAGCAACAATCTAAAGCCTGTTTTCAAGATGCCTCATGAAGTTCTTCAAAATTTCCTGCCTGCTCGTCTATGCACTTTTATATCAAAAAACAATGAAGATCTGATGTGGGCCAAATGTGGTTCAGAGACTCACAGCTCCCAGCACAGAGCAATGTAATTCAATCCTGCAGGATGGAGGCTCTGAAAGACAATGCAAGTGTTGGGTTGCAGCCCTAATTACCTTGCCGGTGACACAGGCCCTGTGTGTAGAAACTATTAGGAACCCACTAAACTTAAATCAACAGGCCAAACACAGCAACTGGGTCCCATTAATCAACATCTGTTCAACAGTTTGCTTCCTACCATCCACCAACAGAAGGGAGGCTATACAACCTTTATGCTATAAAGTTAGGGCAGGCTGAATGGACAACCTGAGCCGGTGCCTACTGGGTGCAATGGCAGGCTTCCCCAGAGGGAGAAGAAAAGAAAGTCATCATTTACCTTGAGTTTCAGAGATGTTTCTCTCACAACAAAAGAGCTAGTAAAGCAAGTCATGTTCTTCGCTTCTAAGGAGTGACATCACTTTCTTCAGACCATAAAATACACGGGAAATAAAACTGTTTGATTATCTTTAGCACCAGTAAATTTTATTGTAATCCATGGCCAAATATACTTATGTCTGGTTCAGATATACAACCTTAACTTCTATTTTTCAGAGGAGATTTAACTTTTTAAAAAGATATTAGTCATTAAGTTTCCACCCTAAGAATCCAAGCAGTACTTTTCCCCTGCTGTGTCCTGTATAACAGGTGAGACATACAAACTGCAGAGAAAATGGCTAACAAATCTGCCACTCTGGAGACCCACCAGTCCTCTCATCAGCACAGCCCAGCTGCGCAGAGACTCCCCTTGTGTCTACTGTATAAACTCCATCTCTTTTTCTTGACTGATCTACCTGAACCTGTCCTCTCTCCACCTGTTTCCTCTTGTACTAAGAGGTCATGTGTGGTTGGTTCTGTCTACCCATATTTCAATATTAACAATAGCAGTGGTAGATCTAGATTTTAATGGGCTACATCAGGTGGAAATTGGGGGGGTTCTCTTTTAAAAGGGTACAAAATTATCTTTCTTTTACAAAATTAACAAATAAAGAAACATAAGATCATACAGCCAGGGCTTTGGAAGAGACTGGTGTAGTGACAGGGCCCGGGTAGAGGACAAGAATTTGAACATCATTAACTTCTTAGCAAATCCATATCTCACACATAACAATGATGCTTAATACATGATATCCACAAGTCCCTCATCTCATCCAGCCTGGTAAGCCTACATCTTAACTTTTTCCACGTGACAATCCTCCCTTTATTTCAGGAGACAAATGTTTTTGAATATCTGTCCCTAGGGAAGTTAGGGTTTAATCCTTTCAATTTATAAGAAATAATTCACTTAGGGTCTCATATGGTAGCGGGGCAGTTGGAGAGAAAGACATGAAATGTAACTTACTTGGTCTTTATGGTTTCCTCAATGTCATATGGAGTCTTGCAACTTGCTATGGCTTTATGATGCTTCTATTGGGAAAGAGAAGAAACCTACATCTCCAAGTGCCAAATAGGAAAGGAAGAGTTACAACTAGGCAGGCCCCAGTGTCAACCAGCTCAGATGGAAAAGATACAAATCAACTGCACTAGCCAGGCCATGTGCCTGGGACTGGCCTGGAAAAAAATCTGTGTCTAGTCTGGACCTTGTAAGAGTGGTGGAGTCTACTTGCAGTACTCAGACACAGGCAGAAACACACACAAAAGACTGTCTACTTCAAGAGCTATGAACAAAGTTCTAGTAATTACTACTCATTAATTAACTTTGTCTGAGGAGAAGACAGAGGAAACTTCATAGCATACGCTCACTCTGGCTGAGCTGGTCCTTGAAGCTCTCAATCCTGCAGTCAATGCCTCATAAAATGAACTAAGGTTTGGCAAGATTGAAGGTGCTTTCTCCAATCATTTGGTTACGACTCTCCCTTGAGGGGATTCACTGGCAGCTATCCCCTTTCCACTCCATCTCTATGATTCCTTAAAAAATCTCTACATGGTGTGTACTACAATCAAATGTATCAGAGAGACCAGGGAGAAGGAAGCTGATGGCATATCTAAGCCGCAGCAGAAGAAAAGGGAGATCACATTTAATTCCAGTTGTTTTCTTCCTCTCATTGTCATAATAAACTCCATTTGCTTTTACCTTTCCACAAAGATTTAAGAAAGGCTACTAAATCTTAAGACACATTTTATCTTTAATCTTTCTGTATTTTGATTTTAACCATGGTAAACTATACATACCATAAAGTTTAACATCAAACCCATTACACAGTGTCCAGTTCAGTAACATGAAGTATATTTGCATCAGACACAATTATCACCACTGTCCACTTTTTGTCTAGCATAACTAAAACTTGGATTAAACAGTAACACCTCATCTTAACACATTTCTCTGCTATTCTTTTTTCCTTTCTTTTAATTTGTCAACACTGTGCTGCACCCTGCTTAAGAATTTCTTGCTCTTGCTTTGGGCGTGTGGAATCTTGAGAACTGTTGGGTTCTTCTCAACTTCAAAGCTTCTGGCAAGACATTGCTGGTTGGGCCTGATTCTGACTTACCTGTGAAGTTCTTCAGCCTAAGGTGTTCTGAAAATGCAGCAATAAAATCAATAAAATATAACATCTGGGAAAAAAAAGACAGTACCTGCCTTACCTACATGAGATACTATAAGGATTAAAGAAAAATTTCCACATAGGATAATGGAGCCCCTGGTGTGTGAAAAATGCTGATCTACACACCTGCAACATCTGTATTCAAAACATACAAGAATCCCTTTCCTTGGAACAAAATGACAAAATATTTTGAAAGATAAAATATAATGGAGAACAAAAGGAGAACAAGTAAATAATAATTTAAAAAAATAATTTTGAGGGAGAAAGAACTATAAAGACTGCTGAGATGAGAACAAGCAGGAAGTGAGTTTCGTAAGGTGATCAGGATTGGCTTCATGGAGAAGGTGACAGTGGAGAGAAAAAAAAAAAACAGGAGGAGATAAATACGTTATCCACAGGGTTTGCAGTATAATCCAACCCACTATAATACTAGGCATACAGGAACGACTCAAGACATACTAGCTACTGCATGGAAATAAATAATAATTACAAAAATAATTACACTCATTAACATCTTCCTGATCTTAAGCTATAGAATCCAACATGTATTTGCTCATTCAGCAAGGATTAACTGATGGGCCTGTGTAGCTAAGAGCTCCAAGGACCAGGACAGACAGGTGAAAGCATCAGTGTAGTCTGGCTTTAGATTCTGCAAATGAGGACTGAGGTGGAACCCCAGTAGCTAGTCATAGAGGTTTTTTAATTATTTGTTTCTGTTTTATTGGGGGGGGGGCAGGGCTACAGATGCATTAGTGAGTATGTTGACATGACATGTACTACTGAGTGATCCTTCCCAAGAAGATGCTAAGGAACTGAAGCATCAGGTCAGGAGCAGATGCAGAGCCAGCAGGGAGACAGGGCATAGTTGCATAACTATGTGTGGCTATTGGGGCAGGGGTGTGTTGTATAAAGTAAATAGAAATCAAAAATGAAGTAGTCAGAAATCTACCAAAAACTAATGACCTTCCTCTTAAATATAGATGATAAATTAAGGAAAGCTTTAAAAATGTACTGTATATTATGAAAACCTACATATTTATAAAAATCTTCTATAAAGAATTGATTTCTCATTGTCAGGTATCCTCTGAGTGATGTCATCAATATGGCTTTCAGTGAAGCATTTTTACAACAAATTACTTGTTCTGATTACAAATTTTCATATCAGATAATCAGCTGTCCTCCAGTTATAACTGCCAATG
Organism: Ctenodactylus gundi; assembly: GCA_004027205.1. Classification (NCBI taxonomy): domain Eukaryota; kingdom Metazoa; phylum Chordata; class Mammalia; order Rodentia; family Ctenodactylidae; genus Ctenodactylus; species Ctenodactylus gundi. The sequence continues at coordinate 90,173 of PVKB01001861.1, forward strand.
TGCAAACATACTCTCAAGGAGTGATAAATAGAAACCCCTCCTGAAGCCACTCCTCCCTTTATGTCTAGGGAAACAAATACTCGGACAATGTGTACATACAGACCATAACTGGTCTCTGAAACTTTTTGGACACAGACTTCCTCCAAAGACAAATAGCCGTAGAGCAATGGGACATCAGATTCAGGACCTTCCTGCTGCACCTTCGTGGGGTATTCAGTGTGTTTACATCAAGTGTTCTGCTACCTCTAATCACTTCTGTGGGCAGACAAAGTCCCTCCATCTTCTTAAAGATGTGATGACTAATTTTATGCATCTACTCTGCTGTCAAATATTCTGCAGGATATTTCTGTGAGGGTGTTTTGGGATAAGATACCAGTTAAACTCAGTGGACTTTGAGTAAGTCACAGTATTCTCCAAAATTCAGGTGGGTCTCATTTAATCAGTTGGGTATCTAAGTAGAACCCCCCCTAAGTAAGAAGCCCATTGTCTTGCAGACACCCTTCAGACTTCATCAACAACATCAGCTCCCCCTGCTTCTACAACAAGTTACCCTGGACTGCAAATGCAACACATTCCTAAGTTTCCAACCTCCCAGCATCCTTAATTAGATTTAAACTCACCATGCTTCCTCTATTTCATGAGCCAGTTTCTCAAAATGAATCTTTTTTTTAAACATATGAACACTCTGTTGGTTCTCTTTTTCTAGGGAATCCTGACTAATATTGGCCTTTCCCTCTCCAAAACTGTTCCAGGGCCATCTGACTCTCCTCCTCCCAAGGGTCAGTGAGGGAGATCACCAAAAGCCAAGAAATGACAAGGCTTTCTGAGTAAAGCATAAATGACTTTGGGCAACTTTCTTCAGACATCTGGACCTCAGTTACCCATACAGAAAGTGAAAAGACTTCAAAATCAAAGGCTCTTAGATTGCTATTTAATTTCCCATCTTTATTTAGTATTCCCTGAACAATTTAGGAGATTCATACACATTTTCTGTATTTAATCCTTTTTTTCCCAAATTACACATCTTTCTGTGCTGCACCATAGTTTCGTTGTTGTTGTTGTTGTAGGAGAAAAAATGTGCTCCAGTAGAAACCTATTATTCAGATGACACCCTTATAGGAAAACCAATTATGCCTGCATTTACACATTTATTTTAGTATTCCTGACCTGTAAATGTTCTCTAGATTCTTTATCCAGTTAAAACATCTGCCTGATGCTCTCATTGGTTAGTGCGAAAGTAAAATATTTAATGTGTGTTCATTTTTATAACTCTCTTCAGTCATTTTACCATCTTTTGGAAATTATCTCTAAATGTGTATTCTCTATTTGAACCACCTTCACTGTATTTAATATTGGCTGAATGAATAATCAAGAAATCAGCAAAATAACAAGAAAACAGGATGTCTTCCTATGAGCACATAGACACATCTACACCCAAAAATTAAGAGTAAAATCCTAAATACCTCAGTTTAAAACCTATTGCTACTATTTACCTACAGTAATTCTACATAATACTTTTCTATCTGCAAAATAGGGCGAAAATCCTCCCAAGGATCTCCATTAAGGTTAAAAGAAATATTTCATGAAAATGGCTGAGCATTACGAATAGCAACCTTGCAAGTAATCATCAAACTATACCTACTATTATCATTTTTAAGCAGGTTGACTATTAAGCAATTAGACAGATCCTAACTTTCACCTAGCAGCCCCAGCAGTTTCCCCTACCCAACAGGTGCTTCAAAAAGGCTAATGACAATGGTGGTGACCACAACAGTTCCAAAACCTCCTGGACTGCCAAGCTTAATAAAGTGTGTTATCCATTCCTCCAAACCACTGCTGGAGATGTTACAGCCTGACCTTCTATTGATCCCAGCATCGTCCCAATGGACCTTGTTCCATTGTAATTTATTACAACAGCGAAATTGAATCCACATGACAGTGCTCAGAGCCAATTCTCATTGAGGATCTCCTCCTCCCCTGCCCCCACCTCCTCTGCCCCCAAAGATTTGTGGAGACACTGAATTAGATGATTTACTCAATTCCAGATATTACTGCTATTGAATTCCTTTCTTTAATCTTGCACGTCCACCTAGAAAACTATAAAGATGGCCTGGCATGATTTGTTCCCATAAACTTATTATTAATGCAGAGTCAGTAACCTTCACTTGCCTGCTCAATTTTTCTCAGCCATGGTCTTTATCTTGAGGAATTCAAGTTGCTTTTTTGCTACTGACATCTCCCATGTTCCACAGCCTTTATTCTCAGTTAGAAATATGCAAGTCCAGAAACATAGGTCTCTGACTGTGGGCACTACTGCATGTCAATAATAACAGTATTCAGCAGATTCTACAGGCAAGTTTGCCAAAAGATGCCTGAGTAAATTAGCACCTCTCGTGCACTTTAATGCAACTTCAATAGCTAAAATTGACATTCCAGGTTTCCCTTGAATTCAATGCATGGATGGTGTCTCAGACTCTTTCTCTATCACAGATCACTGATTTTGTAAGCACTGTGGATGTTACCTTCTACTTTCTCTCAATGGGATACATGAACCTCTGCTGACAGTCTAACTGGAAGACTGATCTAGAGGAACTAGTTCCTCCACTATGCTAAAACCCCAGCCTCTATTTAGTTCCCAGATCTTTGACTGCAGAGACTCTATAAAAGTAGAAAAGGATGAACAACTCAAATTAAAAGAAAAAGGTTTAAAAGTATAAATACAGATCTCATGGCACTGAAGTGAAAAAAATAAAGAAACCACATAGAACTATAAAACAATTGCTTGAACTATGGATGGAAATGAAATATCAAGACAAAAACACAAGTATGGTTCTTTAAGAACAGTTTCCTGGAGTTTATATCTGAACATGGCACACATCATAGATTTTCTTATGGCTACTTTCATGTTTACTGGATATTTAAGTTAAAGTTATGTAAACTGAGAAAATATACAAATTACTGAGGGTGCTTAACAAAACTGTGTGTACATAACATTTAGTAAACTTCCATAAAAAATAGTTTGAGAGGGTTAAAATATTGAAGAAAATTAGCATATATTGTATGTACATGTATGTGTGTGAATATAAACAACATTTCTGCGACCAACTTAGAAAACAAATATTTCAAGCTATTTAAAGAATTTTTTCCTTCTGTCCCTCTCCCTACCCTCCACTCCCTCCCTCCTCCCCTACCCAACCACCCTGGTTCACTTTATTTTTCACTTTAAGTTCCATGAGATAGTTGTGATCTGTGTCTCTCCTATCAGAGAGACCAAGCCCTTGTCACCTTGACAAGATACACATATGCATAAAAGGCTCAACTCCATTGTAAACCTTAAATTTTGCACATATACATATCAATAAAATGGGGAAAAAAGAATTTTTTCTTCATTTCATACTATAAACCATAAAACTTTCTTTATTAATGTTAAACTGTTTTCATTCCCTTAGGGTATAAAAATGGACAAATACTTTTGGTAAATTCAAAAGATTTCATTTTGTAAAATCTAATTTTATTTTTAAGAATGAAAAAGGCTATATTGTTATTTCCTATTTAAAGTATGTGGACTAATCATTTCAAAAATAAAGTAGTACTATTCTTTTAGGGAAAAAAAGATAAACAGGATAAAAAGCAAATGGTAAAAGAACTCCTAGTTCAGACTTCAGAAAAAGAAAAAAGCACACCTCTGTAGAGGATCTGAGGTGAGTTTTCCATGGAGGTCTGGTGTTCACCAGTACAGACACCCAAACTGAAAGACTTAGCCAATTATCATATATTTTTACAGTAGTAAAATGCAGCATCTATGTTATCACTCATCAGTTTCTAAACTATTCACCACTAACTATGACAGCTAGAAAAAAATGGAGATGGATTAACACAAACTCATTCCAACTACAAGCATGACAATAACAACAGAAGGCCCATTCTAAACAAAACAAGTACTGGTTTCCATTCCTTCTATAAACAGATTAGTGTCATCATTTCAACCACAATAAGAGGCATGCGTATGCACATACGCACGTGTGCACACATACACACACACAAACACACACACACACACACACACACACAGATATACACACACCACAGCCATGCATATCTCTTCCTCCCCGTGGGGACTTTTATCCACCACTAGCACTTTACTCTAACTTCCAATATAACTTTGTAAGCTTAGAGTTAAGGTCTCTGGATTCTGGTTCCAACTCTTATTTAGCCCCTCTTTGGTAACACATTTGATTTCTGGCTTTCAGACCCCTCACTTGATCAGCTTAAGTGAGACCAGGTTGCTTCTCAAGCCCTCTTAGTGCCAGTATTCTACCCTGTCATAAGTCTGGCATCAGGACAACTTCAGAGATGAAAGGTCTCTGTGACTGTAACATGAACATTTGCATAATGACAGGGTTACACTCAGAGGTATCTTTAAAAGTATTATCTTTAGAATGAGCTATTGATAAAGATTATAACATGGACAAATTTCAATTGTATCTGCTAAGTGAAAGAAGCCAAAAACGAAAGGCTATATACTGGATGATTCCATTTCTATTAGATTTTGGAAAACAAAAAATTTATAGGAATGGGTAATGAACCATTGACTGCCAGAATTTGGGAGCTGGGGAGAGAGATCAACTACAAAGAGAGCAGCACAAGGGAGGTCTCTGAGGTGCGACAGCGACATCTTGTACCACCCTGGTGGAGTCACACTTTTATTAAAACACGCAAAACCTATACCACGGAGTAAATATTACTATGTGTAAATTTAACAACCAATTTAAAATTGTCATAAGGTTATTCCATTCTCTTCCCAAGCTCTTCAAAACAATTGCTAGATTAGCATTTAAATCTTGACTTTTAGTATAAAATAATCTGTTGTCTGCCAACAGTGATGAATGCTTTGTTCATGAACACCTATAATGTTGACTAAAAAAGAGACTTAAAGTGAGATGTGAAATTATCCTCAATTTAGTGATAGGGAAACTGAGGCAAATAATAGATAATTAGCATGCCTAAGATTAAAAGGCTTGTAAATGATAGCATTGAGATACAAAATCAGGTTGATTATAGTTCATGCTCTAAAATTAATTATACTGATTCCATGTATGCACGTATGTGTATGTATGCATTAATATTTTTAGACAAAAAATTATTCTGTGAAGTGATGAAGAGTCAGAAAATATTTTTGATCCACTTCTGTACATATGTACTATAAAATGTTTATTTCAATTAGAAAATAATTTGGCTATCATCTTTTCTTACACATTTTCTATAACTTTACTTCTTTTGACTTATTTTCTACTTGTGAATACACCCACTCTTACTCAGTGTTCCTCCACTTGGGAATACTTTCATGGATCAGCCAATAAAAACAATATTTTTAAAGAACCATACTGTGAAGAAGCCTGTGGCTAAATCATGGCCTACATCCTTAATTATTTTTTCACAATTAATTCCAAGTTGAGAAATCAGAATATTAAGCAGCTGTGATTTGTTTTTTGTTTTTCCTCAACTACCTAAAATTTTATTCCAGCCATCCACCAGCCCCACAGATCATGACCCTTCCAAATAGAAAGAAAATGTTGACAACATGTATCAGTGGCAAATGATCTTTGTCTCTGTGCTTATCTTCCCGCCTGGCTACCCTGTCTATGCCTCTAGCAAGTTCATAAGCATTCACAATTTGGACAGTGCCTCAGTCTGTAGATGCTGCCTTTTACAAGCAAGTCAGAATAATACCATGCAACCTTATAATATTAATTGAAGCACATCCATTTTGCTTAACTTTGCTTCATTCAGAATTTACCTTCCTCTCTCTCTCTCTCTCTCATACACACACACACACACACACACACAGAGAGAGAGAGAGAGAGAGAGAGAGAGAGAGAGAGAGAGAGAGAGAGAGCGAGCGCTAGAGAATGTGACAGAAACTAGGGAAAGCCTCAATCTTGAGAACGACTTACTTCCCACTGTAGCAGAAGCAATGTCTGAGACAAACAGTTAATACAGTCCAGAAAAGAAGTATACCTTATTCATTGCTATTAAACATTTAGAGAAAGTTGCTAAGAAGGTAGCTATATGTTTGAATTGCCCAGAGGCTGTAATAACTGGTAATTTACAAAAGAATTCAGAAAGCTACAATCCATGGGCTAATCTGGCACCTTGCCTGCTCTTGTAAATAAAATTTTATTGCATAATAGCCATTTCTATTTGTTTACTTACTCTATGTATAAGCAGACACTTGAACAAATTTGATTATTTATTTCATTATATTTCAATTTTTGCCAGCATTAAGCACCTAGAATATGCCAAGAACACCACTAGTTACTTGGAATAAAAAGAAGAATAAGAATTCAATATTTAATGGAAAAACAGATTCAAAAACACATCATATTTTAGAAAATCTTATCTGTTTGATTTGTTTGTTTGATAATATCATTTGAAAACTACAATAGAGGCTTACTCCCTTGTATACATTTTAAAATAATGCAAACTCCTCTAAAATTATAAAATTTTAAAAAATTCCCAAGATATCTAACTTAAGCAGTTAAGACATTCGAAACTGCTTCTGCTACAGCTATAAGCCAAGTTTCTTCAGTGGACTGATATCCGTGTCAGCATCTAGTGAATCATTCCTATTTATCAGCCTCTGAATTTTGAGAAGAGTTTGGTAACTACTAAGCAGTTATTTTAGTACATGTATCAGTTTTATACTGCCGCATGACAAATACTTTCATTTTGGTAGGTTAAAGCAACATCCATTCACCATAGGTGTGCCGGCCAGAAGTCCACCCAGTGCCGCAGTCGGCAAGGGTGAGAGTGAGGTGTCAGCCAGGATATGCAGTCTGGAGGCTCTAGAGAAAAGTTTACATGCAAGCTTATTCTCTGTATGGGAGAAATTTGGCTTCTTGTGGTTTTAAAGCTACATGCCAATGGTCATATAGAAACCATTTTCAGCCAAAGGGAGAGGTCCTTGCCAAGGGTCCCACCATCTTTACGTTGACAGTAGAGAACTTTACATGTATGGATTCCCCTGACTGTTTAATATTTCCTAGATTCCCATCTTTCACCTGAGAAATCAGATTTAAAGGGCTTATGTGATTAGGTGAAGTAGACCTGGATATTGTCCCCTTCTTAAAGTTTCCTGTACAACATGACATAACTCAAATACCAGCACCTGATCCATTGTATCCACAGTTCTGGATATTACTCAAAGTAACTGCACAAGAGAAGAGAGAAACCTGAAGCTCCAGCTCTAAATTCTACCTAACACAGCACTTCGTTAAAACTGCAAATCATTTTTAAAATTACAACTATATTAGCGATTAGTAAATCAGTTGTTAATGCTATTATTGGTTTTTAGAAAGAAGGTGCGATGAGTTACCTTAAAGGGGTCCATCCCAAATTGCCATATTCTTTATACCATTAATTTAAAATTCAATTTCCATGAAAGTAGTGTATTTGAAGCACTTTTATCTCTTGGCTTGCAAAAGTTATTGTGTAATCAGTAACTTATCAGTAATCGTAAATTACTGAGTAACAAAGAAAAAAATACTGGCAACAAGACTACCTAGGAACAGTGCCAAGATGCCTATTACCCATACCAATTGTGAAGGTACATGGCCAGAGAGCATGTTCTTCCCATTCTACAATTATTCTGATAGAGAACTTAGCCACATTTTATAAAAGCTCTGAATTATGGACTTGCTTTACAGACACACACACACACACACACACACACACACACACACACAATAATTGTTAACACAGCAAAGCAGAATTCACTGACAAACAGAGGCTAAATGAAAAAGACAGAACATTTCCTTCCCAAGTAAATAAGGTTAAGTTTAAACCAAATGGCCCAGGGACTGTGTGGAGAGAGACAGGATCAGGAGACATAAGGGCTCAACAACTTCTAATACCACATCACAAAGCTGTTAGCAACATCTGGTAACAGAGATGGACAGATGTATCAAGATTTATGTGTCCATCAATGTAGCAGCCATAGTGAGGCCACTGCAGGTATTTTTACTTAAAATTTCAAGGAATTTTGCAGGTCATTAAAAACAAACCTTTAAAAATCCACCATGATGAAAACGAGTTCAGATTATAAGATTTTCACCCAGAAGCAGATATTTATTTATAAGAGAAGTTTCCTCCCATAAATTGAGATCAGCTCTCTCATTGAGCAGGAATCAATTCTCAGCATGACCTGGCCCTGAACTGCAGTTTAAAATTATACAGATAATTGTTATTGCCACTTGCAAGTTACAAGGGACTGGAAAAACATTTACAGTATGAAATTCAAACTGTCTCTTAAATTTTAATTGTACATTTGATCAGCAGAAAACTTGAAAAATAGAAAAGCTCCTCATTGGGAAATTTGTTTCCTAAATGGTACAAAGGGTGTAGTCCGACTATATTAGATTATTTCTAACTCTACCACAAGCACTGTGTGGCCTCTTCCTGCGACTTTGACTACCTGCAAATCCTTTTACTGTTGATTTGACTGGACAACAATCTTAATTCCTTGGTTTTTAAAAATTACCAATTTTTCCAGCCACCCTCCTTGTGAGATGACGCACCCCTCTCATGTGCAGTGCAGACCTGTGCACGAGCAACACAGCATGCACCACGGGTTGCTCTGCTGAGTGCATGCTCAGTGGCTCTACCCGTGAGTGTGAGCTACCAGTGCCTGCACAGTATCCAGCTCATTACAGAGCTGAATGTGTATAATGTGTATTTCTGAATGGCTGAAGGACAGAGGGGAAGAAAGCTGTGGCCAAGGACTCAGATGCTATAGGTGTACAGAAAGAAGAAAAGGAAAAGCAAAACCCAATCTAGACACTTGGGAATAGCTCGGCCTCTGCCACCAATTAGCTCTGACCCTAAACAAGGCAATTTACCTCTTAGATCCCTTGCGCCCTGCATGTAAAAATGAAATAGTTGGACATGGAGAATCCCTCAAGTCTCCTCCAGGTTTACTGCTCTCCCGGTTCTGTCTGTCTTCAGTCTTCAGGGCTGTGCAAGCTTTATCAGTATATCCATATTAAATTATGCATGTCTTTTAGGGTCAAATGATACTGCGTTGTACTCAGTATGGCCCAAAGGGAAATTTATAACTAACTGAGGAGAGCTCCTGAACATGATGAATGAATGAATGGGCTTCCCTACATCTCCTAACTGAAGCATCAGAGAATGAATTTTTCTACCTTTTGTTTCTTGAATAATGAATTCTCATTTTACCTAGGTCATTTCTAAAAGGAGAGCAACTTTAAATACCTTAGCAAACAAGCAAAATACAAAACAACAAAGGAAGCTGGTGGCGCCACCATTTCAGCTTAGGCTCTCTGAGGAAGCCACTGCCTCTGTTCAAGAGACACAATGCACACACAAGTGACTTCTGGAATACCATGTCATTGAGGCAATATGGACTTCTGGCCAATAAGAGGAACTCAATAAAGTCATCACATCATTTTTTCCAGGCCATTACCAACACTGAGGAAAATTGTACTAGCCAAGATCTGAAGTTGTGTGCTGTTGATCATTTGTGCTAGATGTAAATAGCATGCCATCATAAAGACAGAATTGCCTATAGAATACAAAAACAAAGATGCTTCCTCACAGCCACGTGACATACTCCACCACTTACCAAACAGAGACCATCCACTAACTAAGATAATACTTTTTAAATTACAAGTATTGAAGCAACATATTAGTTTTATCTACAACATACTCAGCCCACTTTGAAAAAAGGAACTGTATCGTCACAGAAACAGAGGAAAATACATGTCATGTGTAGAGAGAAATCAGATTTTCAGCCTAGAAGCTGATCAAGGCCATTTCACCTTAAAGATCACTATTTTCAAAATGGCTGGAAGGCTGGATTTAGTCCCTGAAATTTAGGCTAGAAAACATCTGCTGGGTGACCCAGTGCTGTTCTATCTCAATCAGATGCTTCATTACTCTTATATGTTCTCTATACCATACCCCCTTCAAAGTAGCTGATATTGTAACCAGTATAGTCAGGTCAGTTTGAATGATTGTAATAATTTTAGCAGTTCAAGAATGATATACGTTGTGTGTGTGTGTGTGTGTGTGTGTGTGTATTCTCTGTGAATATCAATCATTGTGAAAATCATAAAACAAAGTAACAGTAGTTCAAATATTATCTAACCTCATACGCACACACATTTCTATAAGACAGTCATCTGTAAGCTGCCTAAGATGATGCCAGAGAAACATGGACAAAAATCCTAGGCATATCACCTGAGGCTATGCTCAGAGGGAAGAGAAATGCCTCTAATACAAAAGAACAATTTTAAGAACTACTATCTCCAGGCAGGGGGCCAAAAGAACCATGATGAGTGGGAAAATGCACACACAAAAAGAAAAGACACCTATAGGCCAGGGGTTTACTATGTAGTTATTTGTTGGATGAGAAAGGTGTCATCATGCCCACCTGCTTCTCTATTGTTTTAAGCCCAGTGCTGTTTTGTCTATACCACCACGTTGTACATGGAGCAATTTCCTCCACCCCCTTAGCAATCAAAAATATGTATGTTCCCAAGGGCAGGGAAGAGGAACATAAAATGGTACAGGTGAGAACCACTGTCTGAAGCCCACAGCATCCTGGTCACAGATCCAACACCTAGGATGCCAACCTGGCTCCTGGCTTCAGATGCAGAGAAAATGCATCTATATACCAAGATCAGACCTGAGGAGAAGAGCTCAGTGCAAAGGAGGAGCAGCTTTCCCATCTGCTTCCTAAGGGGACCCAGCAAGACAACTCACATTTCGCAAGTTCAACTGCGTCTCGTCCAGAAAAGCTGCTTAAATAAAGCATCTTGTGAGATCACAGTTCTTTAATAACCAATTATCAAAAGAATATGAGACGATCATTGGAGTAAAACAAGCAGTGTGATCTTTTAAGATTGAAGTAATAAAACAATCTAGTAGGTGAGAATAGCACATGAAGCCTTTCAAACAAAAAGTAAATAAATAGAATCTCAGGCATCACAATTATTCCTTTTTCTATATATAGCTATTGCATATACCTTTAAAAGCAGACATGATATTTTATTTCATTTTTCCCCATAGCACTGCAGATGGAACCAAGAGTCCAGAACCTGTGGATACTAGGCAAGTACTCAACCACTGATCTACATCCCCTACCTCCTCTATTTCAAGACAAAGTCTTGCTAAATTACACAGACTAATCTTAAACTTGGGACTCTCCTGCATCAGTGTTCTGAATAGATAAAATTACAGGATTGTATCATCATGCCCACCTGCTTCCCTACTGTTTTAAGCCCACTGCTGTATTTTTCTATGCCTGCATCTCTGCTAGTTTTATATTAAAGATAGACATCCAAGGCTAGAGGAATAGCACAAAGGTTAAAGTGCTTACCTAGCAAGAGCAAGGCCCTGAGTTCAACTCCCCAGCATCAAATAAACTGGACATAGGGCTATAATCCCATTACTCAAGAGGCCTAAGACAGGATTGCCATGAGTTCAAAGCTAGCTAGGGCTACTGAGTGAGACCCTGTCTCAAAAAAAAAAAAAAAAAAAAAAAAAAGATAGATGTCCCTATGTATTAATCTTAGGAAGACTGTTCAATTGCTCAAACAGTATTTTCACTATCCCTTAGAATTTATAATTTCACTTTTCTCTGCCTCATGAAAAAAAGCTGGATCACAAATTAAGAATATACAAGAATAGTGTGGTGGTTCAGTCTATCAATTTCCTGCTCTGTTCATTGGTTTGTTATAAGAATTCACAACCTAAGGATACAAAGTCCTTAGTGTAGTGTCTGAAATATAGTAAAGGTTCAATCAAATAGTATATAATCATTTTACTATTAAATTATCATTTAGCCTGGTGAAATTGAAAATGACCATATATAATCCATAATTTCACTTAATTTTGCTTATAAAGTACTACACCTCTTACAATATAATGTCATCAATTAGAACTGGAAAGCATTCTCTTTGTAGGAAAAGACAGTATCCTCTATAAATACCCCAATTTCTTTGCTTTAAAAATGAAAATGAAGCGTTATTGAACTCCTGTACTCAAGCCTTCATCCTTTTTATTCTCCCCAGAACAGAATGAGGCTGGAAGAGTTCGATGTGGGCAGAACACGACTCATTTTTTTTCCTTTGAGTGTTATTACTCATGGGACGGTTCCATTCTGCAGCCTACACAGAACAGAGAGTACTGGGAACAGCAAGTGGATTTGACATTTCACTGGGGCAAATGACATTCCTCAAATCTAACAATTTTCTTGCACCAGAAGTAGATCTTAATGCAATTTCTCTGCTCTCAATTTCTTATTCATTGAGAACTGGCTAAGTTAAATTTGATTGACAAGCAGTGCCTGTAAAAAAAAAAAAAAATTGACCAAGGATGTGGAGGTATCTTGGTGATAAAAGTTGGGCACTTACCATCACCTGAGCCCTGTGAGGGAGGCCAACATTCACCAAGGAGATGCAGAACTCTGAAGTAAGCCAAGAAATAAATAAGAGTATAAAAGCTCTGCCAGAATGCAGTGTCAGCAAGGCCTGCCCCACGTAAGTGGCAAAAGAACTGATAAGAAAGCCAGAAGCCACACTCCTCGGGCTCCTTTGGAGAAAGGGACAGGTTACATCCTGCCAAAGAGAGGCACGTGTGTCAAATGTGAAGCTCAGTCTCAGGTCTTTGAATCCTAACTGACTCTGTGATGCCAGAGCAGAGGAAGGAGACGGCAATCAGCAGCAGAGGGAGCATCTGACCACACACTCCTGGTCACATGATGATGGGAGTGGGACTTCTCATGGTCTCCTAGACCTATCCTCACTCTTGATCATCATCAGTCTGACTCTGCAGACCAGTTGTTAGGGCTCTGGATAGTCTTTCAATAAATTTCTTTTCGTTAAGGCAGTCAAAAGTGGCTTCTGCTGCGTGTGTATGTCAAGTGGGAACATGCCATGCACTCCTCTCCAATGCACTCATATTTAGGATTACACATGTCTATCTCTCCAACCAAACTGTCAGATTTTTAGGGATGGAGAATGTATTACTTCCTCTTGAACCCTCAGAACTCATAAGAGTGACTGACTGACACATAGAAAAACGCCCAGTAAGTGCAAAATGAATGTAATTGTGCACATGTTCAAAAAATTAGGAGGTTTGCCAATAGCAAGCATAAAAGTTGCACTAGCTGTTTAAACAGAAGAAGAACTCGGCTGAGTTAAAAAGTCGTCTCTGCCTTGCTTCAGTTTTATACTAATATGGAAATCTCTACATTGTGTAGTCCATCTTCCTTTTACTAAATAAATCTCATGAGGAAAGTCAGTATACTAATAGCCAGATGCTCCCATGGCACCTGTACCCTTGAGCTTATCATCATTCCCAATTTTCACCACAGTTCCAAATAGATAGAATAACACTACTGAAAAGAGCAAGTTCCCACACAACACCCCCAAGAGCCAAGTCCACTCACCCCTTCCTTCCTTTTCCCTTTTCCAGCTGAGATGGCAATCCACAGAGCTCAGTAGGCAGCCAGTGAACCTGGCTTCGAGAGAGATCACCATCTGTTTTTCTATCCCAAATAAATAAAATACCTCTGCTCTATAAATTCACATTACCCATGGGACTAAGACCCATAATGAAATGGATATAGAATTTTTGTCCAATTTTAATGGTTTTTAAAAAGGCCTTGAGCACTAGGTTTATGTTGCAAGAATCTTTGAGCAGTATAACCATTTGAATTTGATCTGGTTCAAATAATGCTACTATGTTCTAAAATCCCGGGCATTATTTATTTTCCAAATGCACAATGTCATCAAGGTTTACGGCATTTCCTACAAAAACTCAATAGGTATCACTTCATCAGTTCAAGTTTGATTCAAGTGTGGGAACAGAATGCTCTTGCTACAGCATGAAAACTACTGTGCTGCTGGTTTTGGTATCACACCCAGAAAGAGAAAGTTCACTGAACACTTTACATACATACAAATTTTTGTCCCCTAGTAATAAACTCTGTATTTCGCCATGATGGAGTAGGTATTATGGCATTATGGCATTAGGGTCCAAGGCCTATTCTGAATGATCTCAGTCTTACTACAAAAGATTGATCAGAGTTATCCTGACGCTTGATATTCTCTGTGTTTTCAGCTTTACTTCCTTCCTCAAGTGACAAAATATGCACAGCATTACATTCATAGATATCTACATGATTACAGAACATATGAGACCTTAGAGACCCAAAACTTTGGAGGCACACCTGACAGATATGAGGTGTAAGCCCAGATTCTCCAGGTTAAATGTGGCCAGGAACACAGTATATTCAGTTCTGCTGGCATCAAAACACAGAGTGGGTTGCCAATGTGGTAATAATGCACCTCTGACACTGACATGAGCTTATCCTTCATTCCAGCTGTCCTAATCTAAAGCTCATGCTGTTCCAATCTAGGCCTGTCCTAAAATATCCAGTTATGTTGAATGTGGTAAAAACTCCAAGGAGTTTTACCCTCAAAAGACAATGTTCCATATATTGTTTACACACTTTGAATAAGTTCTGGACTGTGGGCATCACTGTTTTAAAAATCCTATTTCTTTCACTCTGAAGACATAATAGAGCTCCTGCCTTTCATTATGTTGCTAGTGGTTTTACTGACTCCCCAGATGTATCTTTAATGTTCAGATAAAGCAAAACAAAACAAACAAACAAACAAAAAAAAAAAAAACTCCTAGAGCTAAGCAACCTCTCCAAATACACAAGAAACACTTCCAAATCCATTACCTACATGATTTAAGCACATGAAATCATGATCACATTGTCAAAAGTAACCATAAAATACAACTAGCTTTGTCTAGAACTTCCAAACTGATTCCCAAGCTTTTAAGTCTGGCTGAGAGGAAAAGCTTAAAGTTTTACAAAATACTCACATCAGCAAAAGTAGTCATCTGTCATCTTCTCAAATATGTTTTTAAAAAACAGCTGCCATTTATTCAAGAATAAAAATATTATGCTCTTTTGAAAAGCATTTCTATATTTTCTGAACACATACTCTAATTCACTGATAACTCTCCCTGTTCTTTCTCACCTGTGTTTACAGTGATTACGTTATCCACTATTCTCTGATCTGGTGCTGGAGCTCTCTCATGATTTTCTCTCACCTATAAACACTCATCCGTTTTCTATTACACTCCCAAAGCTAACTCTAAATCCCAGTTGATACTCTCCCTCCCTATTCCAATTAACCTTATTCATAATATTGCTAAGCCATATGGCTGGACCAGTAGGAAAGCAATAATAGTATACTGTTTAGCTGGATAGATCATTAAGATAGATAATTTTTCCTCTATTATCAATAATAATGTAGCATTGCCTTAAGCAAATAATGTTACTAGACATGTTAATCTGAGACCTCCATTAATACTATAGACCACATTTATAATGTTAAGAAGGGAACTGCTTATGACTCAATATGTTATTATCATAATTCTATAGCTAGTAGGTATTAAGGCCAAAAATAAATGTGAATACCTATCCCCCTATTAAAGAGCATATAGTGGGTGGAGTTTAATAAGGGTGGATAACTTCTGGTGGTTTGGCTTAGCACAAGGAAGCAACAGGGAGGTCTGTTTCACTAGTGAAGGTAATATAGATATTTATGGAATATTTCAATAAGTAATTATTAGGTTTATTTAGATAGCTATATTGAGGGTGCACTGTATCTATTAATGTTAATGGTAGAATAGCTGTACCATTAAACTTGTTATTAGGTTTTGTCAATAATTAGTGAATCTTAGACTGTAATGTAACTGTAAATCTTTATTCAAACTGTAGATGATGATATAATGATCTTCATTTCCAATATAGGCCAATAAATATTTTGCCTGCAGACCATATACAATTCTGTAATCTGTTTGTCCTTCATCAAAAAGTGGAAGAAATTATACCTAATTATACCAGCAGGTTGGTCAGTGAGAAGACTCCCAAAATGAATAGCTGAATAATCTAAAAACAGAAATAAATTCTAAAATATGAATGAACTTAACTAAACTTCAAGGTAAGACACAGTCTAACAGAAAAATCTGTGTAGTACTGAGACAAAGTCCACTGACACAACCTGAGCTATACCCAATAGAACTGTGAGAATATGAGGCATAAGAACCCTGAGAAAATGAGGTAATAAAATCACCTGCAAAAATGGCCAAGTTCACCCAAAGCTGATACCAGGCATCCCAAAGTAGTAGAACATAGAGGAAGTAATGTAAAAAGAAAATAGTTATGATGGCAAAAAACTCAAACAAGATACATAGGAGATACACAGGGAGCAAAAAAGAATATAATCAAAGAAACAACACCTTTAATTGATAAAAAGTTTAAGGATTATAAAGAAGATACAAGTAAGAGCTAAACAAGGAAAGGCAAGAAATGAAGGAACGTTTCATAATAGAAAAAGAAATATTGAAAGCTGAACTTCTGGATATGAAAAACTCACTTGAAAAACTGGGAAACTAGCTTTAGCATTTTTGAGAATAGATTATTGGATATTGAAGATAAAGCTGATAAGCTGGACCATAAGGTCTGTGAAGATCTAAAAGCAAGAAGGCAAGAAAGAGTCTGGTTGCAACAACTGAGGGACAACTCAAAGAGAAACAACTTCAGAATTATGTAAATGTAGCAGAAAATAAAAGACAAAACAAAGGGTTTAAAGAACATGTTCCATGAAATTATAGAAAAAATATTTCCCAAATCTAGGAAAAGAAAAAGAAAAGGAACTACTTCAGGCATGAAGAACACCAAATAACCTTGATTACAAAAAAGCCCCTCCACGACATATCATAATTAAAATCCTAGAGACTCAACACAAAGGATATCAAATTCTACAAGAGAAAAACAGAAAGTAACTTATAAAGACAAACCCATCAGGATAACTGAAGATTTCTCAGCACAGACTCTTAAGGCCAAGAGATCATAGAGCAACATCATCCAAAGGCTAAGAGAACAAAAAGGCCAACTCAGATTATTATATCCAGCAAAACTATCCTTCAAAATAGAGGAAGAAGTTAAAATTTTTCATGGTAAACAAAAAAACCTAAACCTAATAAAATTCATGACCACTAGAAAAGCGTTGCAGAAAATACTTAAAGGCATCTTAAAGATAGACAGAATCAAAGACCCCAGAGAAAAGGAAACAACAGAGAGAGGAGAAAAAACTAACAAGAGTACAGAAAACATAATCAACAGTGAAATATCATATGGATAACAGGATGTAGCAAATATACCTCTATAATAATACTGAATGTTAATGGTTTCAAGATGCTCATCAAAAAACATAGGACTGGATGAATGGATTAGAAAACAAAACTCCACAATTTGTTGCTTGCAAAACATACACTTCATAAAGAGACACACAAACTGAAAATAAAAGGATAGAAATCAATACTTCATGCAACTGGACTCGGAAAACAAGCAGGGATAGCTATACTAGTTTCAGACAATGCAAATTTCAAGCCAAAAGAGATCAGGAGAAGCAAAGCTGGACACTACACAATGGTTAAAGGAGCAATTCAAACAGGAAGAAGTCACAATCACCAATATATATGCTCCCAATATCAGGGCACCCAATTTTGTAAGAACTACTGGACTTGACAGAACAAACAAGTTTCAATAAAATTATAGTAGGGGACCTCAATATCCCACTAGTAAAGATGGGTAGGTCGACTAGACAAACTAGAGAAACTATAGAAACTATAAAAATACATGAGGACTAAATAACTTACTACTAAACAAAAAGTGGGTCACACAAAAAGCCAGGGAAGAAATCAACAGCTTCCTAGAGTTAAATGATGAAGGAAGCATATCATGTCAGAACCTATGAAGCACAATGAATTTTCTAAGATGAAAATTCATAGCTATAAATGCACATATCAAAAGAACAAAGCAATCCCAAATAAATAATTTAATGATGCATCTCAAGGCACTAGAGAATTAAGAACAATCTAAATCAAAAAGTTGCAGAAGAAATTATAAAGATCAGAAGAAAAAATCAATGAAATTCAAACAAAAAAATATAAAAGATCAACAAATCAGAGTTGATAAACTTCTAGCTAAATTAGCCAAAAGAAGCAAAAAAGTCCTATCAATGGAATTATATATGAAAAGGGTGAAATTATAATAAATAGTAAAAATTACAATATTGTGAAATTATAATAAACAGTAAAAAATCAGAGAACTATAAGGAACTATTTTGAAATCTTAAGCTCCCACAAACTGAAGAATTTGGAAAAAATTGATAAATTTGTACACATACACAAAATATCACAGTTTAACCAAGACCTAAAAATTTTGAACAGACCCATAACAAGCATGGAAACTGAGATAGTAATAGAATCACTATCCACAAAGAAAAGCCAAGGACCAGATGGATTCAGAGCAGAATTCTGACAGTACTTCAGATTAGAGCTATCACCAATGCTTCTCAAACTGTTCCATGAAATTTAAAGAGCAGTAACATTGCCAAATTCATTCTTAGAAGATAGCATTATCTCAATAACATGACCAGTCTTTAACTAAGAAGGAAAACTACAGACCAACCTCTTTAATGAACACAGATGCAAAAATCTTTACTAAGAAACAGGTAAATAAAATTCAGCAAGTCTTTAGAAAGATCATACACCATAATCAAGTTGGCTTTGTTCCTAAGATGAACGGGAGGTTCAATACATAAGTAAATTATATACTATATAAATAAAAGGAAGAATAAAAATTGCATGATTGTCTCAACAGACGAAGAAAAAGTCATTGATAAAATCTAGCATCCATTCATGATAACAGAAAACCCTGAGGAAAATAGGTATAAAAGGATTTTATCTGAAACACTCAGAAGCCACATATGCCAAATCTACTGCTAATACTAAATGGGGAACAATTGAAAGCATTTACCCTTAAATCAGAAACCCAAAACAGCTGTCCACTCTCACCAGTCCTACTCAATATAGTACTCTAAACCCTAACCAGCACAAGTAAGCAAAAGAACAAAACTAAAGAAATATGCATTGGAAAGGAAGAAGCTAAACTATTCTTATTTGCAGATGATATGATTCTCTACATAGAAGACTCCCAAGACTCCATGAAGGAACTCTCAGAACTAATTAACAAATTCAGCTATGTTGCAGGATACAAAATTAATATAAAAATAAGATTCCTCTATATTAACAATGAACTCACTGAGAAAGAGCTGAGAAGGATAATCCTGTCATCAATAGCTTCTCAAAAAATCAAACATTTGGAAGTAAAGGTAACCAAGGAAGTAAAGGACCTCTACAATGTAAACTATTTGATACTGAAAAAATAAATTAAAGAGAACATCAGAAAATGAGACGACATGCCTTGATCTGGGATAGGCAAATTAATAATGTCAAAATGGCTATACTGCCAAAACTGATATACTGATTCAATGCAATTCTTATCAAAATGCCAAAAACATTTTTCATAGAACTTTTTTAAAAATCCTAACATTCATGTGGAACCAAGAGATCCAGAAAATACCCAAAGCGATGCCAGAAAACAAGACAAAAGCAGGTGGCGTTACAAGTCCAGATATCAAGTTATATTACAAAACAAAGTTCCACTTCAGAGCAGAATTCTTCAAGAAAGAAAGAAAGAGAAAGAAAAAAAAAACAAAAGAGGCAAAGAAACAACGAGAAAACGTATGGTATTGGAAAAACAGACAGACTAACAAATGCAACAGAACTGAGAATGCACAGACAAGCACAAGTACCCTAAGCCATATGATCTCTAACAAAGGGGCACAAACATACACTGGGAAAAGAATAGCATCCTCAATAAATAGTGTAAGAAAACTGGATATTTACGTGCAGAAAGATAACACCTAGACACACACCTATCACCACGAACTAACATCAAATCCAAGTGCATTAAAGACCTAGGTATTAAAACAGAAACACTGAGCTTTCTGGAGAATAAAATAAGTAAAACTTTTCAAGATATAGGCGCGGGCAATAGGACACTTGATACAAAAGAACTAGCCCCCAGAATAAACAAATAGAATTATATCATATTAAAAAGCTTTTGCATAGCCAAGGAAGTAATTAGCAGAGTAAAGAGAGAACCACAGAATGAAAGAAAAAATTTACCACCTACACCTCAGAGAGAATGCTAATATTTAGAGTATACAAAGAACTAAAGAAAATAGACCCCTAAAATCAAAGACTAAATTTTTAAAAATGGACAAATGAATAGAACAGACATTTCTCAGATGAAGAAGTACAAATGGCCAGAAAAGTAAGAAAAATTGTCCAACGTCCCTAACTGTTAGAGAAATGTAAATCAAAAAAACATTCAGAAACTGTCTTTACTCCAGTGAGAATGGTGTATAACAAAAACTCAAACACCAACAGATCCTGGAGAGGTTGCAGGGCAACAAGGAATCCCTGTACAGTTCTGATGGGACTGTACACTGGTACAACCACTCTGTAAACCAGTACAGAGATCCCTCAAAAAAGTAAAAATAAGTACTTCATTTGACTCAGCAATACCTCTATGTATCATTCCAAAAGAGTTAAAATCAACAGATAACTGAGATTCATGTAAACACAAGTTTATAGCAGCAAAATTTAAAATAACTAAATTCTGAAAGATGTCAAAATATCCATCAAGAAATAAATGGATGCAAATAATATGGTATATGTACACAATAAAGTACTACTCTTTCATATAGACAGAGAGATTTGGATCACTTGAATGTACATAAACACAGATTGAGGCCATTATGCTTACTGAAATGAGTAAGATTCAGAAGGCTAATTATTGTGTAGTTTTTCTAACAAAAGAAATCCAGAATATAAGCAAATAATATTGTCAAATGGGTATGATTTAGAATCAGTGGATGAGGAAGGGGGCAGAAAGAAAAAAAAACGAGTTAGGGAAGGAATTGTAAAGTGGATGTGATATATAAGTGCACGAAATTTCAAGTTCAATGTAACCACTGTCTATTGCATATCTACACTAAAATAAAATGGGGGAGAAATGAAGGTACTTAGTCTCAACTCCTGGCAAACAAACAATTGAATTATTCTTCCTCAACTTACTCTCACACTTAATGTCATTACCAAATAAAAAACAAGGTAAAAAAAGAAAATAAGGTTAATTCATTTAATTTCATTAACCAATTCATTCTATTTTCTCCATAAAAAAAAATTGTATCTAGGCTATGTGACCTTGGGCAAGCTTATCACAGACCTAAGTATTTTCTGTTCCTTAAATTAATACTTACTCCTGTCTCGCCAGGTATGGCCAAGAGTAAATAAATAGTATATATAGTAAGGTTTTTTTAATAGTATCTAGCTCTCAGTATTCCATATAAGTAAGTTCAAGCCCGGTGTGGAGGTGTACACATACGCAGTAATCCCAGCACTCTGGAAGGTTATAGCAAGCAGATAGAAAGTTTGAGTCCAGCCCGGACAGTGTAGCATCTTAGCAAGACTGTGTCTCAAAAAAGAAAAAAAAAAAAAAAAAAAAAAAAAAAAAAAAAAAAAAAAAAAAAAAAGAAAAAAAAAAAAAACACACCTAAGAGCATACCTCAAGAAAAAGCCCTTGGCTCAATCCTTACCTACAATCCTCCCCACATACACTTCCATAGACAACATCTTTGTCACCATTCATTGCCACTGATGAAGATTTTATATGTAAATTCTTCTCTTGAACACATAGAACATGTCCTAAGACCTACTGCTGCAGTGATTACTGTTAGTCCTATCTGCCTTAGACAGACTCTTTGACTCAAGAATCCTTAGTTATCTCTGTCCAGGTCTCTTCTAATTATCTACACCAATTAGCTGGTACCGTAAAGGGGAACCCAATGACCTGGACTTTCTCAGTGAAGATTTCAGTGAAAACAAATTAATGATATAATTCAACAAATCATCAAAATCCAGAAAGTTTCAAATGCATTGTCTACTTTTGAACTCTTTGAAAAAGCCTCAATGATCTGATCTGCATAGATTCGTAATTATTTTATAAAATGACAGTTATTATTATGTATATAAATGCACCACTTAAGTTTCTTATTGACCATACAGAATGAGAATGTCTTGATATGAGAGTTGCTGGATCTTTGAGTAAGAAAAGATGAAAGAAACAATTTGTGGAATGCAGAAGTATGGAGTCAGGATAGGCAAGTGACCCAGGATTGGTCAATCAACTGTTCCTACCCAAGACTGTAATTATGGAGAAAATTCATTCATTCATTCATTATTGAGTATATATGTCTTCTAGGTGCTATATGAAATAAAGCCTGTCTTTCTAGAACTTATATTATAGTCATAAAAATGAACAAATTTAAAAAATATAAACATTTGCTAAATGCTGATAAGCTTTATCTAGAAAAATAAATTTTCATAAAGAAATAGGAATGTGGACATAAAGTTTTATGCAGAATGAATAAAAGTTTACAACAAAGCACTATTGAGTAGAGATCCAAAATAAGCCAATGCATGAGCCATGGGCACATATAGAATAGTTCCAGCGAAGAGTACAACGGAAGTGTGCAGATTATTTTAAACTCCATACTAGTCACATTAAAAAGGTAAAAAGAATCAGAACATGTTAATTTTTAAAATACCTTATTTTTATTTCAACATAATAAATGTAAGAATTACTGGAGATCTGACATTGTAATTTTTATAAAAAGTTTTCAAAATCTGGAACATATTTCAGACTTACAGCATATCTCAACCCAAGAGCTTAAGGCTCACGAATCCCGTAATAGGTGATGCAAATCTGGGATGAGTGCCTCCATAGAAACTAAAGCAAAGGTGAGAAGCTTCAGGGAGACCATCTAATGCTTCTGCGGCAGAATATGATGATCATGGTGGCCAATGGGATATTAGCAAGGGGAGAACAGCAAGAGAAGAGGTTAGGATCTCCAGCTTACTATGGGCCCTAAAAAGCACTTTCACGGTACGATGAGTGAAAATAGAGGCCTGCACGGATGAACCACCTTTAGGGACTCCATTTGTGCATCCATAGCAGGCCCCATGCCTGGTTTAATGCTTTGCTACTGGGTTCTTGAAATTCTTGTTGTTTTGAACCAGAGGATCCATATTTTCATTTGCGCTGTATCCCACAAATTATGCAGCTTGTTGTGACTTCAGACTTTTCATTGAGAGCGACATAAATGGTTTTATGCTTTAAAATGATTATTCTAGCTTCTGTGTTAAGGACAGACTGTAGAAATACAAGGAGAGATGAAACAATTACAGTGCTACTGGCCTCTAAGTGACAGCAAGAGGAGGGGCCAGTTAATTCCATGAGTCTGTGGCTGCAGCACAGTACTGGCCAAGGGACCTGTATGGTGAGATCCCAGGCAGGGCTCACACTGCCCAACAGATTTTCATCTGATGATTGCCCATTAATCTGATATCTCTACATCTTTTTGACACAGTTTTGTTTTCCTATAAGAGCAAGGATTGGTTTCTTTTCCTTGTGGCCCTATCAGGGGAAAACAGGCACTCTACAGTTTCACCAAAACCATACATAACAGCAAACAAGAACGCCCCCAAAAGAAAACTGCGGTGCTTTCACAAAACCAACGGTCCCTATAAAGGAGAAAATGAACTGAAGAAAGAGAAAGAAAGAAAGGAAGGAAGGAAGGAAGGAAGGAAGGAAGGAAGGAAGGAAAGAAGGAAGGAAGGAAGGAAGGAAGGAAGGAAGGAAGGAAGACAGGAAGGAAGGAAGGAAGGAAGGAAGGAAGGAAGGAAGGAAGGAAACAAGTGAAGCTAGGCATCATCTTGTTGGGTCTCTATGGTGAGCATTTCATATACCTTTTCTCCTTTGATTCCAATTGGGTAACAGATGTCAAACACTTCTTCTCCCTCCACCCCCAGAAATAATCCACATGTCATTTGAAAGCATAGCACTTGTGCTCTCTGAAGGATGTGAGAACAAGACACCATTTTAGAGACTAAAGGAAGGCCCTCATCAGACATCAAATCTGCTTGCATCTTCAACATGGACTTCCCAGCCACCTGAAGTGTGGGAAAATACATTTCTGTTCTTTATATATTATCAAGCCTCAGGTGTGCTGCTACAGCAGCCGGAACTGAAAGACAAAGTACAATCTACCCTATTTTACACAACTATAAAAGGTTTCTAAAATATATTTAAAGACCCAAAGAGGCATTCAACTTTGAAAAAAAAAAAAAAAACAGAAACTTCATTAACTAACTTTTGGACTTTTATTCTATCTTTCATTTTTCCACTGTTGGGAATGAGCACAGGGCCTTGTGCACGCTGAGCACGTGCTCTACCACTCAGCTATATCCCCAGCCCTGTTATTTTAGCTTTACATCTAAATTTATTCAATTACCTCCATGGCCAAGCTGGAAAATAGAAAAAATCACTTCTATTTAGTTTTTAGGTATCAAAAAGAAAATTTACCAAGCCATGCTAAGAACAATATGAACAACTTTCAGTATTCCAACAGCAGTAACAGTTTATGATTCCTAATCTAAATTCCTTGAATTTAATTTATTTTCCACATGTTCCAAATTTCCCTAAACATGAATGATACCAACTTCCAATGAGGGCTTGGTATCAGCTACTCACTTTTTTCTGAAGAACATTAATTTTTCTTTCTTTCACTTCTAACATATCTTTCATGTCTCGAATCTCTCCAGCCAGCGTCCCTTTCTCTTCTGTGAGGTCCTGTAGCTGTTTTGTTTTTTTGTTGAGAAAAGATTCCTTCTCTTCCAGTCGTAATCTCAGTGCATCCACCTAAAAGTGGAAAACAAAAGGAAGAAAAAAGGTTTTGAGTCTGCAAAGACTTTATTGCTAACCTTGAGCAGAGCCTGTGGTGGTGCTGTGACAGCAGGTGCTTCCGGGGAACAGGACCATCAAGTCAGTGCTCATTGCCAACTCAATGCCATATGCTTTAACAGACACTGACCTTCATCAAGTCTTGTTGTGTGCTGTGACGGAACAGTGAAGCTTCTTTAAAATATGAGGGGTCTATGAAATAAGACATTATGACACAAAAGTAGACACCCATGTTCAGTTCTCCGCCACGGAAAACAAAGAACACTAATAAACACTCCGTGCCTTCGAGAGTCCAGGGCAGGCGAAGCACTGCTCACACATCACAGCATCCTCCAAAAACATGAAGAACACAGTCAGCATCTAAAGAACAAGATTTACACATAGGAAAATATACACTGCTAAGAGGAAGTTAGTGCTGCCGGAGGAAAAAAATGTAGAAATAAAACGGCCATTCTCCAGCTATATGAAAAACTGCTTTCCAAGTATCATTTTAAATAAGGAAAAGAAAAAATGTATACAAATTTATTATTTATGCCTGAGGTCAAAAATTAGAAACTTAAAATCCCTGCTTTTCAAATGTCATTTATAATAGGAGAAAACTTAAGTTTTCTTTTTGTTATTGTTTTTGTTAATACTCTAAATGATAAGAATATGGGAATTTTTATTTTTAGAGTACTTGGACAAAACCAGAGAAAATAAAATCACAAGGGTGGCAGAAAAATGAGAAAACGCAAAGAAAATGAAGTATCTTAAATGAATAATTACTTCAAAACTAATCTTACATAGCCTGTGAGAGTTATACTTGATTAATCTACAACAATGAATTTGCATCTATATTTACAAATGCACACTACTCTAGTTTCAAAAAGCAATTGAGACTTTATTTGAAGAATTATTGTCCTTAAATATTATCTGTAACAAGCCATAAGATTTCCAAGAATATTGTTCCCAGTAGAATAATATCTAACATATTACTTCTAAGATACTGATTTTTAAATTGAAATTTTTTTTAAAAGAAGGCTTTATCAAAACTACTGTGCAGCCATTTCCACAGATACCAGTGGTATTTTCTGAGTGCCTGTGTCACTCCTGAATTGTTATGTTGAAATCTAATCTCTAATGTGACAATATTAAGAAGTGGGGCCTTTAGGAGGTGATAAAGGGATGGGAGTGGAGTCTTCATGAATGGGATTAGCTGCCTTAAAACAGAGGCCCAAGGAAGCTCACTCATCTCTTTTATCAAGTGAGGATGCAGTGTGAAGGCACCACCTATGGAAGAGAAAGCATGCGCTCCCTAGACACAGAGCTGGCTGGCACAATGATCTTGGCTTTGCAGCCTCTAGAACTGTATCAAATAGTTTTTTGTGGTCCACAAGCCACCTAATTCAGATGTTTTGTTGCAACAAATAGTAAGGTAGCCACCATAACTTATATTCTCTGGATCACTAAAGATATCATAATATGTGCTGAAATGTAGAGATCAGAAAGACAGAGTTAGAACTGTCCTTGAATTCCAAGAGTTTTTCTGCCTAGTGATTCCTTCCGGTGACTTTGGGAAGGGTTACATAAAACAACATTTGGTTAGCTTCTTTTATGAGAAAATAATATACAACATACACTACAACAAATGAAAAATAAGTAATATCAAAAGTAGACATACAAAGTGTTTATAGAAATGTACATAGCAAGTTCAAGGCCAGCCTAGGCTACATAGTGAGTTCAGGACCAGGCTGGGGTACAGAATGAGAACCTATCTCAAATAAAAAAAAAAGAAAACAAATGCACATAGCAGTATTATTTATCATGAATCAGTAAATACCACCCAAACATCTACCATTAAGTGTAAACAAAACCATGGTTTATTTATGTGGAATAATGCATAGCTATAAAAAAGAGTAAAACACAGATGGATGTTAACAGTACATTGAATGAAAAGAATCCAGAGGTTATATTATATGACTCTATTTCTATGAAATTCTAATAATGGTAAAAAAAAACATACGGTAATAGAAATGAAAGCATTGGTTGCTGTTGTGGAGGGGAAGAACTGATGGCGAAGAGACAGGAGGGAATATTTTTGTTTAAATTGATTAAGAAAGTGGATATATGATATACAGATTTATCAAAAGCTCACTTCCCTTATGGGTTAATTTATACTTCAATGCAGATAAACAGACAGACAGACAGACAGATAGATGAGTTTCATTATATAGCCCAGGGTGGTCCTGAACTCACTATGTTGCCCAGGCTAGACTTCAACCCATAGCAATCCTTCAGCCTCAGTCTCCCAATATAATTTTTATTTCTATAAAATTGAAAAATACATGAATATACACCAGGGATCAACACACATCTTACAAGAATCTAGAAAACAACCAAACCAAGGTTGGTAAGAGGGTAAGAGACACTAGACTATCAGAGAGTTGAGTTTAATCCTCACCGTCCATACAAGAAAAACAACAAATAGCAACAATATCAATGTCCAGGTAGCACAGATCCAATTGGGAGGAGGGTGGCCAAAGAACAAGCAAAAAAGAGTTAAAAGGAATTGTTCCAGATAAGAAGAAATGGGATGACCATGGAAATAAGAGGGACGATGGTGGATCTCATAACAATTTTTGCTGAATATTTTCCTTCCTTATAGTATAGGCAAGTTAAAAATGAGATGCTATGGTTTGGATCAAGAGTCTTCCCCAAATGTCTCATGTTTGAATGGTGATTTCAAATCATGAGAGTTAATTCACTGATTCCTTGTGATGCTAAGAGGAAGGTCTAGTTGAAGGAACTAGCAGACCACTAGGATATGACCTGGAACTAGCTCCTTCCCTTCCTCACCCTCTCAGCCTCCTATCACGCCATGCCGTGAGCCGCTTTTCTCTGGGTAGGCCTTTGTTATGCCCTTCCACCATTACAGGCCACCACAAATAAACCAATACATTCTGAACCTGCGAGATAAAATAAACCTTTCCTCCCTTAAGTTGTGGGTGTTAGATACTGTGTCCTAGCAATGAGAGAGAAACTAAAACAGAAATTGGTACGAGAGAAGCAGGGTCAATGCTATGATTTTATTACAACATGTGGTTTAGAAGCCTTTGGAATTGATTTACACGAGGAGTTTGGAAAGGTTTAGAAAGGCTGGCTAGAGAAGATTTTGCATAGTATAAGCTGAATTTGATAAAATTTTCTGGTATAAGCTGAGTTTGATAAAATTTTCTGATCAGAACTCAGAAGGCCGGAATGTCAATAAAAATACAGATTAGACTCAAGATGGAAAGACTTTCAGATGGAAAGGGGAACCTAAAGGCAGTTGGTCTAGAAATTACATGTGCTATGCTCTGACAAAAAGTATGTTGGCAATGCACCTCTGCCCTGAGACTGCCTGAAATTGAGATGAAGTGTGGAGGACTAGTTAATCTGGCACAAGAAATTTTGAGACAGCCCAATGTTGAGGCTATCACATGGATCCTGTTTTTCAGCTCTTAGCTGGCTCTACACTGAGAAGCAGGAAGTAAATAGCACCTCAAAAGGATGCAAAAAGTTCATAGTTCAGGCAGACTCAAAGAGACGGTAAAGTTGAGGAAGAAGAGCACATAGTTGTTGAAGAGATGAACATCAAAAGAGGCCAAGTAACATACGTCATGACTAAACAAAAGGTGCCATGAAGAGTATCTCAGGAATCAGAAAGACATTTTACCCTTTCAAGGGTGCAAAGGCAAAACACTGTGCTATGAAGAGAGACCCACAATATCCTTCAGGGCAATATAGGAAAGTGAATCCCCAAGGAGTTCAGCCATCTAAGAACTCAAAGGCCTCTGAGGCCATGGTCCAAGGAGACCAGACACAGCTCAAACCAGTAACAGACCTTGGTATCAGTGGCAATCAAGTTAGTTTCACAGACATGCAGAATGTAACAGTCACAGGATCAAGAAGTCTTCACTCTTATTTTAAAAGATGTCACTGGGCAATCCTAGGAATTCTGGTCAAGATGGCAGCTGAGTAACAGAGCTGCACAATGTCTCCTCATGTACCCACTTAAAATGTTGAGACTATGATAAAAAAACTACCTGTTCAATGTAGCTAGGATAGGGAGGGGCTTCTCAACAATTGAAAAGGGGCCACAAGGTCAGAAAATCCAAAAACACATCGGAAGTGGAAGCAAGCAACAGACCGGGAAGATGCCCCAGGCCAACTGTGAATGTCTAGGAGCTGTCAGCATCTGCACACAGAGGAAAGCCTGCCTAGAGCACGGAACCTCTGACTGAGCTAGGAGAGGGAGGAACACGCCAACAACTGAAAGGAGGCCATGGGAAGGTCAGAAATCCCAAAGACATATTAAAAGTGGACATAAACAGCAGCACAGGAAGCAGCCCCAGGCCAACTGAGCACAGCTCTGAGCTGCCAGCATCCACAGATGGAGGAAAGCCCAGAACCCAGAACCTCAGATCAAGATATGCATGAACCTGAAAACAGTGGGAATGGACAGCAAGTGGTAGCCTCAGTCTCCAAAAAACATGCCTGTGCGTAGTGTATACTACAAACACAACACAATCTCCCCCTGGAAAAGACCTTCTAGGGCATAGATCAGAAGCAGTGCTCAGCAGGCAAAACAGGCAATGATCTTAATCAGGAGGTATTTAAAATAAGAGCCCGATACTGAACAGTTCAGAGTAAAAGAAAGATCAGAAGAGCACATCGGGGTTTTGGGGGTCACTCTTAAATAGTGCCTTGAAACAAATTGGCACAAGTGACAGCTGTGGGAAGGAGAGAAAGGCCTTTGACTCCTAAACAGCTCAGGTGTAGTGAAAACACCTCTGAGGGTGGAGAGTCCCACCCTCAGGAGAGCTTTGCTGAGGGAGTTGGGTGTGATCATGACACCTTAGAGGCTATCAGGTAATTAGTTTCTCCCTCCCACCCTAATCCCAGCACACAACTCAGAGGAATTTCAGGTCCCCCAAAACACACACACACATACTCATTCAAAAACACTTCTTAGCTAGGGAATTAAAGTGAAGTTCCTCAACAACAGGAACATGGGAAGAAGACAAAGCAACAGGACACAGAGAGACATGTCTGAGATGCCAGGAACTAACATCATGGGTCTTGAAATAATGGAACTTACAAGAAAGGAAAACAAAAAGCAAATAAATGAATTGATCAACCAGTTCAAACAAGATATTCTAAAAGAAATGAAAGCAATGATCAGCAAGTTTAAAGAGGAGCTCACTAAATAAATAGTCTTAATGGATACAAAGTTGGCTGAAGTAAATAAGAAACTGCAAGATATGAAGGGTTATTTTGATAGCGAAGTAGAAATTTTGAAAAGAAATCTAGCTGAAATTCAGGACAAAAAATAAATTTTGTGACCGTTGATTACAATTATGTCAACTTGAGGAAATCAGGAACCACAATTGGATTAGGGCTTGGGAACCACGCCTAGATTGGGAATTAAGAACCAGCCTGGATTAGAATGTGAGTGATTTGTGGGCCAGTGAATAAGAGAACAGCACCCACTCAGACGTGGGAGGCACAACTGGAACTCCAATAAAAGGAAGGAAGAAGGAAGATTGTTATAGCTTCTTCCTCTGGGAAACCTCTCGCCTTCACAATTGTCTATGGACACCAACTTGCTTTAGGCCACAGATCTTCATCACAGATTTGTTCTGGTCTCGACTTGCACCTGTCTGCCCACTGCTGATCTTCAGTTGCCGATCCTCAGTCTCCAGTCTTAGCAAGTGTTCTCTGAATAACTGAGATCCACAGCAGAATCTTACCAGCTGTTCTGCAGTTCCAGATGGGAGTTCTACTTCGCAGCTGAGCAGCCATTGGACACTCCAGCTCTTGCAGGTGCAGGCTGCCATCTTGGACTATCTCTAGCCTCAGATTTGTAAGCCTTCTTAATAGATCCTTTTTGTTATAAAATTTGTAAATTCTGCCTTTTGAAAGAACCCAAACTAGTACACATTTGAAAGTAGGGGAAGTCAACTTGGATAGCCTTGAAGACAAAGCTGAGGAAACAAATGTTATAATTAGGCACAATTCCCAAATTAAAAATGAGTAAAGTAGCTGAATACAACAACTAATGGATGATTCCATTATGAGATGGAACCAATCTCACAATTACGGGTATGAGAGGAAAAGCAAAAGCCATCTCACCCCAGAAAGAATGGCTTATATCAACAAGTCAAATAGTAATCAGTGCTGGCAAGGCTGTGGGGAGAAAGGAACCCTCCTGCACTGCTGGTGGGAATGTAAATTCATATAACCACTCTGGAAAGCAGTATGGAGATTTCTCAAAAGAATGGAAATAAATATCCCCTTCGATCCAGTGACACCCCTCCTGGGAATATTTCCAAAAGAGTTCAAAACAATGCACAGCA
This sequence comes from Ctenodactylus gundi, assembly GCA_004027205.1. Classification (NCBI taxonomy): domain Eukaryota; kingdom Metazoa; phylum Chordata; class Mammalia; order Rodentia; family Ctenodactylidae; genus Ctenodactylus; species Ctenodactylus gundi. The sequence continues at coordinate 121,376 of PVKB01001861.1, forward strand.
GAGATACATGTATACCCATGCTCATAGCAGCACAACTAACAACAGCTAAAATATGGAAGTCACCAAAATACCCATTAACAGACCAGTGGATACACAAACTGTGGTATTTATACACAATGGAATACTATGCATCTGTAAAGTCCAACAGTGTGGAGGCTTTTGCAGGCAAATGGAAGAAGCTTGAGAACATCATGCTTAGTGAAGTGAGTCAGAAGCAGAAAGTGAATCAAATGGTCTCTGTGAGAAATACAGATCACAACTATCCCATGGAGCTTAAAATGAAAAACAAAGTGAACCAGTGGGGTAGGACAGGGAGGGAGGGAGGGATGGGTAGGGGGAGGGACAAAAGGAGAGTGGGAAAATCCTTGTCACCTTGACAAGATATGTATGTGCACAAAATGCTCAACTTCATTGTAAACCTTAATTTTGTGCTTATACATATCAATACAATGGGGGAGGGGGGAAGCATAAGACAGTTCCAAAGGTATTAAGAATTTATTTACTGATATCATTCAGGAAAATTTCCCAAATCTAGGAAAAGAAATTAATTTTCAGGTACAAAAAGTTTACAGAATACCAAATAACCTCAACCAGCAATGAGACTTGCCATGGCATATCATAGTTGAAACCTCACAAGTACATCGTAAAGAGAGAATATTAAAGGCAGCAAGAGAAAAACAGATATTATTCCACCAAAGCAAATCCATTCAAATTACCACATATTTCTCAATGCAAACTTTAAAGGCCAGGAGAGCCTGGAACAAAATTTTTCAAGCTTTAAAAGATAGTGAGGGTCTACCCAGGTTGCTGTATCCAACAAAATTGTCACTGGGAAATGAAGTAAAAATTTTTCATGACCAAGAATCCCTAAAGAAATCATTCATCACTAGCCCATCATTGCAGAAAACACTTAAAAGAATCTTTGACAGAGACAGAGAGAGAAACAGCACCAAAATAACATGAAAAACAAAAGAAACTAATCTAAAGAGAAAGTACAACAAAAAACATATTGGCATTTGAATCACTTGAATGGTATCCTTCTAAAACAGTACCAGATGTCTCATAAAAATCTATGAAGCTTCCATCTATAATTACTGTTTTTAATAGTATCTTAGTTTGAAAAACAATAATTATATTCAATATGGAGATTTGGTATAAGATTTTTAAAAATATTTATGTATGAATTTATGGATGGATAGGTATGTAAAATGTTAAACCAAATCTGGCAAAATGTTAGTAATCAGTGAAATGTGAGTACATAATTTGTGAAAGTTAAAAAAATTCTGAAATAACTAAGCCATTATGTCATTAAGTCATTATTATGCTATTATATCTATTGCCATTATATTTATATGTAATATACTTTTTGATATAGAATTAGGTTATTTAATGTAGTAATTTAAGTTCATTTTTTAAGTAGCAACTCACTTAATCTTAGCCTTTGATGTAAGTCTATCCTAAGAAAACTGATTGATATAATGATAACCTGAATGTCTTTTGAATGTACACTTCTCTTTCAGAACTCAGCTGGGAAATCTGAAATTTAGCATCTCTCTTTTTCTTTCTCACATTCTCTAGCATTAGGAAATTCGTTGTTGTATTTCTTTTCTTATGTAGACTGCTGGGTAAGGCCATGATAAGGAATCTCAACAAACACATAGTAAGATACAGAAAAAAAGAACTTTCTGCCAATAGTCCCAATAAAGGATTCTGCTGGACCCAGAGAAAATTCATCAAGATATGGGCACTGCAGCCCATTTTAGTGGTGGGAAACTGATCTAAAGAGTGGTGATTTGAGTGGTGAAGTGAGTCAGACATAGGAGAGTAAACATGATAAATATGGCATGGTTTCTGTGATTTGGGAAACCCAGAATACAGGGATTCTATAGAAAAAATGGGAGTGGTAGTGGGAGTTAGGGGTTTGGGAAGAACATGGGAGGTATAAAAATGGCAAGGGAAGGGATTGTAGTGTCGATATGATAAACATGTGCACAAAATACTCAGGTTCATTGTAAACATTATGCATATATATATATATATATATATATATATAAAATAATGGGAAATCTAGCAGTTGTCTTTGGAGGCCAAGCAGGGTGCTTCTGAGAGGACAGTGTGTGAGGTTGTGAAGGTGAAAATGAAAATATTACTAAGTCTCCAGTGCTGGAACTCTTAAGAATCTGGGAACTCTTAGAGATAAACTGAATGTATTTTGTACAAGAAGGTAGACAGATATGAGTCTTTTAGGTGCCAGGGGCAGAATATAATGGTTCTGATTTGAAATGTCCCGCCCAAACTTCAAGTATTTGGAAAGTGATTCAATGATGGGGATTAATCCACTGACTTCCTGTGCTGCTTAGAGAGTGGGCTTGGTCATCAGGGTGGACCCCACTGGGACATACTTAGAAAAAATAGATTACTGGTACATGACCTAGAAGGATATAGCTGCCCTGCTAGCTCCACCCTTGGCTCTCTGATTCCTGTTGCCATGAACAACTTTTCTCTGACTATGCCCTCTTCCATGTCTTTCCACTTTTGCCAGGTACCCATGAGTGGACCAAGACTTCTGAAACTGTCAGCTAAAGTAAACCTTCTCTCCCTTAAGCTGTGAGTGTCGAGTATTATGGATCATCAATAAGGTGGTGATGAAGATGCTGATGAAGAAATTAGGTGAAAAAGAAAAAAAACTGTTTTAAAAAGATGTAAGAATACCATTACAAGCCAAAGTAGATAGATATGCAAATACTACAGGGACTCAAAAAATAACCTAACATGACCCAAAGATGCCTCAGGCCCAAGTCAGAATCTATCTAACTAAAAGGATCAGGACAAATAACTCTTACTACCTCTGGCCAGTTCTCAGCCACAGCTTCTTCATTTGTAGATGAGAGAAGTCAGAAGAAACAAACAGTAAGTGCCTGGCAATGTATCATGTTAGAGGCACTTAGAGCACATCAGGGAAGGAAGATGATAACAAAGATAAAGAAGTGACAAGGTAGAACCCTCTGTGGTTACCCTTTCCAAGAAGTTGTGCTCCTAAAGGTCAGAGGTAATGAGAAGATAGCTGAGAGAAGAAATTTACAAGTTTCTGGTCCAGAAAAAAGGATGACATTTGGTGGTCCCAGTGAGAAAAAGACGACAGGCATTTGAAGCCCATGTATAGTCGGGTGGTCTTGAATATACTAATAAACAATGTGGACAATCTTTGGTCAGAGAAACAAAGAGTAACAGACTCCTCAGATGTGTGACAGCTATGTCTCTTGTCACACAATAGCCAAAGCATTGTACAAAATACAGGGGCTAGGAAGGTGGAAAGGTAAATGTCATGAGAATAAATGCTGTCCTATATCAAAATCCATCCCAAGCACAATGGAGTTTAACTAATCCAGATTCTGAAGTGGTTTACTCTTTGCTTAGTTGTTTTTATCTACAAATGTGGAAGAACCTCACCACTTCTCCTTTTTTTAAAACCATACCTGGTGACAAAACGTAATTTTTACTTTATACATAAAGCCTGAGCAATGGGTAACTTTCCTAGAAATACACTGAGCACTTTTATACTGGTAGTCAGAAGGAGTTACAATCGATTGCATTTTCACACAGGCTTCCTCGGTAGGATTCTGAGATGAAATCCATTACATGATCCCCTCAGCCCCACACTTTAGCTATCGAAACAGGATGGTCTATATCGAGACTAAAAGGAAATGCTTACCACCCAAACTGTGATAAAAATAAATTACGATACGGGAGGTAGTGAGTGGTGCTGGAGAGCTTAGAAAAAGGTATCTGTAATGATGAATAATACACTTAACATGTATGGCACCTTCACACCATGTGTGATCTATCAGTGCCCTGCCACACTGTCCTGAGCCCAGAAGAGATGAAAAGCAATCCTAGCCGTGAGAATACTTCTCTGGAATAGAACTGAGAGCAAGGAAGTTTATGTTCAACACCCAAACTCAACACGGCAGGAAAGAGTCTGTGCCAGCTGAGGTATTCTGTTTGGGCGTTTGTTTTCCATGTGCTGAAAAGTATGTACTTAACTTCAAAGGAATTTGGGTCATGCACTTCAATCACTTTTACTTTATCTTTGGAGCTTTGCACAGCCTCCTAAAATCAAGAAATGAAGCTTGAGGGTCACTTTTATAAAATATAAAACTCCGACCTTAACTGCATCTAATTCTCAACCAACATTAGGGCAGTATGCAGTAAGCAAGTATGACATCATTTCTAAAGTCAAATCTGAACTTCCAGATGCTGCAAAATCACAAGCAGGCACACAGGCTTGTGATGCACAAAGAAGAGCAGGCTAGAAAGAATATACCCTGTCAAAAATCAGAATATATAATTCCAAACTTGGTACCAATGAATGGCATTACAGTTCCCCTTACTAATAGTCTGACTTGATAGCAAACACAAATGAAGAATGGAACAGGAAAGCCTTCAAGTCTACACCATACTCCAACATCAGGTAGAGACATAAAAGTTAAAATGTTGGGGAATATGGAAACCTTTCTCTGCCTCTTCACTCAACACCAAATAATTTTAAGGACACTTGACACTCTCTCTCTTAAACCTTGGCAGTTGACTCAAATTATAATACTTGGCAAAGCAAAGAGCACTATCATTTTCCAGAATAAGAAAAGAAAATTAGAACTGTATGATGCAGTCAGTGAACGAAGATATGTAGGTTTGACTTCTCAGTTTTTATATATGATTTAGCCACATGGGAACCTGTCGCTAATGTTAAAAGTATAAGAATTACTCATTTCCTTCTGATACAGTTGTGTGTGTGTAATTGTAGGTATATATGCATTTGTGGGAAGGGGTTGGGGGATATGTATAAAGACCATGTGATATATAAAAATTTAAACTTTAATCTGGTAATTATAAAGCATTTGTTATCACTTCAGTTCCAGGTAATAACTTGAAAGAAAAGGACCATAGTAATGAAATAGGCAAAAATTGCCAAAATCAAGTTAAGCATTATTAATCTTCATGTCAGCACCCAGGAATTACAACCAGTTTCAATGGTGAGGTATGTTTCCTAAAGTTCTGTACAAAAGGCTCTCAGCCTTACTGCCATATTTTACAGAAAGAGTTTCAGAAGGCCTTCAGAAAGAGTTTCAATGTTATGACAAAACACTAAGTGCTACTTGATGTACCATAAAAAATTTTTAAATATCAAGTGGTTTATTTCAATCCTAACATAACTACAACATTAGAGAGAAAAACACTTGAGGGAGAAAAAGAGGTCACTTGAAAAATTTCACAGATTAAATGCTACTTACTTGACAACACTTCAGGAATTAAACATGACGCTCACACACACATGCACACAAACTTTAAAAGAAAATGAAACCGAAACATTCATAAAATATCCCAATATAGTTTTATTTCACATTCAGAGTTTCATTTGTTTGTTTGCCCTAATAGTGGACTTGGTTTAAGAGTGTACTTGAAATTGATTCAACTTGCAATCATTCAAATAGCAAGACAGCTCCAATGTTGGTCATATGTATAACATACGCAGCTTCCAAAGACACAAACACTCAAAAAAAAAAAAAAAAAAAACCACGCACTGAACTTGCTGTGGTAACAGCTACCAGATCTCACTCACATTCAACTCTTTTCCTCATGAATAAAGGAAGACCATGACTCCTAGGCCTCTTCCAGGAAGATGAAACCTGGTGTTTCATTCACAAAATGTAAACAGCAGTCAGGTAAGCCACTTCCTGTTAGGTTGACCCTACATCCTCCCCATCCTCAGAGATTCTGGAGCGCATATATATATATATATATATATATATATATATATATATATATCAAATGGTAGAGCTTAAGGTATCAGAACCCCTAAAATTCTGGAACCTCAAATGACCACAAGAAGCAGTCCCATCCTCAGTGTAGTAGGCTGGATTTACGATATGATATGTTCAACCACTCCAAAATTACTATGATAATTTTCCCTAGCTTTTCCAAGAGGTAGGTATCTTAAAACGAGAAAAGTCTGTCTTAGAGATTACCGTGAATCTAGAAGAAACAGGGCCAGTTTACTCTAATTACTTTTTCTACCTCAAAATCAAATTCCTTTTTCCTTTCACCTCAAATTCAAAGAAAGGAAAAAGAGACAACAACCAAGGACAGAAGTAAAATGCAGAAGCAGTGAAGTCCAGGACAGTGGGCACAAGGACTAAAGAATAAGACCTGGGGGAGAAGAAAGAGAGACTGAAGAGCAAGAATCCCGTGAAGCCCATCAGCTTGAGTTCAGTTTAGAGACAAGGGCCTCCCAGATAAACAATTCTGCTTTGAAACAATCTCTGCATGGTAAACACATGTTCATTCCACTCATGGAAATGGCAATGGACTCACCGATAGACCTCAGGAATATCAGAAACAACCACAGTGTTCCAAGCAATGGGGAGAATAATAGTACCTCCTCCATCTAGTTATTCTGAGGATTAAATTAAGCAAACACATGTTAGGCACTTATTAACACGGTGTCTGGCACCAAGACACACTCAATAAATTTCTGCTATTGTTATTGTATTTTATTATCGTACTTTCCACAGCATCTAATCCAATGATTTATGTACTGCAGAAATGCAATCAAGGTGGCTGATCAACAGCCCTCAGGAAGAATAGGGAACTGGTAACTAAGTCTCTTATGCTCTAGAATGTACCAGGCAGTTACACAGTCTGACATTTACTTTAAAATATTTCAGCACACACTGTATGAAATGTGTGGCAATATGGAGGAGGTGGGGTCTGGGTGGGTGGACTGATATAATTTTCAACTAGGAATAAATTCTCCGGAATAGTTAGTTAGCTTATGAAAGACTTTAATTAAAAGCTAACATTTCAAAGTCAGCTACCAAAAGTACCTTGATATTCTTTGTATTTAATGAACATTAAAAATTTTGTCAATTAAAATAGTTGACATGAGGAGTGATTTTTCCCTTGGTAAAGTGAGTGATATTTAGTGGTATTGGAGGTGCTTGGATTGGCCAGAATAACTGCAAAACCATGCCTACTCTTCCAGGAACAAGATTTAAGACCCTGTGTCCAAAATAAATATGATGCAAGCCACATCTGTCACTTTAAATTTTCTAATAGCCACACTCATAAAGTAAAAAAAAAAAAAAGGTAAGGATAATTTTTATAACATATTTAATTTAAACTACTATATCTAGATTACTTAACATATAATCAATACAAATAACATTAATGAGCTATTTTTTGGATTGTCTTCCAAATGCATCATTTATTCTATACTTTCCATACACCTCATTAGAAGCCATATTATATTACAACCACATTCTCCAATACAGATCTATGATTCTAATAAGCCTCAAAATTTCTGCCACTGGAAGAGAATTCTTAATATTTTGATCTCTCTTGCAGTTTGATGCTTCAAGGAAGATTTTTGCCCACCAATAAACATAATATTGTCTGAACCCTGCCATAAGAAATACTATCATATTCACTTACGATGAAACTTTTATAATCTCTAAAGGAGAAAGCTGACCTTGGAATACTCAGAGAAACTGTATCACTGAGACGGACCACTTGGAGGCAAGGCCACATGAGGAAGGAATCCCACAGCCATCGCCGCTCTAACCATTAGAGGCTACCAATCCCTACAAAAAAGAACCGAATCCTGTCAGAGACCTAACTAGTTTGAGATTCAATTAGCATGAGTCTTTGGGGAGTCTGGTTGAAAGAAAAATCCAGAATAACAATTGCTTTTAAAAAAACTTTCAGATCAATTTTCAATTATGTAAAATGTTGGTTTTCAGGGAAAAAAAGTGAATACACTGGTGGGATTAAGTCCCTGTCTTATGATTAGACTTCTCAAGCTATGTGCATTTCTGTAGCAGACCACTTATATTCAGTAACTAGAATCACTTATTCATTCATTCATTCATTCAAAAAATATAAAGAAATTATTTTGTGCTAGGTATTATTCTAAGGATTCAGCTTTTAAACAAGATAGTCTGTGCCTTATTAAAGTAGTATGTATAAACTTGGAGGTGAGTAATTATGTTCCATAGGAATTATGTACTCTACATATCTTTAATAAAATGAACTTTAGGATTAGAGGATAGTAATACAAATATGAAACATAAGAACTTAAAAAGGCCTTGTAATGTTAAATTCAAATTGGGAATATTAGTATGAATACAGGTTGTGTATTCTAACAAATTATTTTCTAGCTTTGTCCTTTAAAAGACTTAGGAAAAAATGACTGGCCACCACAGCAGCAATGACTGCCTACTCCAAAAGGCCTCTCAAGCCATTTTTCACCAAAAGAAATTCCTTTTCAGTGAAGATCTAATTCATCTTTAGGTCAAATGTTTAGGAAATGTTCAAGATGAGGAAGGAACACCTTGTTTAACCAGAAAGCAAGCAAACTAGTAAAAGCCAGTAGAGTCTTGTTCTTGGCCAAGAAAAAGCAATCTGAAGCATTTTTTTAATAATAAAAATTCCCTCAATGCAAATGAAAACCACACACAGATACTGTCTCACCCCGATGAGAATGGCTTCCATCCAGAACTCAATAAGCACTAGGTGCTGGTAAGGCTGCAGAGAAAAAATACCCTCTTAAATTTCTGCTGGGACTATAAAACTGGTACAACCACTATGGAAAGCTGTATGGTGATTCCTCAAAAAAAAAAATGAAAACAGATATTCCATCTGACCCAGCAATACTTCTTCAGGGTCTTCTGGGTATTTTTCCAGAAAAGTTAAAAGCAACATAGAACAAGGATAGATTCATACTCATGCTTTTAGCACTATAATTAATAACAGCAAAATCATGGAAGATGCTGAAATACATATCAACAGACCAATGAATATAAAAAGATAACCCTGTGAATGTACAAACATGTACCTTTCGGGTATTCAGCTAAGGCATTTGAAATTTAACTTTTTTTTCCTTCTTCCCCAAATTTACTAGTCTTTTAAGCTACACGCTTGTAGTTATTTTTTAATGTGAACTGGTGGGTAAGGCCAGGTTTAAGAATAGTAACAAAGATATAGAAAAATGTATTTAAAAATGACTTTTGGTAAATATTCTAATAAAGGGATTGATTGGATTCAGAGAAGAGGCATCAAGATTTAGCTACTGCGACCCATTTGAGAAACAGGAAGCTGAGTTAGAGTGGTGACTTAAATGAAATGATTGAGATGTGGAAGATTAATACGTTGAGTACTGTATGGTCTCTCTGACTTGAAAAACCCAGAACACAGAAATTCTATAGAACCACATGAAGTGATAGCCGGAGTTGGAGAAAGGGATGGGGGAGGGTGGGAGGGTCAAAATGGGAAGGGAGTGTAAAGTTGATATGATATATATGTGCATGAAATACCCAAATTCATTGTAAGTACTATGTATTACATATGTATATTAATAAAAGTAGTGGGGGGAAATGTGGTACATATGTGCAATAGAACACTACTCTTCCATAAGGACAGATAGATCTGAGTCATTTGTAGGTAAATGGATACAACCTAAGACCATTATGCTTAGTGCTGTGAATCAGATTCAGAAGTAAAAATATTATCACTAGCAGTGGAGGTAAGCACACATCTCCCAGCCTGCCATCATCTCTCACCAAGAAGTTAGGCCCAAGTCTCACCCTCAGCAGCCAATTTGGTACCCCGGACTTGGGCTGGTGTCGCCCAGCTCACAGACATCACTCCCAGGGGAGCTAGGGCAGGATTTCTTCACCCGCAGCCATAGCTTGTTGCGGAGGCTAGGATCTCTTCACCTACCGCCATGGACTGCAGTGAACAAAGGCCCGGTTCTTCCAGCCCACCACCAGCACTGGCTGCAAATATAAGCTGGAGCCTCCAGGCCCGATGCCTTCACCCAGACTAAGTCCAGGCATCTCCGGTCCCTGCTATTCCTTGCTGTGAAGTCAATGCTAACAGCAGATCTAGGCCCCTGTCTTCCTGCCTTTGGCCATAGCCAAGCCATCAACGGCTGCAAATCTGGGGCCATGTCTCCCCACCCTCCGCTATCACTTACTGTGGTCATAAGCCCAGGTCTCCCACTCACTGGCATCCCTCACCATGGGTCTAGTCTCCCAGGAAGCCGCCATCTCCTGCTGTGAAGGTTGTGATGAAGTGATGTAGTGTTTTGGTTTATGATTTGGTTTGTCTGTTTAAATTTAGATCCTTCCCTTTCCTACAACTGATTAAATTTTCTTTCCTTTTCAGTTTCCTTTGTATCCTTTTTTTTCTTCCCTTTAATCTTTTTCTTTTCCTTTTCCTTTTTTCTGTTTTACCTTTTGTCTTTTTCTTCACTTTTTTCTTTTTCTCTTTTTGTTTTTTCTAGTTTTCTTTTCTTTTTTTCTCTTTTCTTTCTCTTTTCTTTTCATCTCTTTTTTTGGTTTTGTTCTGGCTTTTTGGTGTTGTTTTCTTTTGCCTTTCTTTCTTTCTTTCTGTCTGTCTGTCTTTTTGTTTGTTTGTTTCTTTTTGTTTTTTGTTTTTGTTTTTTTGTTTTGTTTTGTTTTCCTGAACCTTATTTTGGCAAACTTTTTTTGGTGTTCACTTTTGTTTTCTTTTTTATTCTCTTTTTTCTTTTCTTTTTCTTTTCTTTTCCTTCCAACTCATCTCTATAGGCAGATAGTTGTTAAATCCCTCCCTCTCTTTATTAATTCTCTGAGAGCCCTATATCTTAAAGAATTCTGCAGATCTGGAAGCTGCACTGTCCACAACTCTTCCCAACTCACCTGACCCTTGCTTACAGTGCTCTTCCCTGTTAATATCAATCTGGGGTAGGCGTACTGACGGTTTGTCCACTATCTTATAAGTACTCTTCTGTTTTTCGGTTGATACCTAAAGCCACCCTGTAATTACAGTCTGCTCTCCACCTACGTCAGCACCCCATATAAGTAAAACTGTTAACTATAAATAATTAAGAACCACACTGACACTGTGCCCAGACCCTCAGAGTCCACACAATTAGGTCTAATCTCCATCCATTGCTGCTGAACATGAGAGGAATACAGGCAGCTGGGCTCAGACTCCTGCCTGCACCTCAGAGTGCACTCAACTGAGCCTACTTGGCAACTGTCACTGCTATAGAGCAGAGGCACCCAGATAGCCATGCCTAGCCTCCTGCCTACACCCTGGAGCCCACGCAGCTGAGCCTATTCAGCATCTGTTGCCACTGTGGCAAGAACTATCCAGGTAGTAGTGCCCAGACCCACACCTCAGAGCCCATGTGACTGGGCCGACGCAGCACCCATTGCCCTTGCATATCAAAATCATCCAAGTAGCCACACCCAGACCCCCTGCCTGCACCCTGGAGTGTACGCAACTGGGCCTAGTCTACACCCATCACTGCTGCACAAGAGGGGCACCCAGGTAGCCACATTCAGACCCTTGCCTATACCTTGGAGCCAGAGCAATGAGGCCTATTTGGCATCCATCTGTGATGCATGCCACAGACACCCAGGTAGCTGTGCCCGGGCCCATGCTTGCATCTCAGAGCACACATGGGTAAGCCTAATTGACATCTTTCAGTGGAGGTACCATGAAACATCCACTCCTCACACAATCTGCCAGAAGGCAAGAGGGTGCCAGGTCTGGCAGCTCCAACAGCCGAAAAACCTCCCTAAAACAGACTTAGCAGCAACTGCCAAGTGGGAAAGAACCAACTAGCTGTCCTATAACAAGGAACCCTATTTCAGTGACACAGACTGCGTAATACATAGCCAGAACAAAACTCTTCACTATCAAAAAATAGAGATTGCTCAAAAAGTGCCCACAGCAACCCAAAGGAATACTCAACAGCAAGATGATAAAACACAGGAATAGGATGCCACAGAAACACCCCCAGTCCACCAGGTAAGAGTCAGAAAGAAGCAGAGGAAGATCCACAATTCCCAGAACATCATGGGACTCCCGACAGAATTCTATTTAAAAAAAATTTAAAAAGATTAGTACCAATGCTCATCAAAATTTTTCAAGAAATTGAAAAGGAAGGAATATTGCTCGATTCATTTCTTGAAGCAAGCATAACTCTAATTCCAAAGCCAGACAAAGATCCAATAAAAGAAGCCACAGGCCAATATCCCTAATAAATATAGATGTAAAAATATTCAATAAAATCTTTACCAACAGAATGCAGCAAATCATAAAGCAGATTATACACCATGACCAAGTGGGCTTCATCCCAAACATGCAGGGATGGTTCAACATACGCAAAACAATAAATGTAATATACCACATTAACAGATGTGAAGATAAAGATCATATGAGTACCTCAACAGATGCATAAAAAGCATTTGACAAAATCCAACACCCATGTATGACAAAGACTCCGAAGAAAATAGGAATAGAGGAACCCTACCTCAACATGACTTGAGCTATTTGTATCAATATAATCCTAAATGGAGAAAGACTGAAGGAATTCACACTAAATTCAGGAACAAGACAAGGATGGCCACTCTCACCCTTACTATTCAACGCAGTGCTTGATATTTTGACAAGAGCCATCAGGCAAGAACAAGAAATTAAAAGGAGTATGCATCAGAAGAAAAGCAGTAAAGATATTCTTATTTGTAGATGACATGATACTCTACATAGAAGGCCCAAAAATTCTACTCAAAGACTCTTAGAACTAATAAATAAACTCATCGAAGTAGCAGGTTAGAAAATCAGTAAGCACAAATCAACAGCATTCCTATACACCAATAATGAATACAAAGAGAAAGAAATCAAGAAAACAACCCCATTCACAATAGCAACAAAAACAAAATAAATTTAAAAACTTAGAAATAAACCTCACCAAAGAGGTGAAAGACCTATACAAAGAAAACTACAAAGCCCTAAAGAAAGAGATTGAAGATGACTTTAGAAAATGGAAAGACAATATGTATGTGCACAAAATGCTCAAGATTACTGTAAACTAAGTTTTGCACTTACACATATCAATAAGAGGGAAAAAGGAAAATTGAAAGACATCCCATGTTCCTGGACAGGAAGAACTACTATTGTCAAAATGGCCATACTCCCAAAGCTACTATACAGATTCAGTGCAATACCAATCAAAATACAAAATATCAACTATATTCTTCACAGAACTAGAAAAAACAACCTTAAAGTTTATATGGAACCAGAAAAGACCCAGAATCTCTAAAGCAATTCTGAGTAACAAGGGCAAAGCTGGAGGAATCACAATCTCAGACTTCAAAAAATACTACAAAGCAACAGTGGCTAAATCTACATAGTACTGATATAATAACAGACAAGAGGACCAGAGGAACAGAATTGAGGATACTGAAACAAACCCAAACACCCTTAGTCACCTGATCTTTGACAAAGGGGCCAAAACAATCCACTAGAGAAAAGACAGCAGCTTCAACAAAGGGTGCTAGGAAAACTAGGTCTTCACATGGAGGAGAATGAAATTAGACACGTCTGTCACCAAACACTAAAATCAGATCAAAATAGATCAAATAACTGGACATCAAAACAAAAACACCGAACTTACTGGGAGACAAAACAGGTAAAACCCTAGAGAACACTCTACTCCACTGCTAGTGAAAACACAATCTGGTACAACTATTATGGAAAGCAGTCTGGAGGTTCTTTAGAAAGCTGAGAATAGAAATGGCATTTGATCCAGCTACTGCTCTACTGGGCATGTTTCCAAAAGAAATAAAGCCAAAATACCAAAAACACATATGCATATCCATGTTTATAGCAGCACAATTCATAACCGCCAATCCTGGAAACAATCTACCTGCCCATCCATACAGGAATGGTTAAACATGTGGTACCTATACACAATGGAATACTATGCAAACATAAAGAAAGAAACATATAAAGCATCTGAAAGAAAATGGGGTCACCTTGAGTCCATAATACTCAAGAAATGGACCAAACACCAAAGACTAACTATAGATGGGTGTCCCTCTTATGAAATGCACAAAACAATAACATGAACAGGTCCCAATATTGATGACAGGGTAGAAAGACAGGCAATGGTCAGATAGGAAAGTAGTGAACCACTGGAAAAGGGGTGGGCAAAAACACTCACTGATCCCCCAAACCCCATGGTTCTATTGTGTTACAGAATTTGGAATTCGTGTATTTAAAAAAAAGGTTAAATTTTATATCATGTGGTTTCTTTTTACCAAAATAAAATTATTGTTAAACAATAAATAAATAAATTTTAATAATTAGAAATCAAAAATCTAAATATTGCATGGTTTCTCAAATACAAGAAACCCAGAGTATAACTAAGTGAAAGTCAAATGGGTGAGATGCAGGGAGTCAGGGGTTAAAAAGGAGGAAGACAGAGGGTGAGAAAGGAAGAAGGAAGGGAATGTGAAGTTGATACAACATACATGTGGATGCAGCTGCCTGAAACCATATTCACAGAAATGTGTAAGGACAGGACATTTCTGTGGTTGGAAACCAAGAGAAGTCCCCTTCCTAAAACAGCGCCTGGACTTCAGTCTTGTGTTATAATGGCTGGTCTCCCTTCTCACAGTCATGAATTACAAATGTTAGGTCTTTTCAGCTAAGCCTTCAGCCTTCAAGGCAGCCAGTCAATTTCAGAAAGGTATTTATCCTCCCGTTGGTCACTGCAGTCAATGAAAGAATACTACATGGAAGAAAAGAACTACACAATCCCACTGTGTATGCTGGCTTCCGGCGGGCAATCAAAGTCTTACATCCTAGGCAAGAGGAAAAATTATACTTAAAATACCTAGCTAGCACAAAGAGAAACAACAATGGCTACGTTATAGAGTTCTTCATAATTTACAATAGCACTTTGCTCATAGTATGTGTGTTCTCTTATATATTTTCAATTCAAAGAGTAGAATCTGGGGATATTTAGTATTGTATAACTACGTGCTATGTTTCTAAAGTTATGTTACAGTCACCAGCTTGTTAATAACACAGTTGAGATTTTCAGACTGTAAAGATGCATTTGTTTTACCTCCCTGTCAAAAAATTATAACCAAGTTCCACATGCCACCTACTTACCGACAATGAGGTGGGGTTAAAGTACTTTGCATCACCTACATGGAAGAATTCATATCATATGTGGGTTAATAATCCAGCCAACTTTATAAAACCTGTTTTCATACTTAAAATTTTGGCTACTTTTTACACTAAAATTAGGTGGTTTTAAGTGACTAGTCCAAAGTTCAAAATTTAATGTTTAGTTCAGTTCCAGCAAATTTCTGAAAACACATGGGAATTGTAACTCATGTGTTAATACTTAAGTTTTTGTTAATAAAACTTCCAACACTAACCTTACCTCACTGAACTTACCTCACTGGATTTTATGCTCACTATAAAACTGTAGCTGTCATAATATTTTTGAATTACTACAAAAGGAAGTCAGCTATTCCAAAGTCAATATTATTTTGCAGTACGATGATAGTTATAAATTTAAAATACTTAAAACCAATTTGCAAAACTATCAATCTTAGTACCTCCTAACATTTGAAGGGCCCATCTTCAAAACATTTACAAAAAAAAAATAAGTTTTAGAAAACAGCATATATCATTTATATTACATTTTTCCTTCAAGTAAAATAAAACGAAACAGAAAATTGTGATTTAGTATAAGATTTTAAAATATTGATCTTACTTAGATATGCCGTGAAATTTCTAAGCCATCATTGGAGCCCAAAGAATTTAAGTCACCAGTAATACAGTAAAAATTTTGTGATCTCAAAGGCAGTGGTTTTCAGTAAATTTAAGTACATAACCTCCACACAGGTTTGCCTGAAATATTTGTAAATGATTGTAAGTTAGGGATTGATATCATTTAACTTGAACCCATACTTCTGAGCTGTATTATTCAAATACTCCTGGAGAGTGGGAACCTGTGTTCAAGGATTCATGAGTTTGACATAGATTTTTAAAATATTTTTTCTTCTTTTGAATGTTGTCTTTTATCACATGTTCATTTCAAAAGTCAAAATGAGCTATTGTGAATCATGTAAATAACTCCTTATAATAAAGCACTGCTGAATTTCAATACAGACCATTCTCAACTAGAATAGTTAAATTCAAATGATTTTTGACTTTATGATGGCCCCAGAATGATAGGTATTCAGCAATACACATGAACTTTGAATTTTGAACTTCCCTTGGGCTAGCAATGTACAGTAAAATAACTTCCACAATGCTGGGAAGCGGCCGCAAGCTGTGGCTCTCAGTCAGCCACGTCTCTTAATCATCTCCAGGAGAAGCAAATACTCTAGGACACTGTGTTACTAAGTTCTGATGCTGCGAAGATTAGGCATATTAAATACATTTCCTATTTACAATATGTTTAATTTATAATGGATTTATCAGAATGCAACCTTTTCATGAATCAAAGAAGATTCATACACATCTTTGCGTTAGCATTTAAGAATGTGTCGCAGTGGAACAGAAAAAGCAGAGAAAGACCCTATTTCTTTGATACATTCCTTTCAAGTCTCAGATACATGACGTCATGACAAATGTGCAAGCAAATGGCTCATTGGCGGGAAACTGAGATACCACACAGCACCCGCCATTCGGCAGATGGACAGAGCCAGCCCTGAAGCCACAGCAGCTTCTGTGATGCTCATATCAAGTACAAATGCAAATTACCTTTTTTTCCATACCCAATTGGTAGCGTTAATTTAAATTTTATGAACTCTGGCATATTTTCATTTAGTGTATGTACAGTTTTTATTTGACTTCATAAATCTGTAAGATCAATAAACATACTTAATTTTTGTCTCTTTGGTTCTAGCTATTACCATAAGTAATAATATTGCATAATGCAATACTGGGTGGCTTCAAATTTCTTGCTTTTTCTGATTCTTCATGTAAGAGAAATTTTTTCCTAAGTGAAGAACTGCTCTACCATACACAGCACTCATTCTTTGAGCTGCTCAAAAGTTAAGCAAGAGTCTGGGCATATGTTTCCACAGTCCAGCACGAGGTTGTGCCCACCCTGAGTTGTGTCAGGCGTCAGCATATTAAAGATTCTGAACAGTCGCAGATCAAACCATCATCTCTAACTTGATTTAACTTACCTCTCTCCACATCTGTTTCTTGCACACTGAACCTGATTTTCATGGTTGCCGTTCTTTGTTTTATTTCACTTTGCTGGCATTTTTTTAAAAGAATACACTCATGATATTTTGGATATTTTTTGAAAATACTGTTCTAAATTGCCTGAACAGCTATTGGACATTTAAGGTAGGACACAGATACGAAACATTCCAGTGTGTGAAACAAAAAGACATCACTAGATTGACTCTGTTCTCTGTGGTCATCATCAATGTGAGAAAGAATGTACTAGGATGTCTCTGGAGCATTCCCTGGGGCCATCTGTGAGGAGAGGATTGCTGACAGGTGCAAGCACTGACTCCAAAGGCCTCTCGGGGCACATGTGGAAGAGCTGTGAATTGGAGTCCCATTTTCTGGTTCAAATTCCACTCCATTACAACAGAGTGAGACTCATTTCTGGACCTACTGGCATCTGGAGATGGAGCCTCAGTGAAGTTACTTCCTGTTTCCCCAGAGTTCACCTATCACTTGTATAAATTGAGTGCTACTCAATAGTCTCCAGTATGGTTTGGATCTGAAATGTTTCCCAAAGTCCTTGTTTAATTGGAAGGTTATAGAAACACAGAGATAGACTGAATGAATAACATGGATTAATACGCTGGTGTGGCCAAGAGGTGTGGCCTGGTCAGAAGAGGCAGATCACTGCGGCATGACACAGAGAGGTAGACTCTTGTCCCCAGGCCCTACTTTGGTTGGCGGTGCTTCCTGGCCACAATAGCCTGCTTGCACCTAGCCTCCCCCCCGCCTCCCCGCCACCCGCCCCACACACAAACCTTTCACCATTGCCAACAGAACATGAACAGAAATCTCTCATCTGGGAAATAAAATAAGCCTTTCCTCCCTTCACGTTGTGGCGATATTGTATCCCAGGGACGAGAACATGACTAAGTGTTTCTTAGGTCATTACATATCCTCTATTTTGATCCAGAGTCAGGACATGAGTGATACCTACTTAAAAATGTATTTTAAAGCTTTGGTAATTGAAAAGTTTAGTAGTCATACAGGAAGAGAAAAATTAGTCCATAAACAAAAATGCAATAAGAAAGAGAATCATTTGCTTTAGTGAAAATAAGCTATTTTTAGAAAGGCATAGAAACATACAAGAATTTTTTAGATACCTACCTTACACTCAGACAAGTGACAAAAATAAAAATTAAATTAACATAGTAGTCAATTTTCCTTATGAATTAAGGAATGCCACCCAGCAACTGGTATGGGGAACTCAGGGTAATACAATTCCAGCCAGGCCCTGAGCTTCCAGGAAATCAATTGGCTATCTGCATTTCCTATTCACCAGTCTCCAGGAAGGAATACTACAGATGAAGGGAAAAAAAGTAAAGACAAAGTCTGAGCAAGAAGAATTTTTTTATAGTGGGACATATGGCTGTCATGGCTCATCTAAAAAATTAATACACTATCAGAAAGTAGGAAAGAAAATGACTATGAGCAGATGCTCTTGAGTTAGACCTCACAACTTCAAATCTTAACCCTCTAGGAATCATGAGTAATTTCCAGTTTCCTCATCCACAAAATGAGGAAAACAAGGGTACAGACAACACAAGGATTAGTTAAATCATGACTTAACGGTGAGTTTTATTACAACACACTAAGTCAAAAACTAGAAACAAGCAATGAACAGCTGCTGTTAAATAGTGAATAGCAACATGATTTATGTTTATCATGAAACATTATGTATCCCACTATCCACATATGGCAGGGAAATTTAATCACCAGGATATTAGAGACGAATATTTCAGCAGGTACCAGTAAAAACTAATCACACTGACAACAATGATGACAACATTGGCTAACACCTACAAATGAATTTTGAGGTCCATCAACATTCTGAGACAGAATTATTATTCTCCATCCTTACAGCCCAAGGTGGAATATCTTATGAGTGGCAAAGCTGAGACTCGATCACATTTTGGTTACTATCCAAAGGGTCCACTCTGAACATTGCACTCACAGGAGGAAAGCAGGAGATACAGAGACCGCATGGATGACCACACCGGAGGAGAAAAGAAAGGAGACATAATTCACAGAAAAATGAGAAAAGTAACAACATGTATATTATTTTTAATAGATAGATACCATCTACATATCCTTTATAGGTTAAAAACACCCAAGCATTGAGGAGTCTCTATAATATTAGAGTCATGATTTATAGAGATATCATATGTCATATATTTATAAACTCTAAATACTAACATACACAGGTAGTAGCATTTGTTGCAATGACCATCTAGATTAGCAGACAGCTGTATTCTTGATCCTGTCTAAAATGCCACACAAATTGTAATTAAGTAGATAGATAATCACACAAAAGTTACTTTTCCTCTACCTTCTCTTTCTTTTCTTTCCTTCCTTCTTTCTTGCTGTTGTGTATGGAGGTGGAAGTATATGGTCCTGGAGCTCCAACACTGGGGTTCACTACTACTATCCTACATTCCCAGGCTTTTTTAAAATTTCTATTTTGAGATAAGCTTTTCCTAATTTTCTCAAGCTGGGATCAAACTTGAGCATCTCCTGCCTCAGCTTTTCCAGAGCTAGGATTACAGCCATGCACCACCATGCCCAGCTCCTCTACATATTCTTATACGCTGTGGTATTTTGACTTCAGCCAAATATTTAGTACTAATACACTTTTCACAAATTCCCTTTTCAAAATAATGAAATTGTTTCTCCTACCCTCAGATTTTCTGAGACATATTTTACATATAAAAACAGCTAGAAAAGGAATTATTGAATTCCAGTGAAATGCACCCACTAAGGTGTGTTTTGAACTCAGAAACACCCTAACATTTAAGCCAAGTTGGGGCTTCACATCACTGACTTTTAGGAAGAGCTTAAGTGACTTTGAAATGGGCGGGAACACTGAGCTTCTGCAAATGTACCTTGGCCAGAGAAAGTGATTATTTCTCTTTTGGGACTTGTTACAGCCCTTCCAACATGGAAGCAGTTTCTTACTAAGGAACAGAAACCAGAGGTTGGGGGGAGGGGTACACAAAAGAAGAGCTCTGAAATGAAAAAACCAATTACTATAAAAGTCAATTAAGACAGAAGCAAAAACTGCCATGAGACTTAAAGTCAAGCTATTTATAATCTTTAGTCTTATTTTTCCTTAAAGAGAAAATAACAACTATCACTTTTCAGGTTTACCATCATTACTCCTGAAAATATTTAGTATAATCATAACACTATTATGGTAGCAAACTTTCAGGGATAGGAAATATTTCATCCTACAAGTTCTCTTTCTGCAAATCAATCTACTGCGTGACCACTGAATCAACAATATTTTATTGTATCACCCTTAGAGCAGCTTCTTTTTTTAGAGCTCTACAGCTTAATGAAATAGAGTATCCCTGAGCTGCACAGAGTAGCAGCTGAGAACGGCAAGTTCCCACTGTCTTTATACCCATAAAACAAGGAGCTAAGACTTGCTGACCAGTTCTAACTCTGACATTCAGAGATTTTGTGATTCTATTTTGTTAGCTCTTAATCTACAACACTGAGACCTACTGATCACCCACTAATTAAAACACTTCACTTTTTGCTAAACAGCCTGATACCCTATCAGCTAAGAAGACATAAGGGTGAACACAGGCAGCATTTCACATCATGTTTAGACACTGAACAGTGTCTTGATGTTAAAAAAAAAAAAAAGTCACTAAAATTCATGGTCCTGCATTTAACAGTCACCAATTTTAGTGAGAGGGAGAAAATGCGATGACAACATCCTATCTCTCTGAAACATAAGAAATGCCCAGAAATGAAAGCAGTAACCTAAAGGAAGTAATGTCTCAGACACAGGGGGGGGAATATGTCTAGAAATTACAACTTCCCGATGATGGATAAACCAAATGCACTAAACTGCACTTGCCACTCTGCTGCATGTCAAATGGAACAAGTTCACACGACAACAAGATGAGTAACAATGTTGTGAGAATATGTTGCTAGGCTCCTTTGTGTCCATCTAGAAAGCTGATCTTCACTCTGTTGCAAAGCAATCATATTAACCAGAGTAGATCTGGTGTCTGCTGCAGGTTTGCGAGTGTGAAAGAGGAAACCTTTCTTCTCCTCCTGAAATTCTCCTTTCCAGGCATTTTGGATCCTGTTGGGAAGTTCATTTAAAAAAAAAAAAAAGAAGAAGAAAGGAAGAAAGAAAAAGAAACATGGACAATCACCTCCAGTCCATCCTGAAAATATTATCAATGAGGATAATTGCTGGATAACCTATTTTTAGTGTACCATTTCCTACATGCCTGAGTTCCTTGGCCTCGCAGGCACTCTTTCCAGAACACTGTCTGTCCCTGCCTGCCAGCAAGCTTGCTCTTTTCGTCATCTTGGTAACTCTGTTTCACAAACCCACTCCAGTCATTTGGAAGCAGCTTCATAGAGCACGACGTAAAAAGAATCCTGAGGACACATTGAAACTTGGTAAACAGCTCAGCAAGATGAAGCAGTGCCACCCTCTAGATACACAAGTTTAAAGAACAATAGTAAGCCTATACGAGATGCCAGATAAGCACCAGGCCACCTTAGGTCTTCATATTTCAATGTAGAGCTGGCTGTCTATTTTTAAAGTGGGCTTTTCTTAAGAATTCTCTAATCTTGAAAATTCTATTTAATTACTGTGGTGGGCTGAATGATGGCCGCCCAAAACATATATCCATTTTCCAGAACTGTACCTGTGACCTCATTTGGAAAAATGATCTTTTTGAATGTAATTAAGTTAAAGATCTCAAGATGAGATCATCCTAGGTTAACTGGGTGGTCCCCATATCCAACAGTAAGTGTCATTTTAAAGACACAAAAACAGACAGGGAAGAAGAAGGTCATGTGAAGACAAAGGAAGGGATTACAGTTAGGCGACCACCATTAGGAAACATCTGGGGCCTGCAGGAGCTGGAAGAGAAAAGGAAGATTGTCCTTTGAGTCCTCTGAAGGGAGCACAGTCTTACCAATGCCTTGATCTTAGATTTGCAGCTGCTAGAACTATCAGACAATAATATTTTGTTGTTTTAAGCCACCAAGTTTCTGGTAATTTGTCATGGCAGCCCTAAAAACAAAAAACGTTATGCTATTTCATCCAATCATTCATCCGCAGCAATTAATTTTCACTCTTTTGTGAGGATTTGGAGATAATAAAGTATAATTCTTGCCTCTAGTGGCCCTCATTCTTAACAGAGTAACATATAAATCAACATTATAAGAGCAGAGAAGTATACATGATATCCATGATGAGGGCAAGCAGGACACAGAATAAGTCACCAAAAACAGGAACATAAAGTGAGATTTCATATCCTAAAACTATGTGTACCGCTTTACTTACTTTGCTGGCACAGTTTTCTCCTATAGGTAAAAGAGATCTATAGACAACGCCATTCTCAATGAACTCAAAGTCTGGAGCTTAAAGAATAACACAGTGGTTAGAGTGCTTGCCTACTAAGCACAAAGCCCTGAGTCTGACTCAACAGCACCACATAAGCCAGGCATGGTGGCGATGGCTTATAAAGCCAGAACTCTATAGAGGCTGAGGCTGGAGGACTGCTGTGAGTTTGAGGCCAGTGTGGGCTACCTAGCGAATTCAGGACCAGCCGGACTAAAACAAGACCCTGCCTCAGAAAGATGAGAGACACTGAGAGAAGATAGACAGAACTCAAATTTCTGAACTTTCTCTCATATGAACACACATTTTCTGATCCTGATCTTGGATCGTGCCGTTTCACCTTAGCAGCCAGATTGACAAAAGTGTCCTCCCAACCCTCTTTGCTCTGTGTAATCCCAGCATCCCCAGAACTCTTTCCAGAGAAAACTAGTTTTATAAACCCTCTCTTTTGGGTCTGAGAGCTGAAAGGGGAATATTGCACAAAACATGAATTTGGGGAAAACTCAAGAATTTGCAAAATGCTCTGAGAGTCTAGCTTAGTGTGGGTTAATCAGTATTTCCTGAACTTATACAACCCTAATGCTGTCTTTTTTAATAACATCTCTTAATGTGCTAGAGCAGGGGACCCTAGCACCCAGGCACTGGACTGGTACTAGTCTATGGTCTTGGAAGAGCCGGGACACCAAGACAGATAAGTGGTGACCATGAGGTCAGCAGTAAGCAAAGTTCTGTCTCCTGTCAGCGCACTCCTATTAGATTCTAATGGCACTGCTGATCTGACAGGATGTGAAGCTTCACTCCCCACTCTACAAACCTACTATTTGATATTTTAAAGCTGACCTCCAAAAGCCTACCGCATAACAATACCCTACCCTTTCCGCATCCTTGGGAGAATGGCTAACTATACCAGTCCCTGGTGTCAAAGTTAGAGGTCTACTATTCTAGGGAATATACTATAGAAAATGCTGCACGAGGGGAAAAAATAAAAAAATAAAAATAAAAAGAAACACTGTTTTTCACAGCCAGGTATGATAGCGAATGCCTGTAACCCCAGCACTTGGGAAGCTGAGGCAACATTACCCTAAATTTGAGGACAGCTTCGATGGCAGAGTGAGTTCAGGTTCAGTCTTGACTATAGCACAGGCCTAGCTTCAAAATACATGCATAAAGTATATTTTTTCAAATACAAATATTTTTTATTCTACACCGGCTAGGCTCTCAATGTATGTTGCTGGCTAAACTCATAGTTGAATGTTTCTTCCTTTCCTACCCAAAATACAACATTATTACTAGAAAGCACAGATCTTAGTAAATGCCCATTGGTGACCCATAAAGCAAGCAAAGACTCAGGCACAAATTCATGACAGTGAGAGGCTCTGAGAGCGTAGTATAGAAGATAGTATTCTAGTCCCTGGAGGCTGACATGATCCTGCGAACAAGGACATGCTTTGCATAGGACAATTTATTCTACTCTTTTACAAAACTGAAATACTCACAATTTTAAAAGTGTAATCCCACTGGAAGGAGAGATTTCATTTTGACTATGATTAGTATTAGTTCTAAGTACTGTTTACATAAAGGGGTAACACATCCTGTAAAATGTACCTAATTCACCTTTTTGGGGAGATACTGGATGGGAATAATGGAAATTGAGCCCATGGACTTAGCAATGAGCTCCATTCCCCAGCCTTTTCACTTTGAGAGAGGGTCTTGCTAAGTCACTAAGTTGCCCAGGCTGGGCTCCAAATTGCCTCCCTCCAGCTCAGAGACCCAGAGAGCTGGGAATACAGACATGTACCAACATGTCTGTTCAAAGTTTTTGCTGTGAAAATCCCTGTATATTTGAAAAGAGGAATTTTTTAAAAACAATAATTTTGAATCATTAAAAGATCACGGACGAGGAGTCTTAAACTAATCCTTTCTACAGATTCCTTTTTCCTCCTAGTTACTTTGATTAAAGTTGTATCATAGTACAGCAAAAGCTGTAAAAATAATCTCTTGGTTATTTCAGGACAACATATGCTACAAAGATCATTCAGAAGATGGAATTACAAGAAAGGAAACCTTAAAACTCATTCTCATACCTCTAAGAGCTAGCCTCAACACAGAACTTTGGGGGCACGAGGGCTCCTGGCCTCCCTTTCCAAATTCATATCTAGCCCAAGTGCTAATTCTGCCACTGTAAATACAAAGCATACACAGATTGGACAATCACAACAACATGCAATAAAAAAAGGCTATTTTCACTTAAAGGGCTAACATGATTCACATGCACTCCTCTGTGAGTCCTATAACATCCTCAAAGGGCTTCATTCTAATTCCTCTGTAAGACAAAAATAACAATGTAATAATAATGAAACTTACTACTCGCCTTAAGAACAACATGTCAGGCCAAGGGCATAGCTGACGGCAGGACAATCAGCATCATCCTTCCATTTTCAGAGAAGGAAAGTGAGCCTCAGGGAGCAAAGGACTTACTAACACAGAACCTTACATCCACTGGAAGTCAGAAGTTAGCATGTATTCCTATCAGGATAGCCTGGAAATTGGGGACTGAGAGAATATTAATGACAAAAGAGTTCCTTCCAACTTAGTGTCTCTGCCTCCCAAATATGGGCCCGGAGAAGCCATTAAAGTTTCGCGTCCCCAGGAACACAGAGTAGGAAGTCATTCATTAGAGAGGAAAATGTACTAGGTTGGAAATCCTCCACACAGCAAAAGGAAATTGGGTTGCTCTGAGCCCCAAAGGAGAGCACTAAGGGCGTGGTGCTTAGGCTCCTGCTGCAGAAGAAAGCAGCTACATGTGTCTTGGCCTACAAGCAACATAGTTTCCCTCATGCTCTGGGACAGGCATTGCGAGTATAAAATGGGTTTTGATTTGGCTTCCTGCTAGAATTAAACTCTGAATTCAGGAAAACAGGACACTTTCACTAACAGTTGTTACCAGATCCTTGTCACCTGGATGTTCTTACACTCATATCTTATTCAAACATTCACTGGCTAACCTTACCTTCCCTCTATCTCACAAGATATATTAAATACTGCAGTGGCAAATTAAATGGTAATAGAGATCAGGCCAGTGAGGCTAAGAAGTAACATAGGCTGATGGGACCTGGTGCACTAACGAGCACTCCTCCTTACTCACGGGGGAGCTGGACCCTCGACCCCTGCCCAAGGTTGCCAAAAGGAAATTTAGGCATTCGGAACAGCTTCATTGTGCTCAAGAGACATAAGAAATCTACATTATTATGTGAGACACGCGTTTTCAATTCCAGCACTTTTTGTTTGTTTTAGTTTCTTTCAGGAAAAAAAGAAACACACTGAGTGAAACTACAGAAAACTAACTCAGTATACTATAATAGACTGATCCTGTAGGCTTCCAGCTCCTACATTTTCAGCTAAAAATAGCAAATTTTAAAAAGACAAGTAATTCAGAATCATGCCACTTAAAAGAATATCACAGTTCGTTAGCAGTCCTAATATTCTGGTAACAAAAGATTTATTTATAATTCATAATAAGACAAAAAATGTACCAGGCTCTGTCCTTTCTATTGATACCTTGATATTCTAAACTTCTAAAACATAGATAAAAAGATTTAAGTTGAATTTTTTTCTTGAAAAAATTCTTGTGAAGGAATTAACTTACAATCTCAAACTCATCTTTTTTTTTCAAACTCATCTTATTGAACCCATTGATACTGATAAGTATTTTGGGGTTTTTTTGTTTTGTTTTGTTTTTGGCTGTGTTGAAGTTTGATTCTGGGGCATCCTCCAAAAGCAGCATGCATCTATGGAAACTGTGTACAGCTGGGAGGCGGGAGCTGGCTGGGAGGGGTGGGTGCTTGGGGCTGGACCTGGAGGGGTGTGTGCTGGTTCTGCTCTTCTTCCTTGACTTGGATTTGTCCTACCATGCCATGAGGATCTCTGTCTCAGGATCTAGATCTGGCCTTGCTATATGATTCTACCCAGGCATCCTTCTGTGGCCTTCTGAAACGGTGAGCTAAAATAAATCTTTCCTCCTTAAAGTTGTGAATGTTGGGATTGACTCACAGCTACGAAAGAATAAACAGGACAGGAGCTCAACTGAAACCTTGTTTTGTTTTTTTTTAATGTGCAATATTTACCAAAATGACATACTAACTCTACTTACAAAAAAGTTTTTGAAAACTTTGTTTTAATCAACATCGATCAAATGCCAGGCACTACACTGAGCTGTAAGGAAATGAACAACAGTAAATAAGGTAGTCCTAACTTTATCACTGGATTGATAACCCAGCAGGAAAACCAGACAATTAAATAAACAAGCCAATACAAGTAGAGGACTTGCTATCTTAGGGGAGTAGAGGGTACTACAGAGTTGCCTCAGTTTATCTTGGATAAATTAGAAAGAACTACCTAGAGGAGGAAATACTGAAGCTGAGACCAAGAAGCTAGGGTCAGGAACAGGATAATTTGAGGTAAGAAAAAATCTTAAATTTGGAGGCAGAAAATTTCATGACTAGTTAGAGACTTTGAAATGAACTTGATATTCCTACAGCATTCAACTTCTATGGTGGGATGGTAGACAAAGGGGAGATTAGGTTGATGGAATAAGCCATTGTTACAGGTTCTATGTTTTTTTCCTGGTGGCAAAGGGAAGGGCATGATTAGATGTGCCCTTGATAAAAACATTAAGGAAGGATAATGGGATCAAGAGCATTACTGTGTGCAAGGACACCACTCCCTCCCTCTTAAGGGATGAACTCTCATTTGCTAAGACAGCTCCCAGGGTCTCCTTTGTTATAAGCCTCAAGCAATAAGCTAAGCTAGAGGCTCTCAACCAGGGCGATCATTCCTCCTAGGACCTTTTAGCAATGTGTACTGGTACTGTTTTCCCCCAGCCTTATTTCCAGTTCCTGAAGAGTTTGCGAAAGAACAGTTTAAGACAACTCAGTGATTGTTGTTATACATTCAGTAGATGAGCAGTGGACACTCGAGGTAAGGACCTCTGAACAGGTACAGAGGGTATCTGACAACGTGCAGATCATTCCGTGACCTCAGGTTAAGTAGAAGTAAACTTTGGGACCAGGAGAGACTATTTACCCTAAAACTCCTCCTGTACACAGCTTTTGCACTATAGCCTGATCTTTCTCTTCAATTTCTTCAGGATCTCTATAGAATAGAGATCAGTCATAACCTCCCAGGTGTCCAGAGGAGACAGTGCAACACATAGGCAGAAACTTCTCAGACTAGCATCCACCTCAGAGCCACTGAGGGAGCCTTCTTGTTCTTGCTATTAAATGGATGACAATGTCCACATAGTACAGAGGAGAAACTGGGTTACACAGAGAAATAACAAGCAGATGAACATGAGATACCCAGGTCATGGGATGTTCAGCCCTGATGAGAAAGCACCAAAGACATAACTCCTGGATGGCTACTTGGGTAGTGAAATTTCCAGGAGTTAAGCAGCCAGCAAGAGGAGTGCTTCGGTACAGCAGTAAACTTCAGCACAACCCACTCGTCAGTGTTTCTGGAGGATTTGACAATGATATTAGCAAGGTTTTCAATGGCACAATGGCCAGCAGAATCTTCTAGGTCCTCTTCAGACTCATAATTTAGATGCCATCATTCTTTCTTTTGTAGACGTACTCTCCTGTCTGAGTCACTAAAATTGCTGAGCCTGGGCACAAACTTGCAATCTTTCTACCTCAGCTTCCCAGAGTGTTGGGATGACAGGCTTGTACCACCAGATTTAGGGACCTACTTCTTAAGAGTAGAATCCCTTCTACAGTGAGGGAGAGTACTGAACCCAAAAAAGACTTGGTTTTTGGTCATGGGGGCATGAGGAGGAAAGACCATGAATGCAAACAAACTCAGGATAGAGATATCTCCAGAAATACAGAATTAAACCAGCCCCTTGGAAAGAAGAGACAAACATTCACTTTTAACCAGATCCATTTGTGTACAAGATCTCCCTTTGTGGGGGCTTATAATGGGAAAAGGCAACTAATACAATTGTTTAACACAAACAGACTAATAAATGTGTTTATTCTCCACTCAACTTCCTCTTCCCTTGTTTCAGGATGGGATGGGGAAGAAACTTCTACTTGGGGTATCTCTAGGGCTCTCCTGAACTTTAGGGACAAGGAAAAATGGTGACAGCATAAAACAGTCCCATATTAGGCCCTTACAAAAAAACCCACTGAGGTTGAGTGGTGATGGCAGCGGAGGGAAGCTTCTAAAGTCAGGGGACACCGAGAAGAAGCAGCCCTGCAGTGTCCTTTGGAAGAAGGAAAAGCATTTCTGTCATTTATAAACTATATATAACATTGAGCATTCATGTGCTAGCAAGTAATTGAAAACATAATAAATTAGTTTGAGCAAAAAAAAAAGAATATCGTGAAACACAAGTGAAGATTCCTTTTCAATCACTTTGGTTGCTGAAGATATTTCGCGTACCGTGATCTAATCACCACAGTGACCTAATCAGACGTGAACAGGTAAGTACGCCAGCCAGCCAACCAACCACAATCCTTCTTAGGATGCCCCTGTGTACCCAACTGAGAGACATATTTCATTCTATTGGAGCTGAAAAAATAGGATAATGTGATTCTGAGTGTGCTGATGGCCAAAACTTCTTCTAAGATAAGCAATAAAAGGAAAAGGCCAAGAAAGTAGAAGAAAAACTGAAAGGTACAATGTTAAGGTTTGAGTTCCCAGTTCCAGCTATGCCAAAAGTCAACACAGTACAGTCCTGAACTCCCCAACCGTACCTATTCCCATCTCCTTTTTCCCCTTAAAGTAGTTTGAAGTGAAATACATTCCAACTAGTAACACTTGCTAGCAGGAGATGCTAATGCAAAGAATACAAGGCTCAGCCCATTAAGCTTCCTAACCCTCCTTAAAATGGACTGTAAATCCTCAAGCTTAGCACAATAATATCTGGCTCATAGGTTCAGCTCGCGAGGCCAAATGGGATCCCGGATTCATTCTCCTTCCCATGTTAGGCCTGGGGGCTTTGTGCCCTAGCCCCAGATTTCCCAGGGTGCACTCCTGATGATCTGTTCTGGGCAAGTCAAGTAACTGATCTGAGGTTCAGTTTCCTCACTTAAAAAAAAAAAAAAAACAGTGGGACCTCGAGGACCCTGTCTACCTCTGATATTCTGCATTTACCCAAGAATATGCAGGGACCCAAAGGCTAATGCACTAAGAAACCACTTCTACCCCACCACTAAAATAACCCTTCAGATTTTTTTCACTGCACCAAAAGACTGTATGTAAATAAAATATAATGAATCAAGACAACATGATTATAATCATAATATGAACAATTACATATCATTCATAATATTCAATACATATAATTCAATTGCATATAACTCAGAATAATTACAGAAAAAGCAACTGTCCAAATCTTTTCATTGTCACACAGCAAGGGAGAAACTTGAGTCATGACCCCAACCAAAGTGGTGTACCTAAACAGACAGTAACTTACTCCTTCTAAAATGGCAACAGGGTAAATTTTCATAAACTTTCAAGGAACAAATAATTT
The DNA here is from genome assembly GCA_004027205.1 of Ctenodactylus gundi. Classification (NCBI taxonomy): domain Eukaryota; kingdom Metazoa; phylum Chordata; class Mammalia; order Rodentia; family Ctenodactylidae; genus Ctenodactylus; species Ctenodactylus gundi. The sequence continues at coordinate 151,390 of PVKB01001861.1, forward strand.
TCATACTAAATACTGCACACTCAATAGATATTTAAAAACACAGAAAACACGAGTGCCAACTTACTACAAAGTATTCCTCTGCCAACAGAGAAACTAGCTATGTGTATATAAAACATTTTGTTGGCATAGATATAAATGTCCTAAGTAAAACTAGAATATGGGATTTAAAATACTTTTAAAAACTAATAACACTTCTATACGATTTCACATAGAATTTTTCAGCATAAGAAACTTTATTAAGAGAAACACTACATCAATAAGCAAAGCAGGAAAAACAATACACACTGACTGATTTATATATTACTTAATAAAATGTAACTTTCATTCTCATAAATATTTCTAGAAGAAAATAAAAGTGCTCTCAGTGACAGAAACATGTTCACAGCAAAGGACAATAGTATTGTCACTGGAAAAATTTCTAGCCATTTCTAGAGATAATAGAAACAAAAAGTGATACAACATTGCTTTCAAGTGTGGCTACTGGATAAGGAGAAACAAACAAGAAAGGATTTTCAAAGGACAAATACTGATGGCAAAAGGAAAAAAATTATTTGCTTTAACATATACCAAGAAAATAAAATGATCAATAATTTTAATAAGCTTACACAGTATGAGTATCTGGTCTGAATACAAACACACGTATATTTTATAGAAAGATGTATTTCAAAAAACATTACAAGGGATAAAGCACTTAACAAATTTAATAAGAAAAAAACACTAAAAACAGGTTTATAGCTGACAGTATATAAATTACTTAATTTATATAAAGTTAATTTTTACAGTGACTGTACCCTAGAGACAGATAAACCCTTTTAGAAATTAAGGAAACAATTCTTGAAATCAGATAGAAAAAAAAAAAAAACTCAAGCAAGCATACCTAATATTCTGAAAACACAATTGTGGATTGAGGGAAGTAATATAATTATCCACAACAAAGTCATGGATTCTGCTGCAAGAGAGAGCATCAATAATTCCGCTGACAGGACAATGGACCCCAAAATAGAACCAACTACACAAGAAAGGAAATAAGAGAAAGATTAAATAAAAATAAAATAAAAATAATAAAGAAAGACCATTGCATAACCTATGTCAGGATGAATTTTAAATTGGAAAGAAAGTAAAAGCATGCAAAAACAGACTCTCAGTAAGTCCTAAAGTGAAAGTTGTCTTTTTCCAAGTAAAGTTTAACTGGTCACATGAATTACAGTCCATGCCTTCAGTGGCATATGATGCAGCAGGGAAAAGCTTGAGATCAGCTCTTTCCTTTGGGTAGAATGAACTCCTGGGCACATTGGTAAATGAGAAACATAACGTGGAATAGGGCACCTCCAATTGCAATGTTTCAGTTGTCATGACCTTGAGCATGAATTGCATTTTCAGAAAAAATAAATTATAAATATAACTATGTTTGAATATAAACAAATAATCAAAACTAATAACATCAAGGCATAGAGAGCAACCTGAAATGGGAACAGAGTACTTCTCTGATTTTGGGGATATCTCGGAAATGAATGATAGATTTAACTATACTTATAGCTGAAAACTTAAGGTAAACAATAAAAGAGAATAAATCTCATTATCAACAGAGGCAAACAGTTAATATTTTCAATGTATAATTACACTAAGCTATCATATATGTAAAATACAAAAAATACATGAGGTATGACCTAAAACAAGAATAGATGTTTACATTTTACAAATTCATTACAGGAAAAGACACACTGCTTCTAATGCCCGCTGAAATACTCCCTTTCACTTCAAAAAAAATTTTGGAAGTCATCTTTTGTGAGTATCTTTAGTTGTACTGTCCTGGCTGCCTTGATGCCCTCAACCCATTCAACACGCTTATCATTCACGGTCATTTTTACTTTGGGAATCTGCCAGAAATTATGCACTGGCAGATTTGTTGAGAGAAATGTGAACAGGGAACAGATTACAATGTTTTATAAGCCTGCCTTTCTGTTGGACTGGCAGTAGACAATAGAGTTCACTATATTTTTGATCATACCTTGTAAAGACACTCATGAAAGAGAACTTCCAGAATTGACTGGCAAAGAAGCAAGAATGATGAGATGAATGTGTACAAAGTGACAGAGGGTATTTTGAAGGGATTAATAGCTATGTGTCTTTTACTGTAATATTTTAATGTAAATATATATATTTTGATCATACATTACACACAGTTAGCAAAGTATGAAAATATATTTTACCCTGTATGATAATTAAAATTCTAACAAAACATAATAATGTTATATTAGATAACTTAACATCAAAAGACCATTGCTAGAGGCTGGGGCTACTGCACAGCAGTTACAGCGCTTGCCTAGCAAGCTCAAGGCTCTGGGTTCGACTCTCCAGCATCACATAAGGTAGGTGTGGTGGTACAAATCTGTAATCCCAGCACTCAGGAGACAGAGGCAGGAGAACAGCCATGAGCCAGTCTGGACTACACAGAAAGTTTTCTGTACCACATAACAAAACCTTATCTCAAAAAAAAGAAGGCCAATGCCAACAGGGCCATAAGGAATCTGTCATCCAATTTTTGCAGAGGTGTTAAACCATGCCCATGAGTACCAACAAACCTATATAAATAAAACAACTATTACACTGTACCTCAGAAGTGTGTACAATATTCTTTGTCAATCAAAAATTATATATTTTAAAAAGGTCAACTTGGAAGCACATATACATTGTCATACAGGTTATATCCTTTGATCTAGCAATGTAAAGGGTCAAAGACACACTGCAGTGTGACCTACATCAGTGAAAAAATTTCAGAAATAACTGCAATGTCCAAAAGTAAAATTATGGCCAAGAAAATCATGGCATACAATGTAATTAAGAGTTGAAATCAGGAGGATTTTAATTACATGGAAACATTTCTAATAAAATTATATTAAATTTAAAAACTTGAGCCCCTAAATTTTAGACATATTATGGAAACAACTATGTCAAAAGTAATGCATACACAGTAAATATGAGAACAATTTTCTAAATTCGTCATTATGTTAAAATTAGTATTTACTTAACCATTAATAATCTCACTAAAAGATACTTATGATACATTAAAAGTAGAAGGAAGAATTCTTTTTGGAAAATGGCCTGTAAGCAGTATTCAAACAGGTGTTTTTGAAAAATATTTCCTATAATGTGATACACTGAACGCTGGCCTTATTAGAGTTTACCAACCTAAAAAGGTAATCACATCTTAGTCAATGAAAAACTATTAAGGGGAAAAAAAAAAGTCCATGAACTCATGTATCTTGTATCTCTGCAGCTCAGGACACACATCTGTGCTCCACAACACCCCAAGCTGCTCCAGGGGAGCATCCCTGTGTCTTTAATTGCTGACTTGATGACCCTCCTGCAGATGCTTTCACATGGGTGAGGGACCTAAGGACACCGAGTCCCCCTCCAATTGAGGTCACTTGACCTCTACATTCCTGTTGGTCCAAGAACACAACCTTCACAGGACGACCGTTCGTGTCCATTAAAGTCAGAGAAAAAAATTTAGCCCAGTATAGTTAGACACACACAATTCTCACACACGTGACTCGTAAAAGTCCTGACAAAGACATGTCGTCACTCCATTTGAAAAACACGTTTACATGTACAATTCGCTTTTCAGGCATGCGCTGCACCCCTTGGCCCAGGTGCATCTGTGAGGCTTGTTTTCATAAACTTGAGTGCTGTGCTTCAGTCTCAGCGTCTGCAAGTGATTCACCTTGTGTCAGCCAAGTCCAGTGAGTGGCTCAGACAAAAACAAGAAGCAGCCAGGTTCAATTCTCTCTCCTCCTCCCTCTCAGAGGCTCTGGGAGAGCACCTTCTCCCGACTTAAGTGTAATAATGTAAAAAAGAACCTTCTAAGGCAAAGGCAGTGGGGAAAAAGTGGTGGGTTCAGAGAGAGCACAGACATTCTTCATTCCTGTTCATCACTAAACATCTAAACTATGGAGAAAAGGAAGGTGACGGTCTGAGCTTCATTCATAGGATTTCAAGACAAAGCTGGTTTCACCTAACTGCACAACAGCTAGTTTTCGCTGAACCATGTCACAGCTCCTCGAGATAGGCCAAATGGCTCATTATGTGAAAAGTTCCAAAGACTGTTTTTTAATGTTTAGCAGCAGTTGCTTGGCTCGGCTGCTGCCACAAATATTGCTGAACTGTTTAACTTACAGGAGACATTCAAAAGCTAAAAAGCCTAAATTCTAAATATGTAATTCATAAAACAGCATATTTTCTTTAATTCATTTTCTCAAAGTTTACAATATCTGTACTAATTCTCTGTAACTAGATATGTTCTGGATACATTCTCAGAGAGTCTGTGCAGAATAAAAATTTGAAACATCTTAAAACTAACTAAAAACATCTTTCTAGTATGCTGCAAGGCAAATGCTTTTTAGATGTTTTGCATTTTTATGCTAAACAGTGCAGCTGTGATTGATAAAAAGCAATCAAGCTAATTTAAGTCAATCAACTCCAGGAGGTTCTCATCACTTGGATAAAAATGTTCTCTCACTCCTTAGAAAATAAATAAAGATTTAACAGAGTGACTGTGTTTTCTTGACTATGCTTTCTTGCCATTCCAAACACAGCACATAACCAAGAAATCATGTTAAGCAATTTCTGTCACTAGTTTAAAGCATAATGCAAACTTTTAAGTCATGTTTAATTAAGTAATCCTGGGCAATAGTGCACTCACAAGCGTCACAAAGTTTGAGTGGGAGAAAAACACAAATTTGCATGCACCCGCACACGTTTATACAAGGTACAGAATCACTATTAGAGAGGCTATCAATTCCTTTCCAGTCTCTAAGGAGAGGATCATGTTAAACAATTTAGTTCTGGCTGGTTATCATTATTAAAAGATGATCCTAAACTTTGAAAATCTATTTAAAATAAATAAGTTCAGGGATTAAACTAGAAAGCAGAGTCCATGCATTCAGCCAGCTTCATACATTATGAGAAAACCAGGAGGGATGGTTTGAAAGTTACATTTTCCATGATTATAATGGGTTTAAGATTCAGATGTGAGGAGGGACTAGCAGGTCAATGCTGTGCTCCTCTGATGCCTGCAAACACGCCCTGGCGATTACACCTGAGTCATATATGAAAAGGCCCTTCATCAGAGATAGACAACAGCTACTTGGACAGGAAAGACAGATCAAAACCACCCAGACTTTCAAGTCAACCGTCCTTCAAAAAGCCACGCAGAAAGTCAGGAAAAGCTTCTCACCCTCTTAGAGAATAAAGCCCGTGACAAGTTACTGAGAAACTCCAAATATATGACAGTTGAGGGTGGTAACAGCTGTCTTGAGAATTACACAACCTCATGGTCCAAGCATACCAGTTATAGTCTACAGAAGGCATAACATGCTATCCTAGAGCCTTGTATGACCACGAGTTTTCTTCTTAATTTTTTAGGGAAAAAAAAAGGAAGAAGAGGCACGTTAAGGAAAAGACAATAATAAAGGAATCAAGTGGGAAACCTCACTTTGAAAAACCTTCAGGTAATTAATCATGTGACTAGTACTGAAAATGAGAACCATGTTTTCTATTAGGTGTTTCAGAGCCTACAACCACAAGAAGCAGTTGTCCTTCCTGCCCATAAAGATGCCTCAGGATGGAAATGGAGCAAAAACGTAAGAAAATGTCTTGGTATAGCAGCTCACTGTAATTCAAGGCTCATATATTGAAATCCCACATAGTCTGCAATGGCATATGTGAATAGATGTTTGTGTGTTTTCTCTAGAAATGAAGACTGTCATATGAAAAAGAAAATAGTTTCTAAACTTAGAATACTTCTGACACCAAATGTGTAAATTTTCCACAACAAACAATTCTAAAGTTCTCTGTGGACACCAACTGAGCATTCTGCAATTTGACTCAATTCTGATACTACCTACCTGGAGTTGGCACAGAGCCCCAAAGTGAGAAGCTCAGACTCACAAGATGACATGCTCTATTCAGATGTCAACTGTCACTTGTGAGTCCCCAAGATACCCTCACTTCCATCTACCCTACTTGTCTATAAATTCTGACAGCTATAAACCCTCCTCAGGTTCAATATTTTGTTAGACCTGCTTATAGAACTCAGGGAGATGCTTTAGTTAGGGTAACCACTTTATTATTAAAGGCAGCATTCAGGAGACAAGTTACTGAGGTTCAGGTAGTGTGAGAGAAGAGAAAGGCGGCTTCCACATATTAATGTGTTCACCCATCTGAAAGCTTTGTGAACCTCTTTACTTGGGTTTTTTAGAGGTTCCCTTAGGTAGGCATGATTGACTTGGTCATTGGCCACCAGTGATTAAAATTCATCTCTAGCTCCTCTTCCCTCCCTAGAAGAGGGAGGCTCAAAGTTTCAATGCCCTGGACATCGAGCTGGTGCCACTGGCAACAGCCCCCATCTTCTAAGAGTCACCTCACTAACATAAACTCAGGCATGGTTTAATGGCATGTGATTTAAGAAATCTCTATATTCCAAAAATTTCAAGGGTTCCAGGAGCTTTGTGGCAAGAACCAGCAGAATAACCAACTGTCTATTGCTCATCAAATTGCAGTATCAGAAACATACACTCCTTAAACTTCCTGGAGGGCATAATCTCCTTGTATCATGTAGCATTATAAATCATGCTTTTTTCTTTTGTTTTCCTTCTGAAGCATTATACATCATGCTTTTTTATATTCAGTATGTCTGATACTCTGCTATCCAAGGCTTTACCAAATCTGGAGAGGCTTTTCTACTAGGACAACACAACTACTAGCAGCAAAGTATTTACCTTTTAGTGAGTTGTTGATAAACAAACCATCCAATTCTAAAACCTTCTCCATCAGGCACTGATACTTAAAGCCACCAGGCCCCTTCTCAGGGCCAGGTAACAAACAACTAGGAAAATTTTTCTGCTTCACCCACCGCCCTCTGAAATGACTCAAACTCACCAGTACTACAACTGTTTACTCTGGTTCATTCAGTCCTTCTTGGGGAACCAATAAAGGTTCTTCCCATGTTGTGCCCTGGCTTCTACTGCTTCTTGACTGGCCTGAGTGTTTCCCTTTGTGACCCCACATGGCATACTTGCATCCTTCTCTTATGCATGATGAGTAACTACTTTTCCAATGACAGTAGTCTTGGATATATTGGCCTTATCATCTTGAGTAAAAGTAGAATCTACACTTTTAAAAGATAACAAAAGCCATTCTTACCGTATTTTACCATAGCCTACGCAAGTATAGTCCAGATGCCTGGCTCAGAAATGTCTATAATCCGAGGCCTATTCTCTGCTATAGAATTGCAAATTGAAAAGACAGATGTATCTCTAATATCAAACCTTGGAAGATCAAACTTGTCCTTCAGGTAATGCAGAGTTAAGGCATTAATGCCTTGAGAACAGAAGACCTAGTGTTAAGAGCTTTCTATAGGAGGATATCACTTTGAAGTCACCAGGATGGTAGGCGTCCACAGAATGAACAGTTTCACATTCACTGGGACAACATCATATCCTTATAGCCTTGTGCTCCAGAAATAATGTTATTCATAATATCCATAAGGTCACACTACTTGACTCTTCCCTTTCCAGCCATAAACATCACAAGGAATTCCCTGAGCTCACCCTTTACTGTTGTCTTCCTAATTTCTCTTACCCTGTTCTGTGTCTAGAATGCCATTTCTTCTCCTAGCAAGACTCTTACTTATCGAATCCTACTTTGCCTCTTTAGTGAAGCCTTGCTACATTGTGTCCCACCTGACGGAACTGATTCTCCTCCTCTCTGACACCTCTCTCCTATTTCCTTGTTTGATGGAATGTGAAATACTATGTTCATTCTTAATTACAGCCTGTAATAGGGAAGACTTGAAATGTTCAATAGGTTCCAGACACTGTGTTAAATGTTTTACCTGCATTTATATCTAAGTGCTAATGTTATCTCCATTAGCCAGGTATTCCTATCATTCTGTGTTATGGTTGAAAAAACAATACTGAAAGGTTAGGCAAATTGCCCAAGATCACATAAGTCAGATACACAGCTTAGATTTGACACAAAGGCTGTCCTCTAAATAGATGGAACTGCTACTCCTGGGCTGAAAACTGACCAGAGGCCAAGACTACCCCAGGGCTCAAGTCTCCCAAACAGTGAACACACTTAGTATCTATTACTCTCAACAAATAATTCTACTTATGTCTGAAAATCATACACTGCAACTGCTCATCCACTGCACTTCACTGCTTACCTAGTCTTAGCCATTTCCAGTATTCCTCATGTCAATATAAATTTGACATAATCCCCAAAAGGAAACTATTTGGCCTCCCATTCATATAAGATGCTACTAAAATACAGACAACAGGTGAAGTGGTCGTGTTAGTGGGCATTACCACAATCATGACGTTTGTGAGTGGAGAACCCGGCTCATGAGCCTACCCAGCACTTCATCCTCCCTAGCCAAGTGCCCCAGCACCTATAAATAGGCATGATGGAATGCCCTAGAAGGAGTGCTATAAATATGTTTTTAAAAGAAGGGAACAGGAAGAAAAGTATACAGGGAAACCTGCACCAGGGATCACTTCTCTGTCCTGTCTATCCCACACTGTGAGTTCAGCATCCACAAGGCACTACAAACATTCCTAGATGCTGAATAAGGAGCAGGTATCAGCATAGCAAGAAGCAGCTTCTCTAAGACACAGAGGTTGAGAGGCAAGCAGATAGCTGATAGTGGAAAGCGTACTGTGAGGAGAGCAAATGCAGTAAAGAAATCATCCCAGTGACAGGCACTGGGCAGCCTGGCCACAGACAAGACTGAAACAGTCTTTTAACTGTTCTGTTCTAATTGCCCATGCATAGGACAGGGTTCATCATAGTAAAGGACAGCATAATTCAAGTGCTTTGTACATGTTGGCCTTATCACCTTGAGTAAAAGTAGAATTTATACTACTATACTATACAATCTATGCTACTATAATATATACAATCTATACTACAAATCAAGCTTTGTCACATCAAGGCAGGGGCCCAAGGCAAATCGCTCACCTCTGTAGGTCTCAGCTTCCTGGCATACACACAGAATGGTTTTACAGAAATCTAATACTTACATGAGCACCATGCTGAACATAGAGAAAATGCATATTTACTGACAATGTTTGTTCCCAACATAAGTAGAGTCTATAAATTAGAAAGCTTCTGTTATAGGATCACTAAAACAATTCTAAGAGATGGCACAGAGCTTTCAGAACAGTATCTGAAAGACCACAGCAAAGATCACTATTGTTCGAATAGTAGTAATACTGATACAGTGTGAAGAAGGTTCAGCAAATACAGCGGGAATTTCCAGGATAAAAACAAAAAGGTAATATTGAGAATAATAAGAAATAGTAGCAGCAATATATTATATGCCAAAGCCCCAAAGTAGATCTTTTTAATAATGTACTAACTTTTCCTTTTATACACTCTCATGTATAGGCATGAATGGGTAGTAAAATTTCCAATTTTTGCCCATAAACACTTATAAGGAAGCACCCATAAAAACTAATAAGATTTTTACTGCAGCATAACCTAGACCATACTAGCCGACATAAGTACTATCACATCTAAACAGGGAAGTCTTGTCATATAGCTGTAGATAAATAGTGACGCAAAGGCGTTTCTCTACAAGAATGTCATATCACAGGATTGTGCAAAATTGACTTCAGTTCAGATCCTTATTTTATCTGGTTGAATTATATCTGTGTCATTTAAATACCTTAGAAAGAAAGTACACATTGAATGTTTTGGTGAAAGATGCTATTCCACTCCCTTTTCACCTGGTTTATTACAACTCCCCTTTCAGATAACAAGTCAAGCTTCTCTTCAGTCAGAGAGCCCAGTCTAGCACCACCCTTCACTCCTACAGGGTACTTAACCTCCTTGTCCAATTATAATTACATTAATGAAATTATCTGACTAGTATATCTTTCTTCCAATGATGTATAGTAAACTCTAAGAATACTGTGCAAAAACCTGTCCAATTTACTCACTGTGGCATCCTCAATGCCTAGATCAATTTTTCGGATACATAGTTGGCACTCAAAAATATTTATAAATCATATAAAGCAACTCACATACTCACATTATTAGCATTCATCCTTTACTAATGGCTCATAGGGGTATAATAACCTACTCGGGTTAACAACAGTACTATGTGACAAAGCTACAATTCAACCCAAATTTGTTTGATATCCAAGTCTTGCTCTTAAGCAAAATACTCACTGCCTCCCAGGGATCTGGGGACAACATTGTGGGAAATAAAAATACCATAGAAGCAATCAACTTAGCTGAAAGGTAGGGGAGCATGAAGGAAATTAATTTGAACAACTACTTTCAAAATTAGAAAGTTCAAACACTTTATTTTGTTGTACTGGTTTACTAAGAGATTCCAAGTGATGTCTAACAGATGTCTTTCATTTGACATGCACACTATTGCAAAATAATTTTAATTAGTTGTCAGCATTTATAAAAAGAGATTCCACCCAAAAGTCTGGAGTTCTTACTGCTTTTAAAGAAGATCTGGCAACACTGATACTGCAGCTGCTGAAGGCAAAAAATCAACATTAGACCAGGCCTCTGCTCCCCAGAAAAGACAGTCTTTACTCAGCTAAGTTCTTGATTTCTGAAATGTGTCTGGTACTTGTCACACTGGTAGGGGATTCCTTGGGTTATATGGAAAGACAGTAGAGGCAATCTCTACTGGGATATGGGTTACAAATTGAACAGAATGACAGGAGACAGTAATTTTTCATTTCCTCTATAAGAGATATCAAAAGAAAAGAAGAGGGCTGGAGGAATGGCTCAGCGGTTAAAGCGCTTGAGCAAGCGTTAAGCCAAGCGCTAAGTACCTGAGTTCGATTCCCCAGCACCACATAAGCTGGGAGTGGTGGCGCACGCCTGTAATCCCAGCACTCGGGAGGCTGAGAGAGGAGGACTGCTGTGAGTCCAAGGCCAGCCTGGGCTCTGAAGTGAAGTCAGGACCAGCCTGGACCACAGAGCGAGACCCTGTCTCAAAAAAAAAAAAAAGAAAGAAAAGAAAAGAAGAATGGAAGGAGAGAAAAATGTCCTATTATTGAAATCAGAGCCACAATAAAAAATATTGAGGAGGTAGTTTTGTATCTTTTTTTTTTTTTAGTTCAGTTACAATTCTGTAAGGTCTAAATAAAAAGGGGCAGGAAGAAAAGTCAAGAGTCTAGAAAGGAGTTTCAGATGCACATGATGTTCATAGAGGAAAAATCTCCAGAGCGACCCCTGTTGGAATGGTCTGATCAAGCATCCAGGCATAAAAGGTGTTACATGTATGTAAGAAGAGTTATTTCTACGCAAAAATCTTAGCAATTGTTTCATCCAATACTTCCACATGTGAGAGCTGTAATTAAAAACAGAGATGATGGTATGACGGTACATGCCAGTAAATCCCAGCACTCTAGGAGGATGAGGCAAGATCAACCCAAGCCTGGGCAACTTAGCAAGAGTATGTCTCAAATTTTTTTATTTTTAAGGGGCTGAGAATACAACTCAGTGCAAAGGGCTTAGGTTTGATCTCCATTACCAAAATACAAAACTAAAAACAAACCCAAAAAATCCACAAAAAAAAAGCCAACAACAACAAAAAACTAGGGAACAGCAAACTACCTTCTAAGAAGGTGCCTAAAGAGTATGCTTGCCAGGCTCCCTGAGAAAGGAACTTCAGAGTCAAGGTTGAGTGGCCATTATATTTAACAACCAGGATACTTTATGCACCACAAGAAAGGAAGACTGAGTTGTATCCTGGCAGTAGAACTACTGGTAAATCCAAAATGGAAGACAAAGACAAGGTAGAATTTCAAAGACAAACAGCAGTCAACTCAGACTAGCCCCAGGTTGAAATTCAATACTAACGATTTAGCTCCCTGGCTTCAGAATATCTGCTTCTCTAAGAGCTTTACACTTCTCACCTGTAGAATGTGGATAACGTATATTCTGCAGGACTACTAATGAATTTTCCTAAGATGAGGTTTGTAAAATGTATAGCACATACAGGTTACTCATTCTCAGCCTTCCCATGCCCCTGAAACAGGCATAGAAAGGTTAACACATTGCCCTAAGTCTTATTATCTTCACCGTTAGGAGTATTGAAAAGAAATATAGGTACATGTAACTTTTAAAAACACAATGAGAACACTCCCCAAACTTCGACAATGACAATGTCTTTCTCTAAAACCATAGTACATTACTTAAAAGATCCACATGGCTTACTTAAACCTAGATACAGAAAGCATACAAATTATAAGCGCTGTTACGACTTAAGTTAATTTTTTAATTTTGAAAACTACAAATGCTTCCACTTTTAAAGAGTCCAAGCAAGTCCAAGCAATTAATGTAAATATTTTCCTTTTCAAGCAAGTTACTACATCTTAAGACTAACCTTTGAAGATACCGTTTAACCTCTATATGTCTAATTAAAGTCATAAATTTAATTCAGCAATTCTCATTAAACCTGTCTCTTTAGAAGATTATTTTAGAAAAGCTAATATAGAGACATATTTTAACAAAGTATTAATAAGCACAAGGGTTTTACACTGAATTAAAAAAAAAAAGCTGCAATGTTCAAGGATCACCCTTCCTAGAAATTCTAATTCCTTAAATTTTCCCCTTAAGCAACCAAAAAACATTTTTTAAAAATGCCACCACATGTTCCTGACTGCAGCTCCTGACAGATCCAAGGACCCCAAATGCACCTCAGACCCATTATGATGTGCCAAGATACACTACCAGTTGCTGAATGACAAAGAAATCTACCAGGACTATAGAGGCTTTGCGAAAATGGGTTAAAGGTCACACATTAACACAGCTCAGTTTTTAAAAATAAGTCTACAGCGGCAGAAACACTGGAAACAAGGTGTTCATTTACAGGGAGCTGACTCACTAGAGCTAAGCATGTGGAGTAATGAACAACTGTTGACAGTGAGCAGGGCTGTGTGTACTGACCCAGAAGGACCTCTAAGACCTTCTGTGGGAGAAAGGCAAGTTACCATGTTTCATGTTTTCAATGTTGGGAGAATCTCTGCAGTACAAATATAAACCCCCATACGTATGTACAGTTTGTAACTAATCTGCAAGTATACACTCCCAAATGATATATATGGTGACCCCAGGGAAGGGGACACACTTCACTGGGTTTAAAAAGAGTCAAGGGAAATTTATTTTACATGTACAATTTTTATTCAACTTAAATTTTTGATAATGCATTTTGCACTTAAAATTTAAAAGTAAATAAAATCTATGAGTATTTTGAAAAATAGGTCCACTAATATAAAGAAGTCTAGTGATCTTATCCTGGCTCATTCAGATTGTAATATGTAGAGGGAACTGAGGGTTTACCAGGCCAAAAAAGCTTGCAGAGGGGAGGAGAAATGAGGAGGCAGGAAACTGGGGTCAACACTACAAGCAGATTTTGGAAAAAACAAACACAAATTTACCAGGGCTCGGGTGGTACACAGGCAACACCAGAAGGCCCATCAGTATTATAGTTCAATCTCCTTTCTGCTACTCTTCTGTGGCAATTACCAAACACCTTCCTTTCACTTTTGGATTCTGTTGTCTCCTGGCTTTTGCTTACACCCTCTCTTTGTCCCTCTCTTAACTTCTCTCCCACACTTTGGGTTTTGTGTCTTCTTATCTCAACTTCAAATACCTCAAGAAAACAAAAAGCGTATGTGACAAATTCATATACAATTCAATAAAGTTATCTCATTTAGTTCCTGAAGAAAGCTCTCTGGAATTTAAGGAGATAAGTGAATTATCCACCTTGTAACTTCAACCTGAAACCTAGGAATCTATTCATGAATCTTCTCTCTTCGCTACCCCCTGCCTCTGCAATTCCTCTATACATCCTAACAATTAACTTGTATGGTCTGAACATCTCTCCTGCCAAAATTCACATGTCAAGATAACACTCTCCAAGTTGATGGTATAAAGAATACAGGCTCCTGGGAAGTGATCAGTGACTCCACTGTGACTGGAATTAGTGCCCTCAAACTAGAGACCCTAAGAAGCAAGCTAGTCGTTCCCATAATGTAAGAACTCCTTACCTTTCTGGTGGTCCACAGAAGGCCTCCTCTATGGACCAGAAAGTTGACCTTTACCAGGTACGGAATCTACTGGAACACTGAGCTTGAATTTATCCTGCTTCAGAACTGTCAGAAATAAACTTCTGTTGTTTATAATCCATTCAAGTTGTGGGATTTTGTTATAGTAATCTGAACAAACTGTTAAGACACTATCTCTCTAAAACAGATGGCAAAACATCATCTTCTGCACACCATCACCGGGTTCGTGCCATTCTCACTATTCTCCAGGAGACCTCTGCTAGTGGCCTCACAGCAATCAATGCTAGCAGCGTACCAGACAACCCTTCACAGCAATCAAAAATAATGATCTTCTAGGAAAGCAAAATAGACCATCCATGGCATTGCTGAACTCCTTCCTGTGGCTTCATGATATATTGTGAATATAAAGCATTTCCTTGCTGTGGTGGTTTGGATCTGCAGTGTCCCCCCAAAACCTCATGTTCCTATGGATAATGTGTAGGGTTGGGAGGTGGGGTCTGGCTGCAAGGGGTGGAAACGCTTGACCTGGAGGGGCACAGACCAGTTCCACCCTTCCTCCCATAGTGTCTCTCTGCACCACTATGCTATGAGGATCTCTGTTTCCCAGAGCACAGCTCTGAACCCACCACGTGCTTCCACCATTTTCCAGCCACCCACCTGTGAATGGACTGTGACTTTCTGAAACTGTAAGCTAAAATAAATCTTTCCTCCCTGAATTATGTATTATTGGGTACTGATTCACAGTGACAAAAATGTAACTAAAACACTTGCCATGACCCACGAAACCCTCTTCAGCCTCTCCAAGATTCCCTTCCCCCGTCTCTTCTCATCACTCTGCCTGAGATGCTATGATTCTTATTGTGCTATGGGACACCAAGCTCACTCCTAATAGCCTGTACCAAGAGACATTATTAGATCTACCACACTTACCATTAAATGGACCTTTCATATTTGCATTCATATCTTCCATCTCTCCACACTTACCTACAACACACTAGAACATAAGTTCCATGAAAACACAGATTATTGCCTCTTTTATTCATTTCTCTGTTCCCCATACTTAGTTTCATGGAACACATAATTAATTATTTGTCAAATGAACACATTTCCAGCTGACTAAGGTCTAAAAACACAAAGGTTTGGGACTCTAAACCAGTAATGTGTCCAACACCCAAATTTTTACTCTCAATCACTAGCTATGACTAGAAACAGGCATACTTACTCCAGGATTTCTCAATCAGTATGAACTACAGGTAATTAATAAAATGTATCCTAATCACAGAAAGTTTAGACACATTAAAGTTTTCCTTTAAAAAAAAAAAACAAGTACTTCCAGCTTCAAAGGACTAAGTTGAGAATAATTTGACATCAAGAATGGGCTTGGCATTGGTCAGTGTTTAATAAAAGTGATATGCTACTATTAATCTGAATGACATAGAAGACTTCCTGTTGGCAAAATTATAAATACTAATGCCATTAGTGATTTCATTCTACTAATTTTTCCAATTACAAGCACTTTAGTTAAATTAGTCATCATTATAAAGTATATGTTTGCCAGTAAAAATAAAAACTATGAATTCAAGAAATGTTCCTAATTGAAATTACAAATTTCAGCTTACATGTTGCACAACATCCAGGATAGAGACTTTGCAAAATAATCTATCGCTAAAGGATTGGCATTATAGGAAAATATTGTAAATATGAAAATAAGTGCAAACCTATATTCACGTATATATAGCAATTAGTCAATACAATACCATCCTGGATTTTGAAACATTCCAAAACCATATAAAGATGCTTTGATATAAACCTACATCTACAATAGTTAGAGGAGAAACTGATCAAAACTACACAGTGCAGAATGATGAAATACAAGATAAGATGGCTCCATTCTTATGAAACTTAAGAGTCAAGTCAGAAAACAATTCAAGGAATTCAGTGTTAAATGTCGTAGCAAGAGAAGAACAAAAAGGTTAGAATCCACACTATTCTAGGATTACCAACACTAATACGTGTCTGCCAGGATGTAAAATGTGAATAAATAAAAATGAAAAATAGATTCAAAAACAAAAGAGGGGAAAGTTTGCTTTCTAGGAACTTAACTATACAGGTTCCATGGTTCAACAAAGGAAATATTTTCAAATTAGCAATGTCTCAATTCTCTCTAAAATCTTCTATAAATAAATGAACATCATTTTTGCATTTTCAGATCTACACCATGGTACACATTAAGATACCATGATCATAATCTTAGCTCTACTATATTTCATCCAACATATGGTACTACTTTGAAATTCACTTTCTAGAGAAAGAGTAAAGAAAAATGGCTTACTTCTTCCATACTGGGATTTAGATAAGCTCACTGTACAAAACACACATTGGCATTCTCTAATAAGTCCACACTGAATATATTTTGGCACAGAAAAACAATGAAAGAAAAGTAATCTTTGGACTGACTACCTAAGATTCATCTCTTATAGAATTACTCTTTTTCTAAAATATGTAAATATTCATGATTCCTTGAGTCAGACTTATGTTTAATTAATCAGAAAATACATAGAAGAATGGAAGAATGTAAACAGGCAAAAGTTTTATACACTTCCGAACTTAAAGCAAGTTAGAAATTAGATCCCCTGATGACTGATAATCACAAATGTAGGTAAAAGAAATGATAGTAAAGGAATGGCTGTGTGGCCGGCATCACTGGCTGGCTACGCAAGCCTCTTCGAGCAAAGTTATCGAGAACTGATCCTGACTAAATGGAGTGAGTCCCCAGCAGGTCCCTGACACCAGGCAGCTGCAAAGTCTTACAGTGACTGGAAGATTGAAAAAAGATTTCCAAAGCTTCCACATACAAAGCTTCCCTATCGGATTTCCCAGTACTTTCTTCTAGGTCTTTTACGTCCAAATTACCCCCTCATAAAACAAAGACAGAGAAACTACAAAAAGTTAAATAAAAGACCTTTTCCTTCCAAAGTGTACTTTAGTTGATTCAATAAAAGCTCTGAAATCATCTTTATAGCCACCATCATCTTTAGAATAATTTAGCAGCAACAACATCTGTATAAATGAAGATGTAAAGTCCAGGTAGGTGGGAGACTGTGGCTTATCCATGGATTCTGGGAATGAAATTCAATGCCACACATGAAACTAACTGCAATGGACTCATTTATTTCTATTTCGTTTAGATGTTTTTTATCAAACATCCACAAAAGTATAGGAAATAATAGATTCAACTCCATGTGCCCATTTTCCAACTTCAACAAGGATCCACTCACAGCTATTCACTTTACCGGTGACCCCTTTCCTCTTCTCCAACCCCTAATTATTTTAAATCAAATCCCAAATATTACTTCATTTTATATATAAATATTTCAGTAGTTCTCTTTAATAGGTAAGGATTTCTTATTTTTAAAAATTCCATCATCACACCTTGGAAAATTTTAACCAATGATCCTTATATCATCAGTTCGACCTTTAAAATTTCCCAGTTGGCCTGAAAAAATATCATTTTGTTTATTTATCAAGGTCATAATAAAGTCTGCACATTATGATTGAATAATGCGTCTCTTAAAGTCTTTTTAGTCCACTGGTTCCCGCTCAATGTCCTTGAAATTTTTTTGTCATTTCTAAATAACTTATTTGCCATAATATGGGAATTTCCTGATAGAGTTCTTCAATTCACCCCTATGTGGTCCTGGCCAAGTTCCTCTCTGTCCCATTAAGATTCAGGATATTTTTCTGGCAAGACTACTTCATTAGCATTGCTGTCTCTTAGTAGGAAGGTGAGACTTATCTGATAATCCCTGAAGCTCAGTCCCTGTGTGCATTAAGTCATCAGCTATTACAAACGGTGGTAGTCTCTCACTGCTTCTTCACCTACTAGCTGGAATACATCTATAACAGAGTTCTTGACTGTCAACCCTCTGATTAATCTGAGGCATGATTTATATATAAAAGGTATGATAAATGCTTAATTCTCTCTGATCTACCTACTTCAAAAATGGTAGTTCCATAAAGTCTATAAAATGATTCTTAAAAAGTTATCATTCAGAAATCGTGATTTAAAGGATATTTCTTAGTCCAGCAGGCACATCTGATTTGTTCCTAAGTCCTTCTGATATATTCTATCAGTTTTGGTAGCTTTCCTGATTTCCAGGATAAGACTTCCTAAGCATTTCCTAATACGTACACTACAGACAATATAATTACTGAAAAATGTTTCAAAGTTTTTACATTTTGTTTTGTCATGGGTTCTATTTTTTCCATAACTATGTAAAATATTTTCATGGCTCCAAGATCAAACTTACAAAAATGCTATTTGTTTTGGTTTGTGGATTGTAAACTCTATGTTATTCAGATTTCATTTTTATTCTGCATGTTACTACAGCCCAAAAGCCCAGATTCACTTGTTCATGTTATCTGATGGGCAGCAATATTGCTTTATTTAGTTATGATTTCTTGATCTTTTATAAAGAATAAGTAAATGCATACACTCATATAGACATATTTGCAGTCACTCAACACCTTAGAGAAATAAAATTATACACTATATTCTTTACATCACCTTCTCTTTTTTTCACTTGACGATTTTTCCTAATGATCCCTCCAGATCAGTATATTGAGATATGACTCCTTTATCTCACCGTTGCACACCACCTCATTTTATGTACCACACTGTCTTAGTTACTTCTCTGTCGATGTGACTCAAAAACCAACATCCACAATTTAAGAGAGGAAATACTTATTTTAGCTCACAGTTTCAAGAGTTCTCAGTCCATCTGTGGGCAGCTTGCAATAGTGGAAGGACATGGCAGAGGTTGAGGGGTAAGCAGCTCTTCACAGCATGGCTGACAAAATCCAAGTCGAAGAGGTAAGGGTGCTACCTTTCCAGGTACCACCCAAATGACCTGCTCCTTCTGGGCCAAGCCCCCCATCAGCCGCCCCCTCAGGCCAGCTTCTACCTTTCAATGGCACATGGTTTTTTTCACAACAGCCAAGTGCATAAAGCTTCTGGGGGACACTCCACATTCAAATCATAACAACAACGATTAATTCAATCAGCTTCAACCTGGTAGATGTTTGGGTTGTTTCTAGACTTTTGCTATGGCAAATAAGGTTGTGAGGAAGCCTTGCATGAACAGTGTCTTCTTCAGTTTACCTTTAAGGGTATTATTTCAAATGAGATTGCAAATCAAGAGTGACATGTATGGAATCTGCTAGATGTTGCCAATTCTCTCTGAGAGGCAATAAGCCACTCTGCATCACTACCACAATTAACAGAGGGTTAGTTCGGCATCTCCTCCACATACACACACATCTTGTTAATACGCGATGCTTCAAACATTAGCACTTTTGCCAATCTAGATATCTAACAGTGATTTTTAATGTAGTTTCCATTATCATATGCAGTTCTAATACACATTTCTTTTAGGAGGTTGAGCATTATAAATTAGGCACCATATACAATTATCTTTCTGTGTATTTTCAATATATGCAGTCCCTTTATAGGGATGTTGGGCCTGTGATTCTCTATTTTTAAAATCTTTATGTATTAGAAATATGAATTCTTTATCTGCAACCAACTTAAAAACCTACTTCCTAAGTTCCTACATGTCTCTTTTTCTATGATTTTTGGCATGTAATATTTTTATATTATGTCCTCAACTTTATCAATGTCATACATTCTGGCTAAGAGATTTTGATAGATAGTGAGGAAAGTTTTCCTCACAATTGATTTACAGGAATTGATGGATGTACTAATATCAAAGTATCGCCTAAGACTGGATAACCCTAGTGATACAAGCAACAGCTCATTAAGAGATCCAATAAATATTTTTATTTTGTTTTTTGAGATGGAATCTTGCTCTGTAGGCCTGGCTGGCAGAAAACTCATGGCAATCCTCATGCCTCAGTCTCTCCCTAGTGCTGGAATTTCAGGCATGTGCCACCATACCCACATATTATGTGGTACTGGGGAATCTAACCCAGGGACTCCTACTTTTTAAGTGAGTGCTGTAATTACTGGGGGCCCTGACCCCAACAAATATTTTTCAAGTTTCTATATTGTTTGTGTCAACTATTCCTCTAGGAACCCTAGTGAAAAGCCAAAGGCCCTTTTCTTCATAAGCGTGATACTGCATGAAGTTCTACATAAATATCAGTCAATAAAAGATTAAAATAAATATCCAGCTGTAGCATGGTAATAAAAATCACAGCTATACTCCAATGTCCCGAGGAATTTTTGTGTCCTACACAAACTTCACTGGAAACTTCCTAACAGAAATTTCCTGAAAAGTCAAGTGAAAAAGTCTCCAAGTCCCAAAACAATTTCTCCTTTTCTCTAGTAACTTTCATGAACTTTGCAGGGGCCCTGTTAGATGCCTAAGATCATTGTGGAAATTGCTCCTTCGGGCAACCAACAGCCCACTAGAATCTATCTTGGTAGGAAATAAAGGACAAAATTAGCTACAGAAACTCTGAAACTTTTTTTCCAGTAGTTATAGGTGATGATGTCGGCATGACTAATTCCTTCCTTTCTTCTTTATCACTGGCACCATGTGGAATCCTTAGAAAGTAGTTTGTAAATCACTTACTGAGAATCAAACATAAAAGGTACTACAACGAAGATGCTATATATCTGAGTTCTATATTTGTGCCTCTTTCCCACATACACACACACTGAAAAGTACAAATGTAGCTAGCTTAAGTTTTTCCACATTAAAGCTCTAAAATTAACATACTTAATAATGTACCAAATGCATTTTTTTTTACTTTAGTAAAAGTGAGGCTAAAGAGTTGACAGTCTCAAGCAGCTCTGTGCCCTCTCTTGGTCACACTTTTCTCTCCTCCCAGTACTGACCTCAGGAAAAGAGTCAAAGTGGTCATCGTCATGGACACAGCTGACCCCTCTGACAAGCAGCATCGCTAGCCCTGGACTGTGGGGTCACACTAACCACAGGAGCAGTTGGGTCCTCTCTTTTCCTTCTTCCAGATCTTAAGGACACGAGTTACAATAGCTTCATTTGCAAATTGATAACTGCCAAGTAATACTGTAAGGGCCAAACCTGGTTCTGTTACAGTCATAAAGATTGAAGAAATCAACTCTATTTGAAAATTAGGAAGCAAGTGTCATAAATTTTATAGACACTAAGGTAGAAATTCTTGCAATAAATATCAAACACCTAGAGTGAAAATGACCCTCCTCTACACGTTATTACTTTACACTGTATTCCCTTTTTTAAAAAATAAAATAAGACAAAAAGAAGTATGTCTGTGCAGGATAAATATCTGTATTTAATTTTAAAAAAGGCTCATAAAGCCTTGCAGAAGCTCTCCTATTTAACCCTTCTCTTTATGTCTGAGTTATTATCTAAATATACATAAAGAAAGCAAGCTACAGCAAATATTAGTCTTTTCCAGAGGGATGCAGACAAGTGTTGGGAAAATATAACCACAACGTAAACTGGTTATTTCCAAAAAAGTACTCCCAAGAGGAAAAAAATATGCATGAAAGAATATAATACATTATTTTCCACAATAATCATCTTTTAAAGAAAAAATGTGAACCTGAAGGCCAGTAAGTTTTGCTGGATTTCGCTCCTCCTAAATTCTGTCATCTCCTTTTTAAGAATGGCAAGCCAGTTTCCCACACACATGACAGAAACATATACTATCCCCCCCTCCCCGGAAACCATTTACCAATAAGTAACCCTTACCAGTGAACATATATTTTCTCAAAGATGATTGACTAATTAGGTACTGCCACTTCTAGCCACAGCTTATTATACACAAGGCCTTTTTCAAACATAAGTATAAACAAACAAAAGTACTAATGAACCATCTGTCCCTTTTCAAAAGAAATAAAGAACTCTAATTCTATAATTCTATACCCTAAAACAATAGATGCAGATTATGAAGGGAATAAATGTAGAAATTAAAATGATTCAGTTATATTAATGTTTGGTCACATGGGTCAAGTAGCATTCCAAAGAGCTCAAAAGAAAAAAGGCCAAATTCTTTTGTTACAACAGAAAAAGAAGAAGAAGAAGAAGAAGAAGAAGAAGAAGAAGAAGAAGAAGAAGAAGAAGAAGAGGAGGAGGAGGAGGAGGAGGAGGAGGCAGCAGCAGCAGCAACAGCAGCAGCTCAAAATATGTTGACAATGGCTAAGGCTTGAAAAGTTTTTGATTAAAAAAGTATTTTTTGGAATACTTATGAGATTTAAGTTACAGTAACAATATAAAATTGAAAGCAGAATTACATTTTAAAAGAGTAGTGTAAAATATCCTTATTTGAGTACAATGGAAAATAGGGTGTTTGTGGTTTTACCCTACAAATTCTGTGTTGCCTGCTCATGCGCATTCCTGCCTGGCCTTCCCCCTACCAGCCACTGCGACTTCCAATCCCTTCTATACCACAGTCATTTGCGGTAAGAGACCCACATAACCAGCATCTCCTAAGCTCTGCTTTCTTCCTCCATTTTATTGGCTTTTCTGGACAAATTCACGTAAATCCATCAGGTTGGTGTTCAGTTACAGGGCAGACAACGAATTTTCCTAAACCATTTAGTGTGCTGACAGAGTGACATTCACAATTTATAGAATTTCTTTTTAGACAGGTACCTATTCATAGTTCATTAACATTCAAACTGAACACCTGTGTTTATAAAGTCAGAAGTAATATTGTCCTAACAAGGTGCTAAATAAGGTATTCTCTGGAAGCCTGAAAAACAGTAATAGCAACAAATGCACTCAATCTCTGTACTTATGGAAGAAAATGATATCACCAGCCATTTGTGCCGTCCTTTGGTAGTCCAGAAATTGTTACGAAACAAGCATAAAAAGCTTTTTATTAAAAATACAGGACGCCCTCCTGCTGCATCACATTCTAACTCCTCTACCAGGGGTGTTCCGTGTTACACCTTAAGAAAGCAGGCATATGCACAGGGCTGCCTTGCTGAGCTCAACAAGACAGTTCAAATCTGCAAAATAGCTCCAAAGGTTAAAAAGACAAATCCAGCCCATTTAGACAACTCGTTCACTCATGAGACACAGGCATTTTCAGCATTCTGAGACTCACAAAGCCCAACCCTGGCTAGTTTTTACACGGGACCAAAGTTTTCACATCATTAAAATAAAACTGAAACAAAGCCACAGACGTTAAGGCAAGGGATAGTGCATAGCTTGGCACTGCCATCATCCATGCTCTCAAAATGGAAGGGGAGAAAAAGAAACGCGCAGAGCAGAGGTGGTGACCCTTGTAACGACTGTGGCTTCAACCCTTTTTACCCCCTATTTTGATAGTAAACCATTCTGCAGACTCCCAACTGTGGCTACCTTCGTAGTTACTGCTTTGCACATGTGTGCCTTTTCCTTGCAGTTAAGAGTGTTATTAATAAAAATCTCATAAAAATACTATAAAATGTGAAATCAACAAAAGGATTAAAAGAGGAAAACACAAATAACAGTACGCTTACTTTTTTGGCCAGCTTTATCACTTTGTTAATTCTAAGGACACTTTCTCCAAGTCCTGGGAGTGAGACAGTGCACCCGAGCAGGAAATGGGGTGAAACGAGTCGTAAAAACTGCTCCTGTCACATGCTAACTTATTTTAGAAAGCAAGGCAATGATTACGAAGGGCAATAAACAAAATTCTATCGCAAAAAATGATATTTTAAAATCACCTTTTGACATAATTAACAAGACAGCTTGCTGGTCAACCAAATAAGAAAGTGAAAGAAAACTGAAATTCTTCTTTAACATGAAGGATCACTACTTGGAAATCCTATCTTCCATACTGTGGCAAATACGATTTTTATCCATTGGGGAAAAAAAAAGAAAGAAAACAACTCCTCCGCTCTAAACCTGAGGCCTCAGGGAGTCAGGGAGTGGTTCCTTAAGTATCTAGATTCGTGGAGATATCCTGCAAGGATACTTTTATCTAGCCCCATGTATGATGCCTCCAGTCCTGCAGCTCCCGGAGGCCACGCAGCATCCCACGCCCTGTCACGGTGCATTTGTAGCTTCACCACGCAGCAAGCCAAAACGCTCATCTAAATACAAACATACTGAAGAACAAGGACACAGAAAAATTGTTCCTGAGAAATATTTTCACTGTCAAAGGCTTGATTTTTATGATTCATCTTGCAAACTGACGGCCCAAGTTTAGTCCCCGGTCATGATATCACACTGAGTCATCTGTGACTCAGAGACCAAGGAATGCTGCCACAGGCTCAAAAAACACCTCCTCCTCCTCCACTAGCACCTACAGAATCTCCCTAAAGAAACGGTCATGGCACTTCTGTCAAAAATCCATTTAACTCTCTATATTACACGTGTACAACATGTGTATCACGGAAAAGTCTGGAGAGCAACTGAGTCTCTTCCACTAGGAGAAAATACAGTAACACAGTAACCATTCTTTTACTCTTTCATGTACAGTGTGCCTTCATATATAAATAAATGTGTGCATGTATGTGTATATACATAAATGCAAATACCTTTAAAGAAATTCAAAACTAAATATTACAAATTCTTCTTAATATCATAGGATTCTAATCTTTCTGAAAAAAGGTAACCTTCCTACAGTTGAGAAATATTATTCAGTTATAGCCAGTTATTAGATGGCTTCTACTACAACCATCATATTACAATGTGAGATAAAGCCCCAGAGTTCTTCACTCTTAGTTTCATTTTAATACAGTACAGTATTGTGCCTAATAAGCATTCTTGAAACTAACTTCAACTGTTAAGACAGATTTACAAAATTTGCCACAAACCTTGCAATTAAGATTAAATACTACAGAACAGCTCCCTAGGAATCCTTTAGCCCAGATTCTCACGGAAAGCAGTATCATCCTGGTCATGTGAGTGCAGAGTCTGTGATCCAGGCATTGTAATCCACCATGAAGCAACTCTGAGTAAATTACATACCCTCTCTCTTTAGAGGAGCAACAATACTGAAATGTCCAAGATGGAAAGACAGGCTGAAAATTAAGTATCTTGGTGGGAGTGGCGGCACATACCTTAAATCCCAGCAGTCTGGAAGGCTGAAGCAAGAGAATTTCAAGTTCAAAACCAGGCTGCACAACAAAATGACTACATAAGACCCTGCCTCAAAATAAAAAAAATAACAAAAGTCCAGGGATATAGCTTAGTACAAAGACTATGGGCCCATTCCCTAGCACCTCAATCAATCAACAATAAAATTAAGTATCACATGAAAAACAATCTACCATAGTTTGTTCATGTCAGTATAGCAGCCACAAAGCATTCAGAGATACAGGACAATGAAATTTATTTATAAAAGGCTAAGATCATCAGCTTCTCAAACTATGAAATCCACTCCCCCCCCCCCCTTGTTTAGTAATGAACACATCACAGGTGCTTGACAAAATATCCTCAAATCACACCCTCTCCCTCAAGACAATTTGATGAAAGTTCTGTGTGCGGTACAGTCAACTGAAGCACTTCCAAACAGACACAGTAATTCCCCCAAACAACAAAGCCAGAAAAGAGTAATACTATTAAACACAATACCCTTTCTCAAAGAAAACCAAGTGGCTTGAGTATGGCCTCAAAGAGGATCAGCTTTTGTCAAAAGACAAACTTCATACTGTCAAAAAAAAATCACCGTAACAGTGTTAGTTTTCAGTGATAACAGAGGTAAACAGATATTTTGGACTGTTTGCAAACTTTAGTTTTCAAATGAGCATTCAAGGCTGAGCATTTATTTCTTGTCTTTCTCCTCTCCCTTGTCTAGTTTTAAACATCAGAAGAAAGATGAAGTCCAATCAAGAGTTTGTGTAGAATTATTAATATCCAGAGATAATGAA
Organism: Ctenodactylus gundi; assembly: GCA_004027205.1. Taxonomy (NCBI): domain Eukaryota; kingdom Metazoa; phylum Chordata; class Mammalia; order Rodentia; family Ctenodactylidae; genus Ctenodactylus; species Ctenodactylus gundi. Next base: position 177,328 of record PVKB01001861.1, read on the forward strand.
ATCACTTAGAGTTTATAATATCATGCATCAGTCCTTTGTCATCTGTCTATATGTTCAAAGACAGTTCACTTCATGAGGGTAAGAAACCTAAAAGGTGTCAATATGTATTAGATGAAAAAAATATGAAGTCCATAGGGCAAAGGTCATTATTGTGAAGTTTTGGAAAAGCTTCGGGCACCTGAAAGCCACCTGAAAATACATACATCATTGCACATGTCTGTGTGTATATGTGCCAAGGTGAATTTCCTGGAAAGAGGACCTATAGGTTATATAAGAGTCTCTTTTTTATCACTTACATTTTTTCCTTTCAATTTACTTAGACTTTTACTTGTAAGATTTTTTTTTAGTTACAATGAAAACTTTTTCAAATACTTAGAATCCATTTTTAAATATTCCTGTATTAACACATTAATATATAATTCCTCATGTTTTTGAAATAAGTTTCTTTCATGTATGGTTTCAAAAGTCTAATTTTTCCAGTAGTTAAATTGTGCTATTTTTATGTCCACAGACATATATTTTTTTCCTCACAATTTTTTGTTATTTTGAAATAACAACAAAATTTCATTTTGAAATGCAAGCCTCTAGAACATTATTAGTCAGTAGAGTTCACACTGTTTTACAAAACTATCTATATTCTTCTCAAGAAACATTTTGAATTTTATATGGACAGGTACCCAAGTCTTGTCAGTAATCTAAAACCAGTTAATATTTATTTCTGTCAAAACTTACAAGATCATAATGTTTAATCAAACCCAGGAATATGCCAGATTTCTGTGGTTATCGTTTGTCTGGTAAGAGAATTATTTTTGTTGTTGTTTTCCTTGAAGCCCTGAAGGAGATGGTCTGTAATATTTATCTTCATTTTCTTAATCTTTTGCCTCTGATTTATTTCGTTAATGCACAATTTCACTTAACAGGAAAGCAGGAGTCCATTAGAGGACCAGATTTTTGTTTGCTCACATATTTTTCAGGGCTCCTGTTTCTAAGTGACTTCCTTCTCACCACACGTCAGACTTGGTCTTTATTTGGTTCACATGTTACCTTGAAAACATATATTCCTTGAGTAATAGGCTTGTTACTGAACACTTATCTACCCGTTAAAATAACAGACCAGGTCTTAGCTGGTTCTTTTTTTCCCCCATATTTTATTGATATGTATACATGCAAAATTCAAGGTTTACAATGGAGTTGAGCATTTTGTGCACATACATATCTTGTCAAGGTGACAAGGGCTTTCCCACTCTCCTTTTGTCCCTCCCTCTATCACCTCTCCCTCCCGTCCTCCTATGGAACTGCATTACCCTAAAATGTGTATGCTGCTTCTTGTCCGTGTGAACATGAATACCTTATATTCTTAATTAAAAAGTACTCATACTTACACACACACACACACACAAAAACACTTTCCTGACTTTATCTGGAACACAAATTAGTATGAAAGTAAGCACTATGCATCAGGGTCACATACGGATAACTCATCTTTTAACAAGTATATACAACAGTTGTCATGCTTGGCAGCTTAGAAATCCTTCATAGTTGGGGAAAAGTATACTCACCAGTAAACAGAAATAAATATCTCAATTTCTGGATAGAACACAATACAAGGTCAATTTACTGGTACTTTAACTTCTCCATATTAATCTAAGATATTAAAAAAGAAGTGAACAAACATAAAGAGAAAGTCTGGGGTCTATACATGCACGTACCAAAAATTCAAATGAAACATAAAGCCAAAATACAGAATGGAGAAGAAGTGAGCATTTATGGTCAATTCATCCCAATACCCTTGATAAACAACAGCAACTATAATCATAAAAATAAAAGCAGTGATAGGAACATAATTTGCCTCTATAACCCCTTCCCATGTACAAAGCACTCTTATATCAATGTGGCAGGCTGGCACAGTGATTGCCAGTTCACGGACTGACACGTGGAGCCTCATAAACAGCCATTTTGTCCGCTTCATACAGTGGCTGAACAGGGAGGCTCACACATGGCTTCAGATCTGCCACTTCTGCATGCTGTGTTCTTTAACATTTTATTTCAGCAGGCAAAATAAATACTATGCCTTTACCCTTCATAATGTATAGCTACGCTGGTAATTATTCATTGAAATCCATGAAAATCAAGGTGCTATAGAAAGCCAATTCATTATGATCCCCGCTGCTGTTGAATTCATGTGTTGGTAGATGGGGTAAGCTGGTACATAGAAAATATGAAGGGAGGTTACAAAACAAGAAACTGAGTCTTGGGGTCCTTTAAAGCTATTTTTAAAAGTAAAATGTTATGTCAAAAGTTCTGTGGTATATCTCTGTGTGTGTATAATTATTATTCCATTGATTTATTGCACACATGTCAAAGAGTGTCTGGGCATTTGTACAAGTTAAAACAAACCAACCACATAGCCAAGCCACATAGCCACAAATCCAGGCAAGTTGCCTCCAACCCTCGCCCCACCACCATCCAAGCAAAAGCTCTCCTTCTGCTTGGCCAGTGACGCCTGTTATTAACACCATCTTCCCAAAAAAAGTAGCGTAAGACAGTAGATGGCACAAATATTCCAGAGAAACCAACAAGAGTCCTCCCATTCTAGAGAGCTTTTCTGATTTGACAAGGACTTTAGGGAATGAGTCAGGGGCACGCAAGGCACTCTCACATATGCTCTGTCCTAAGCATGAGTGCGGGCTCCTTTACATACATTTAAACTCTGCTCTTTCATTACAGGACACAATGAAACAGCATACCTCATCTACCAGGTGCTCCTCACTAACCCACCATGCATGAGGGAGGAAGACTTACTTCCTTCTATTTTTGCAAGAAAGGGAAAATCCCTTTAAAACATCTTACCCTGCTGCCAAAAATTCTTTGCCTACGATCCAACCATTAGTACTACTTTCAACCTAAATTGCTTTCTCTACGGCACTGACATCATTAGCTTAACTTTCTTCTCTATTTCTGTGTACAAAGATCTTAATAGAAGAAAAAAGGCAAAAGTAAATTCCTCGGATGTTTCTTGCTGATAAAATCATTAATCTCACACTCCAAACTTCAAAGCAGATGGAAGACTTATAAAATCATCTCACTTTCCCTACACATGGAGAATAATTTTTCCTACTTCAAAGCATTTTCTCAATAGGTCATTTTAATTATTGAATGCTGTCCACATAATGTCTCCACTGTCTTTCTCATGAAATATGTATAGGTTTAATTAGAACTACATTAATTTGAGAGAGGTAAAATTCAAAAGAGGGAATAAGAAAAACAGAAACAGGTCACATTCTGCAGCAGTTCTCGATGGAAGGAAATGTGAAGGAAAGACTTTGAAAGCTCAATTTTTTCATTTTTGGCTCTGAAAAGAAGCCATCAGGAAACCAGGCTGCCTGCCCGGGCAAGGAAACTGTCTTGCTTGTCAACTTTGCTCTTGCCCAGCACACAGCAACACGATTATACTAACTTTATCGGAAATCCAGCATTATTGATAACTGAAGACAGTATGTGGGCACAATCACTTGTTTCATAAAGAAACGCTTGCTCTGCTTAGGGTAAGAAAGAGAGAGGACTAACGGGGCACTTCAATGCCCATTCAACCCTCTTCTGGCAAAATCACACTGCCAGGGGCCAGCAAATTTCTTCTGTTAAAAAGTCAAACAGAAATTATTTTCAGCTTTGTGTCCTATAAAATCTATGTCTCAACTGCTCAACTCCATTGTACCAAGAAAGCAGCCAGAGATAACATGCAGATTAACAGAGGTGGCTGCTGTCCAAAAATATTTTATTTTAAAAAACAGGCAGAGGACCAGATGTGGCCCACAATCCACAGTCTGCTGACCTCTATCCATGTTTAGAACAGTTAGAAATATTCTAAAAGAGTTGGCACTAACCACATGTGACTAGTGGTTAAAATGCATGAAGCACAGTTAATAAGACTAAGAAGATACTTTTAAAACTTTACTAAAATTTAATTAATTTCTATTTAAAAAGTCACACATGGCTAATGGCTACAATATTCACAGCACACTTCTGGGTATTATTCACTGTTGCCTCCCCCAAGGAAACAAAATCACCCTCCAAGTGATGGCACAGATTAAATTTTTGTCTTAATAACATGATCCCAGCAGAACTATACATAGCTGAAAGTGGTATTACTGAAATGACAAATAGTTACATCATCAGGGCCCAGTGATCTTCCTGGTTTGAAGCAATGCAACAGCTGCCTGTAGCTGATGCTCAGGTGCACAGGGGCTGTGTGAGACCCAAGACCTTTTCAATCGGCACCTGATTCCTTTCTCCTCGGGAAACTTTCTGGTACCTTGACTGAGAGCCTACTTAACAGTACCATTAGCCACTAAGGCAAATCCAAACCTCTTCACCAATCCTAAAGCATGTAAATGCAAAGACGTGGCTCAGGTAGCTCAAGAGAGAACATGCATGTTTATTTGGTTATCTTCTGCCAAAGTACTTAAAAAAGCACTCTGCCTCAACACAAAAATTGAGCAGTTTCACCACATTCAATTCTTATCAATGCTTCTGACTACTGTTTTATTTATACAACCTGCTTGGGTTTCACATTTATTAGCAGACCCAAAGATATAAGCCAATTTGGGGAAGCAAAATAGTGAGATACATTTTTTTTGTTGTTGTTCTTCTAAGTATGAGTAAGAAATAACAAAACAAATTCACACAATACTGACTTTCATAGATGAGTGAAAGAATCATTAAAATTGAGAATACTCCTTATTAAGAAACTCTTGGGACTAAGGATGCCAGGACTGGGACCACTAGAGGCAACACACACCCAAGTGAAATATGAGCCATCTAAATTATTTTAGAATTATTTACAAAATGAAATTAGTCCATCCCCAGTCCTTATCTATTATCCTAAAACCCAGAAGCCCCATAAAATAAAAAATAAAAACCCAAATGTGACTCAAAGTCCTTTGGTGGCACAACCTGACACCAACTGACAGGAGGCAAGCTATTGCTACAACCTCAGTGGAAGTTTTATATACACTATGATAGGTAAGCAAAGGCTCTCCACCCTTCCAAAATCCCCCAAAAGTGGGACTTCCAAAACATATCTGAAGAAAAAAGTTTAGATATGGGGTCATCTAAAGAAAGCTGCTCAGGAAGGACACTTCCTTTCAATGCAGCGTTCCTGTCATCCAGAATCTTGGGACAATGTCCTACCTCAGTCTGAAGGATGGCAGCCCTCTGTTCTTTGGCAGTAAGCGACTCTTTAAGCACTTCAATGTGTTGCTTGCAATCTGAATTTTGATTGCTAAGGGTTTCAAGCTTTGTTTGTAAGGCAAGAAGTTCTGACTCCTTCTTTGAAAGTTCCTGCTTCAGTTGATCAATCTGTAAAACAACAAAATTGCAAAAAATTTTGAGAACACTGTCCTTATGCTTAACATTTGACAATGCTGATTTATCTCAATTTTCAATGGTCTGTGATCATTAATACAGCGGAACACGCCATGAATTCACTTACAGAGACAGACTTAGGATCTAGAGGATACCCTGTAGGAACAGTAAGATCAGCATGACCTTTACCCTACTGATGCCTAAGGATAACAGTGAAATCAATGCTTCCTGGCCAGCCCTCTTCATCCAGGAAACCTCAAGTCTACCATTTCCACAGTCCTCAGGACAGCCAACAGAGCTAACTAGAGGTGGAGTCTACTCTCTCAACCGATGTTGAATTATGACTTGTTTCAAACAAGTGAATGCAGCAAAATTATCAGTACAGCTCCCCACCCCACCCCCCCACCCCCCGCACCAGAGAAGGACTGGCAACTTCAGCTCCCTGGGTTTAATCCCTAAAGCCAAAAACAAACAGAACAAATGCCTTCCTCACAATGAATGCCAGCCAGCTACTATATTACAAGCCCAACTATGGCACAGCCATGCTGTAAGGAAGCTCAGACCACAGCCTCAAGGAGAGGCCATGCAGAAACAGGGAGAGAGTTCCTGATAATCTCACAATGGTGGCCCCTTGGTCTTGTTCCAGGTCTTAAAGACAAGATTTTCAATGTTTCATCATTCAATTTGATGTTTGTTTTAGCTTTTATTTATATATAAAATCACTTTTATTTTCTTAATCTATTAAATTTTTATAGGCATTCTTCTAGAATTCACAAAGTTCCTGTTCATTATAACTCTATCAAGAGTTCTTTTCCAAATCATTAGTGAATGTTTAACATTATCAAAGATTTTTCTGCACCTGCTGATCTATCACATTTCTAATCTTGTAAATGTTGTATTAACACTGATGAGATTTTTAACAGTAATCTCTCCTGACATTGATAAGAAAAATCTTATTCATAATATCCTTTTTATATGTTATTGTTATTAGACTTAGTTTGTTAACATTTTGTTACAAATAAAATTGGTCTTAGTGGTGCTGTCCTGTGCTCTCATTTGCCAGGGTTTAGTATTCACTTGGCCATCATTCCTCTTTTAATGTGCTCTGAAATTGGGTAAAATAAAATGTTTCCCATTTGTGTTTATAGGAAAGCAAAAACAAAATCACCCAGAGCTGGTATTTTCTTTTCCCAACCAACTCTACTTACTAAATACTAGAAGCTTTTTTGAAGCGTGATACTGAAATAATCAAACCCAGGACCTTCACACTGAGCTGATCCCCGGTCTCACACTTTTTTTTTTTTTTTCAACACAGGATCTTGTAAATTTCCTAAATTGCTCAAGCTGAACTGGATCTTGCAAATCTTGTGCCTTACTCACCCAGAAAGCTGGGATTACATGTAGGCTTGTATTACTCCAGTGCAATTACCCACCCATACAAGTTTCATTCCCTACCAATTTTCACATTTATCTGTAGGAAAGTTTCATCAAATCCATTTATCTTCTGTATCAATGGTATCTATGATTATGCTATTTCATTCTTATCACCTTTCATTTTTAACCTCTTTTTTTTCTGTACTCCTTGATGAATCTCCATACAGGCATGTCAAGTTGCATTAGCTAATCAAAGAGTCCGTTTGGGCTGTGCTAACCATGCAAAGATACTTTTATATTCTTTTTCATTACTTTCTTTATTTTTAAATTATTTCCTTTTACTTTCCTTGGATTTATTCTATTTTCTTAACTTCGCAAATTGGGTGCTTATTTCACTAATTTTCAGCCTTTTCTTCATCTCTTATATAAGACTCTAGACTATAAATGTCCCTATTCCTATCATTTAGCTTGGTCCCACTCATTCAATGTGTAGCATCAACATTATTGTTCAGTCCTCAATTTTTAATGACCATTACTATTTCCTCCCTGATCCAGAAATAATTTACAAGAATATTTAATTTTCAATCACAGGGATATTTTCTAATTGTGTGTGGTTCACTTCTTACTGATCTATGAATAAAGAATATAGCTTATTTGAAATGGTGTATCTTCCTTTATGACACAGTAAATAGTTATAAATGAGCTAGCTTATGAAAGGTAAATTTCTGGTAGCAGTTCAATAGGAAATGTTCAAGAAGGATTCTGAATGTGCTTAAAGATTCACTGGGAAAGAATCATCAGGCTTATCACTGTTCACGGACACAAGTGAGAGCTGCTCTGGTCCCTGCAGTTTATGAGACACACCCCGTCCTTGTAGTTAAATCCATCATGAGTCTATGACCACTTCTACTTCAAACGAAAGTAAGAAGTTATATATGTCTCATACCTAGCAAGAATGGAGTATAATTTATAAAAAGCAAAACAGGAATTGGGATTACCTAACACGATAAAAGAACTTAGATTCGGTCATGATCAGCACTCTTCTTGGGGGCATGGCCCTCAAATCAAATCCAGTTGTAGCTGACAGCACAGTATACTGTTGATTTCACATATGAAACGGATTCCTCTGAAATTATAGCTCAGAAACTTTCAGCTCTGCACTGCTAAGCAAAGATAATGTTTATCATGTAAAAAATTCTGATTGTTGCTAAATTCCCAAATATCAGAATTGAAAGATTATGTGAAATTTGGGTATGCAGAGAAAAATTCGAAAGAAATGTACTTGGCACACAGAGCAGAGTTAGTAAAAAATAATAATAATAATAATTAAACCCGAGGCAAGTTTGGAATAAATCTACATTTTTTTCAATCAAAACAGGTTGATAATAATAATTCTTTTAGTCTATAAACAGATAATGGCTTTATAAAGCTTTAAGACTATCACTGCCATGATGTAAATTTTAATAAATTGTAGAAAATAAGAGAAAAGGCTCTTGCAAGAAGAATATAGCTAAAGGGAAAAACAATCATACTCATCCAGAAAAATATGCCTTTTGTTTCTTTTACAGCCATAAACTCAATAAAAACGGAAAGTGATGCAATCGAACATACATGAAAACTTAAGCTGGGGAAGGTCTGTCTCTGTAATGGCCAAAAGAAAAGCCCTTCAGAATAACAACGCATGATTCATTTGAAGTCCACGCGGACATCAGGCACACTTCATCCTGTCTGAAATATTTTCCCCCACTTACGTCTGTGACACAACCAAAACCCTGAAGAAGAAGGAAAAAAACACTCTGCCAAGGAAAACAGCTTCTTTTTCACTACAGATATGGCTCTCATGTCTAGAAATCGATATGCTTATTATCATGCACTTTAGGTTATGAGATTTGTAATCATCAAAACTTTGTAAGAAAATGTGTTACAAATTCAGAATAAAGAGGAAGATCTAACACAGCAGAGTGGTCTCCTTGCCAAACACCGAAACATGGGGAACAGCTAATGTAGAAATAGTGGGGTCAGCAGATGAAAAATGTGTTACACTAGGAACAAAGCCTCGTGCAGAAAGGGATGCCATCATTTTTTGGAAAACAATTATTTATATAGTACATTCCATTCCCAAAGGCTTAATAATGTTCCTGAGAGTAATTCATGTATTCCACAGCCTCTTAGATTCTGTTCTCAGTTTGATTCCTCTAAGCCTTTGGAGTTGGGGTGAGTTCCGGAGATTTCAGCAGGGCATAGCTGCACCAATCAAAAGGTATCTTTGCCTCTGTCCTCAGGGTCAATATCCATGTGCCAAAAGACTTCTAGATACTGGGACTTCTGGCTGGCCAGCTATGTTATTTCTACCCTCATACAAATGAAATCCTAAAACAGTGCTTTTATGTTTCTATTTGTTTGGTCTAGTTTGGTTTGGTGTGGTTGGGTTGGGTTTGGTTGGGTTGGGTTTGGTTTGGTTTAGTTTAAGACAGTCTCACTCTGTACTCCAGGCTAGTCCTGAACTCACTGTGTAACCCAGGCTGCCCTCAAATTCATATCAATTCTACTGCCTCAGCCTCATGAGTGTCAGTATTACAGGTGTGTACCACCATGCCTGGCTAATTTTTATGTGGTGCTGAGCCCAGGGCCTTGCTCAGGCTAGGCAAGCCCTTTAACCTCAAAGCTACACTCCCTTTGACCCTGCTCCCATACTTCCTGCAACTCATCTGATCCTAGAAACATAATGCCATGCCCTGGTTTGGCTATGATGTCATATGGCAACTTGGGTATTCACTATTACTTAATTTAATTTAGAGCTTTCAAGAGGCTTTACCAGTTCCAACCATCTGCTCAATATTAATACAGGGATGGACAGTGCTCTCTATCACTACTCCAAATATATCCCTCCCCTCAACCTATGTGCTGTACTCACTGCAATAATTAGAGTAAACTCCATTCCTAGACTTAAGTAGGAAATCCTAATCACTTCTTTAAGTAGAAGAATTAAAAAGAATCATTAAATTAATGAGGTGTAAATATTCTAGTTCAATCCAGTAAGAATTCTCTTTTAAAGGAGAAAATATAAAACACTGATTCCTACTATTTAATACAACTTTTTAGCTAATATTTATCAGCCTCAGGGATATCTGTACAACCTAAGACCCATTTTAATTTTTACTTCTTTGAAGTCTATTCTTCACATAAGTCAGTTTAAATCCAGCATTTTTATTATTATTGTAACTGGTTACAGTTCTTCAAGGACAGTGTTTGAAATTATGAGCTACTTTTTGAGCCAGGCATTTTAACTACCTTATCTCACTCAACCTTCATTTAATTCTCCTGAGCTACTCTCTACGTCTGGCTATGCTGATCTTATTTAATAGAAAAGGAAAATACGGCTGAGCGGCTGAAGTCACTATTCCAAGGCAACACGAGCACGGGGAGGTGAGAGACCTGCCAACATGCATTTGAGTCTTCAGTTGCACCCGGTCCTCTTCACCCACTATGAGATCTCTTCCAACATTCTTGAGCCTGACCACTTCTAGAACTAGCCATTAAAGTTAAATTTAACTCCAGGATTGATGGTGTCTCAGACAAACGTAGGCTAATAAAGGTCATGACTTGCTGGCTGAAGATTGTATAAATGTTTTATTTGCCTGGACCGAATCCATGATGAGGGACAGAGTTCGCCAAACTCATGGCATTTTCGGCTTTAGAACTGGCTCGAACAATCAGTCTCCCATTGTTGAATGACAGAGTAGGAAGGAAAATCTTAAGCCAAAATAATAACTTCCCAAACTTCTCGAGTTGATTCTTATCTGTTCCTCTGGTGTTTGCTCCCACAGTGATCCACAGTCTCCAAGTCACCCTATCCCTGCTCTTGCTGTACCTTGACTCAAGTCTATGACAATGAAAGCACAGAAAAGAAACCAGAAGTGGGCACAAACCAAGGAGCCCCCTGGGCATCGGGAAGGAAATCATTACATTTTAATGCACTGGGCATTCTCCTTCCCATCACTCAATTCTCCACAATTTTAGTCACAATATCAGGAATTATTCTAGAGATGAAAAGCTGTCGGAAATAAGCACAGTTTTTTTTTAATTCCTTGCAGAAATGCACACACACACACACACACACATACACACACATACACACACACACACACACAAATACACACACGTGGTGAAGTAAATACCAGTTATTTCCTCTCTATAACTTACAAACTCCACAAGGATACAAATATGAGTCTGAAAACTAAAGAAAATTATTGGAATACTTTTTTGTCCTCTGCAACTGGTTTCTCATATCATAAGGCACAAAAGAAATGAAGGCTAAAACCTAGAACAAGAACAGAGTTATTTAAGGTAAATGATAGAAGATAAAAATTTTAAAACTTGATATGGTTGTTAGTTTGAGAAGAAAAATGGTAAACAGATAAAATGGAACAGATAAAAGTACCTCAAGGAAGTCAAAAACCAATTTGAGATTAAATCATAAATTTAATTGCTATGTATATGTAAAAATAATACTCGGGCACATAGTTCAGGTATAGTCCAAAATATAACTTTGGAAAATAGAAGCCAACTCTTTAAAACTGGTAATATTAACATAAAGTAAAATTAATAAAATTAATGGAACAGGTCACTCTAATAATACTGTAGATATTCCATATCAACTGATAATCATTTCAATAACAATTCCTGACATTTGTCAAACATCTTCTAGGGATCACACCTGGAACTACATCCTTTAAATAATTCCTTACAATGGTCAAAGCAATTCAGTGACAGGGGTGCTTTTCTTACTGTGTTTTCATGGATAAGAAAACTGCTGCTTAGAAAGTTTAAATAATTTCAGTAAATGAAAGCACAAAGAATTAAAGTCAACACTATGCTAAAACTAAAATATTTGCATAACATGGGCTGACTTCATGGGGCTTGGAAGTGCAGCACCACTTGAGACGATCACTGTGGAGAAACTGACAAGAGACCTGGCAGCACCGCCACTTAAGAAACAAGCAAACTGAGGATAAGTAAAAATCTGGAAGAGAAGGGACAAAAAATATTCATTCCCAAGACAGAGAAAAAACAAAGGAATCCATTAGAAGACCCTGAACCTCACAGTGAGTATGTTTCTCACAAACTTTCTTGGAATCTGTATGTCAGAACTAAAATTCATCTGCATTATTTTTTATTTCCCCCACGTTTCATCACATTACATAAAACAGATTATGTAGTATATGAAAGAAATATGAAGTATGTGTGCAAACTGTAGCATTCCAGTTGCACCAAGAAGATAGGAGACTCTAATCCTGGACCATACCTTGGTCTTCATGAACTTGGAGTGACTTTTGTAAACTTCTATCTGTTTGATCTCTTCTTCCCGGTCTTCGGTGCTCAGCACACCATTGGCTTTCAACATCTGGATCTCATCCTCAAGATCTCTTATGTTTCGCTCCAAAGAGGCAATTTTTGTGTCCTGTTGGTAAAAACGGAAAGAAAAAGAAAGGAAGAAAAGCTCATTGGTACTATTAAATTAGACTTTAGAAAGCAATACTGGTAGTAGTAATGCATTAACTGCATTAAACGCATAGCCGAGAATTCTGAATAATTTACACTTTTAATCCACAAAATCATCTTTAATTTCCAACCAAGTTGTGCAAATATAATACCAAAAGTTACCTAGTCATGTTTCACTAGATCTAGGGACAAAAGAACCGCAACAACAATGTCAAAAGTAATTTAAAGTGTTAAAAAATTAAGTGTGAGCAAATTTGTTTGTAATCTGGGATGTAGTAACACTATTTTTATAGTTCATTTGTAAACATTAAAAGTTTATTCATGTGTATACTTTGTAGCTGGTTTTATAAGGCATGCTTGGAATCTGACTCTAGGGGAGAAGGAAATTCAAACCCACTAATCCTACTAATGGAGAAGAAGATCCTCGTCTAAAATACAGGCATACTGAAACTAAATAACTGAATCCTGACTTGGTATGACTTATAAATATTGAAAATTTATAGCAACTGGAAATACTATATCACAACATCATGATTTATTTGGTGAGCAGTCAGGTCCCTACGTGACAAAAAACATGACTACCTTGCAGGGCATTTTTAACCTATTGATTTACAGACCCCAAAAAAACTAAAAATATTACATTCAGATGTGGGATTGAGGAAAAAACAACCAATGGCAGACTCAACATATGAGAGTGCTTAATAAGGAAGGACACATTAAAAAGTAGAAACCAGAGAGCTCTTACAGTGAAGCAAACCACACACACACACACACACACACACACACACACACACCATTTTCCAAAACTCAAAAATTAAACTCTTGTCAGCTTGGAAGTGAAACACATCAAAAGTTTCACTTTATTGTAATCCTACTGCTCTGGGAAGCTGAGGCAGGAGGATCATTAAGTCTGAGCCAAGTTTGGACATCTTAGCATGTCTCTTAATTTTTTTTTAATATAAAAAATACAAAGAATGTAGTTCACTGTGAAAGCCCTGGGTTCAATCTCCAGTGTGGAAAAAACAAATTTTCACATTACGTTTTCTCACCATTGACTTGTTTTATGGCAAAGATCCAAGGAACTTATTTTAAACTTTCCATTGAAAGTTAATGAAAACAGGCCACTAATTTATTTTTAAACTTATTCCTTTTTAATATTTTTGATAATCAAAGACTAAGAAATCAAAAAGTAAAAACAGTGAATGGGTTACTCTTCTTTAAAAATCATACAATAATTATGACTCCTCCTTTTGTCTTTCCAACTATTATTTAATTTTTTCTATGTTATATGAGTATGTCCAATGCCATATCTCTATAGCAATATAACAATAATAATTATCATACTCAACACTGCAACCATATTAAAAGAAAAGAAGAAAGAGAAATGACATCTATTTGCTGTCCTCTATCGTATGCCCAGAACCAAGCACTCCAAATACAGTGGACATTTTCATTAATTCTCAGGGAAAAAAGTTAAATATGAAAAGTTTTCAAGTCTTACATTCTGTAGTTCTATTTTTCTTTAAAAAATAGCATCTATTGCATTTTTCTACTTATAAAGCAAAACTCTTTAAATTCATAGAAAATGGAGAAAAACTCCTCTAATCCAACTATCCAGAGATAACTACCAGTAATATTTTTAATACATATCCTGTAAGTATTTTTCCATTTAAGATGAGACTACAGCTACAGGGACAGTACTTGAAGACAGGACCCTTGAGAGGTAATCAGGGTCATATCAGTTCATGAGGATCTGAGGATGGGGTTCTCACAATGACAGTACCTGTGCAAGAAGAGACATGAGAGAGAGAGAGAGAGAGAGAGAGAGAGAGAGAGAGAGAGAGAGAACACTTTTTTTGCCCATCCATGTCTCCAGTCCCAAAACACAGCAAGAAAGGGGCAACCTACAAGTCAAGAAGAAGGCCTTCACCACCAGATTCTAACTATGCTGACATTTTGATCTTAGATTTGCAGCTACCAGAACCGTAAGAAAAGAAGACAGCACAAGCAGACAAACATAAGAAGTTATATACTTAGGGACTTGAATTCTGAGATACAAGAACCTCACTGTGTTTTGAAAGAAATAATAATTAAAAGATTATGGAAAAAGAACTTCTAAAAATTTGTAAGTGTCTTCCCAAATAAATGAAATGTTTTGAAAATATGAGAACCATGTTCTCAACATATTTTCTGAATCTAAAGTTGAGGCATGCTCATTAGAGAAAATTTAAAATGCCATATAGATAATTATTACCCACACCTCCATCACCCAGATGAATGAACTCCAACATTTTACTTATTCCCATGGAAGTCTTAAGATTATATTTTCCTCCTAAAGCATATTAAACGGTATCAATTCAAACTCTATAATAATATGGTATCGATGCTATCTATTAAGACAGAAATTGGCCATTGGTGAGATTTACAAATACCAAAGTATGATCACTAAGTGTTACACAACCTAGACATAATCTTCATAAAAGTTTGACTGTAACTTAAATGTGACTGAAAAGGCCATAATTCCTAATTTTTTCCTATATAAAATTTTCTGAAATTTCAGATATAAGTCTGAAGTGACTGTATTTATATGTTCGATGTAGAAACATATACACATACATAAAAGAAAGTATGTGTGTTTGTGAGCACACAGGCATTTTTAGCATAGAGTAATACTCTTAAAGGCCTCAGATGTGAGGACTATAATTAGTTCTTTATGTTCCTTATATCTTAGACCTTTATTATTTGATAGCATTGGTCGAATTCCAGGTCTCAACCATTTAGGTAATGAAAAAAGAACCTGTTTCCTCACAAACCCTCACTTTAACTCTCAGTCAATTCCTGCAGCTTTAGTTAGCAATGACCAAAGCTACCAACTTCTGGATGGGTTTGAAGAAACCTCCAAATGGATATTAAAACATTACATACTGTTAAGAAAAGAATGAAGGAAATGTTTCATAATAGAACAAAGCCATTTAAACACATTTGAGCTAAAAGCTTACCATATGGTTGAAGACTTTGAAAATAACACTTTTTATTTTTATTAATTTATTTTATTAATTTTTACTTTTCCTCAGAAACCTCATTTTTCTTTTAATTATGAGTATTCCAAAATACAAAATGAAAACAAAAATAAGCACTGTAGGATGCATTTCATAAGGATTTGCTTATTCCATCATTATTTAAGTTTTTGCACTTATTGAAGAATTCAACTGCAAGGGCAACGGAATTCATTCTCAAAATCACAAGCACAGAGAAAAAAGTACAGATTAATGCACAATTAGAATCTACAGAAGATAACAGAATCAAAATATATAGCTAGATTAGATAGTCCTGGCTTGTGCAAAAAAAATGGTATTTAAAAAACTAAGCCAAAGAAAAACCAACAAGTAAGCCTGAAAAATTAAGGCAAACAAAACGGCTACCATATTCACTGTTTCTCAACCTTTTCAAGAGTTCAGAAAAAAGAAAATTTAGCTTTTATTTTAAAAAAATCTATGAACCTAAGCTATTAATAAATGACTGAAACATATTTAAATAGAACTATAGAAATCTGTATCAATCATGAGATGGCTAAAAGTGGTATATGGATTCTGTCGGAACAGAGAGTAAACCTAAATGTTTGGTAACTCTAAGCACTGATCTAGAATGTAGAATAGAAACGTAAATAAACACATAGGTTGAAACATCTATAAAAGCAGTTACAGAAAGCAGAACAACAATTTACTCTTCAATTACCATTTGTTTCAACTGAAATTTTTAATTATTAATAATTGATATTTCAAAATATTCATGTTGAGATTTTCAAACGTTGTTCCAACAACAAATAAGCTCTAGAAGAAGATAACTATAGACCCTCCTTAGAGACAAAGAAGTAAGATCTAGAGCAACTTTCTCAAAGTCCACAAGACACAAAGCTCCTTGGGAAAGGAATGCTGCCAGGCCAGGTACAAGATGTGGTCAAAACATGCAAGAAATCTTTACATTTACTTTAAATTTATTATAGTAAAGACACATTGCCTTTAATTTGTCTCAAAATACCCTATTTTGCTTTAAACAGACTTATCCCATCTTTTTGCCACTTTCTGAAGCAGTTCTGGAAGTCTTTCTTTCGTGTGTCTTTAGATGTGCGGTTGTGCTATTGTCTTAATTACTTTCTTGTTGTTGAGACAGAATACCTGACATCTACAACTTTAGGGACAGAAAATTTATTTTAGCTCACAGTTTCAGAACATCACAGTTCATTCACAGGCAGGCAGCTGGAAATGGTGGATGGAGACAGAACTGGACCCAGACACAGAGAACCTCGTGGCACAGCAGAATAAAGCCAAGCTAGAGTTGGGAGGAGGGGTGAACTTTCATTTGTAGGTCAAGCCCAAGCATCCGCTACTGGCAGGCAGGCCCCACCTCCCCACACTATAGAGTATCCAGAGGTACGGAAGGTTTCTGACACTAGAGATTCAAACTACAACATTCTGTTCCTGATCCCCAAACAACTCATGTTTACTCCCTTATGCAAAATGTATTTAGTTCTTCTCTACGAGTTGTCAAAGTCTTTACAGTGCCACCAACACTAAAAAGTCCAAGTCCAAGGTCTCCTCAAAGACACAAGGCAAACTCAGCTGTGAGTTCCTGTGAAAACCAGAGTTAAGCATTTCCAACACACAATCTCACAAGGTACACACTCTCATTCCAAAAAGGGAGACTAGAAGGATAAATGGCCAATTGGAAAAAAGCAAGTTTTACACCCAGAAGCTCAAGGATCAAATCCGCGGCTCCATGGCCAGCATCTGGGGCAAACTGCATCAAGATGTGGGCTCCAAAGGACCTGCCTCCTGCTGAAACCTCCATCTTCTCTCTTTTGGGCTGCAGCTTTCCTCAGGGGACAATCCATGCACCTTAGGCTTCTCCTTTACAACTTCACACACTGTCCTCCCAGGAGCACACTGCCTGGCCTCCAAAGTCTTCCTCTAAAATCCAGGATGAAGCCACTATAACCCTCTATAAATCTTGCACTCGGCAAGTCTGTAAAATAAGAACCATGTGGACACCGCCAAGGTCTGTCACTGGCTTGAGTAGTAGCCTAACCCCCTTGGACAACACTACAGAGGCTTCTGAGTTCTTAGACTGTTGAAGTTCAGGTGGTTGGACTCTAGAAGACTTTCCTTTTGGGCCCCAGGGTACATTTCTCAGAGCAAAGTCTTTTGCCTCTACACCCCTGAGCTGGTCAAGGGTGGGGTCTTGTTGACCTTTGAGATACTCTCAAGTAATCCTTCCCTATGGTATCCCTGACGGTAAATAGTTGGCTTATTTTTTTTAAGAGACAGGGTCTCACTCTGTGGTACAGGCTGATCCTGAACTCACTTGAGAGCCCAGGCTAGCCTTGGACTCACGGCAATCCTCCTGTCTCAGCCTCCCAAGTGCTGAGATTACAGGCGTGTGCCACCACGACCAGTTTATGTGGTGGTGGGGAATCAAACTAGGGTACTTAGTGCTTGCTAGGCAAGCACTTTAACCACTGAGCCATTCGTCCAGCCCACTTGGCTTATTCTTAATGTTAATCTCTTCAGTCTCCGCATGCTCATCTGCCACATCTTGCAGTCTGGCCACAAAGGAAAATTTATATCATTTTTCTTTGCCATTTTTTCCTGCCTTTGGCCACAGAGTTGCTAAAAGCTGCAAACAGCAGTCATGTAACAGCATGCACATCAGGCTGCCTTAAGATTTCCTCCACCAGATTAAGTAGTCCACTGCCCTTAATCTCATTTTTAGGCAAAGTTGCTAGACAAGGGCAAAATGCTGACAACCTTTTTGCAAGAACATAGATCACATGGTTTTCAGTACACTTGCCAATCCAGTTCTCCTTCCCATCTGAAACTTCTTGAGTATAGCCTTTCCAATCCACACTTTTTTTTTTTTTTAATCAGCATTCTGGTCCTCTTAGCTCCAACCATACTTTCCCATCAAGCTCAGCTCGGAGCATACCAAGGCTTCTCAATCTGGCAGTAAACCTTTCCAAAGTACCCTTGCAAACCCCAAAGGCTTTCAAACCACATGGTCAGGCAGTCACAGCAACAACTCCAATTCTCTGGCGCCAATTTCTTTCTCAGTTATGTTCTCATTACTTGGACAGAATACCCAACATCCACAACTTTAGGCAGGAAATATTTATTTTAGCTTGCATTTTCAGAAAGTCACAGTCTATTCAGGGGTGGGTTGCTGAAAATGGTGGCATGGAGCCAGAGCCAGACCCAGTGACAGAGATCTTCATGGCATGGCAAAACAAAGCCAAGTCAGGGAAGAGGGGTAGAACTATCCTTGCGGGTCAAACCCCAAGAATCCATCCCTGGCAGCCAGGCCCCACCTCTCAACAATATAGAGTATGCACAGATAAATAAGGCTTTTGGGGGACACTCCAGACCCAAACCAAAACAGCTGACATAGCTACCTTGATGTCCCAAATCTATTCAAAACGCTTACCTTTTACAATCATTCTGACTTTGAGAAGAGCCAGAAGTAGCACAGTGCCAGATCTGGTAAATGAGGAAGATGCAAACACACTATAATATTTCTGACAGAAATTCTGCAGAAACAGTATCTGACATGGAATGATGTAATGATGGAGGATGAACGTGACTGGTAATTTCTCAGGCTGTTTTCTACATCAAACATTGCTTCTTAAATGTTCCAATAAGCCCTTATAATATCCAGAGTTCACCAAATTCTTCCTGGGTAAAACTTATTTGCACAATTTGATCGATGTAAACAAAAATCAACATTACCTTCATGCGAGATCTAGATAGATTACTGCACTTTATTAGGCATAAGGATTTCCACCGAACACTCTTACCTGGTCTCAGGATCATAACATAGAACCAAAATTCATCTCCTCTGATAACATTTCTTAAAACCATATGAACCAGCACAATCATGCAACTATAATGAAATTGACAATGATTATGCTAATGCATTGCTTATGATCCATTATTTATGACATACCTTAAAACACACTTTCTCTCCAGCTTAGCTCACAAACAAGTGACTGTCAACCCATTAAGTTGAAACCTGTCATGCAGTACTACTAAGGGTTGAACTTTATCTTCTCATATTGAAAATCCTGTCTTTCTTTTGGAGGTACTTGGTAGCAACACTTACAGTATAGATTGGTCTTACCACATTAATTTGAGTAATGCTGAGTGGAGATATTTGTTGTTTTCTCATTCCAATACTAGGAAACTGAACCCAGTAGTATTTTACCACTGACATACATCATCAGCCTTTTAAAAAATACCTTTGATTTTTGAGATCTTGTGAAATTGCACAGGTGGGATTTGAACTTGAAATCTTCCTGCCTCTACCTCCCTGAATGCTGGGATTACTTACAGGCACGCACTAGTGTGCTTAGCTGTTAGAGACTCTCAATATACATTAGCATCAATGGCTGTACAGAGTCCTCCAGCAAAGCATTTTGCCTTGTTTTACCACAGAATTATTACCTCTAAAAGTCATTTTTTTAAAAAAAAATATAGGCTTTAAAGATCATATTTAATTTAAAGTGATATTGCTGATAAAAACAATTACTTAGATTCTTCAAGAGAACACATGCTATAATTACCCTAGTTTCAAATTAGTGGGGCTTAAATATTCATATCACCTTGTCAGATTCTGTCACTCAAAAAAGGTTTGCTGAAAAAATTAAATACCTAGGAGTATACCTAACCAAGGATGTGAAGGACCTATATAAGGAAAACTATACTACATTGAAGAAAGAAGTTATAGGAGACATTAGAAAATGGAAAGGCATCCCCTGCTCTTGGATAGGCAAAATAAATATAGTCAAAATGACTATACTACCTAAACTGGTATATAGATTCAATGCAATTCCTATGAAAATACCTGCAAGTTTCTCCAAAGAACTTGAAACAACAATTCTTAAATTCAAATGGAACCAAAAGAGACCAAGAATAGCCAAAGCAATCCTGAGCAACAAGACCAAAGCAGGAGGGGTTACAATCCCACACATCAGGCTATACCATAAAGCCACAGTGGTAAAAACAATTTGGTACTGGCATAAAATTAGACAGACCAGTGGAACAGAATTGAGGATGCAGAAACAAACCCAAATACCCTCAACTACCTAATCTTCAACAAAGGGGCCAAATCCATACAATGGAAAAAGGACAGCCTGTTCAACAAATGGTGCTGGGAAAACTGGACATCCACATGCAGACGAATGAATCTAGTCACACACCTATCACCATACACCAAAATCAAATCAAAGTGGATTAAAGACCTTGACATGAAAAATGAAACACTAAACCTTTTGGAAGCCAAAATAGGCAAATATCTAAAAGACATTGGGGTAGGCAAAGACTTTCTAGACAAGACACCAAGAGCAAAATAAATTATCCCCATTATCAACAAATGGGATCTTGTCAAATTAAAAAGTTTCTGCACAGCAAAGGAAACTGTCAACATTGTAAATAAAGAACCAACAGACTGGGAAAAAATACTCACCACCAACACCTCAGATAAGAAACTCATAACTAGAATACACAGGGAGCTAAAGAAAATTAAGCCCACCAAAATAAAGGATCCTATTGAAAAATGGGCAAAAGAAATGAATACGCAGTTCACTCACAAAGAAGTACAAAGGGCCAAGAGACACATGAAAAGATGCTCTACATCTCTAGCCATAAGAAAAATACAAATCAAAACAATGCGAAGATACCATCTCACTCTAGAGAGAATGGCCTATATCAATGAGTCAAATAGCAATCAGTGCTGGGAGGCTGTGGGGAGAAAGGAACCCTCCTGCACTGCTGGTGGGAGTGTAAATTCGCTCAACCACTCTGGAAAGCAGTATGGAGAACACTCAAAAGACTAGAAATAAATATCCCCTTTGTTCTGGAGACACCCCTCCTGAGAATATACCCAAAAGAGGCCAAAACAACATAAACAGAGATATATGTATACCCATGTTCATAGCAGCACAACTAACAATAGCTAGAACATGGAAGTCACCAAAATACCCATCAATAGACCAGTGGATACACAAACTGTAGTACTTATACACAGTGGAATACTATGCATCTGTAAGGTCCAACAACACGGAGGTTTTTACAGGCAAATGGAAGAAACTTGAGAACATCATGCTTAGTGAAGTGACTCAGAAGCAGAAGGTGAAACATCGAATGGTCTCTCTGATATAAGAGACTCAGACCACAACTATATGGAACTTCAGAAGAAACAGAGTGAAAGAGGGAGACAGGGTAGGGGTGGAGGGAGGGAAAGGAGGGTAGGGGGAGGGACAAAAGGAGAGTGGGAAAGCCCTTGTCACTTTGACAAGAAATGTATATGCACAAAATGCTCAACTAAACCTTAAATTTTGCGCCTGTATATATCAAAAAATGGGGGGAAAAAAGGTTTGCTGAGAACCTGCTGTGACTGCCTCATGCCTTGGATAATATACTTCCATAAGAGTCTTGAGATATAATATTCATAAAATTGTCTGTCTACTATATTTTGATTATAAACTATAAGCATGCAGGAAAAATTACCAGGGGAAAAAACAGTTGAAATATGTTTGCTTTACCTCCTACTAGTTGAAAAATATCTAAGTTTAGTATCACTTTCAAGTCATTTCTTTTCACATAATCATAAAACAATACTTATAAAAATGTTATACAGGCACTATATATCAAAGCTCTTACTTAAAGGTTCATACTCAAAGCTATTTAAATCTATTATTTTGAAGATGCAAAACTGATGGATACTAATCAACAAACCACCAGAACGCAACCTACTTTCAAGAGCTATCCAACTTAGTACAAGTCTACAGCAACTCTGGGAATAAACTTTCTGGAACATCATTGCCAGTCAGGATGCCATTATTATTCTGTGTTTGTCAAACATCATGTTCCTCTTAGCCAGCAAGAAACAGATTTCCACTCCTCTCTAGGAATTTTGAACACGGAATTGGTGAGTGGGCAGAGTATCAAAAAAAGCAATGTCACTTAGTCATAAGAAATAGGAATTATGTTATTGCTGGGTGTCACAATGTGCTTTCCTTTTAAATACAGTAAGAATTACTGGTTTCATTTTAATATCAGACCAGGAAAATAATAAAGTTTTATAGAGTACAGAACTCACTATGCTCACATATCGGTTTATGGACATTGGTCAACAAATTTAGGGCCAATATGGTTTAAAGAAGACATGATCTAATGTTCAGGACATGTTCCTGCATAATTATGTTATACTTTATTTAGAATAAAATTCTAAACTATTATTACTGGATACCACATAGGCTATTCAAGGCTTAACTCTTAAAAGTCCATCCTGTGGTACTACCAAGACAAACAAGGAGCCCTTGCTGGGTCTTGGGCTGAGTAACACCGGGCCTTTGGAAGGATTTATTGTGTGGGATAACTGAGGTCATATGAGTCGCAGTTAATCACTCCAGACAGAAGTCAGCTTAGGCCTAGGACATCAGAGGAAAATACATACAAAAAAAAAAAAAAAACCCACAAACTCCTCTTTCTGGGCTTCACCACATTATAAGAAGGTGAAGAGTACAGGCAGCATGGTGTTTTTTGTTTGTTGTTTGGTAATATTTCTGTTTATGTTTATAAAGACAACATCCAATACTCCGTCAAAATGTACAGGTACACTGAATCAGTTTGGACTATGTCTTGTGATGGTATTACCTGTCTTCTTTGCCTCATGAAGCCCGTGCCCTGGAATGCATCTTTCCTGCCATTCCATCTTTGTGCACACGGACAATGTGACCTTTGAAGTTTTGTTCTCATACATAAATTAATAACTGCTAATGAACTTAAGTCTAATACAAAAAGTTAACAATAAAATAATCCAAGCAGACTGCCTAGAAAGATGAAAAATCTGACCCTTTGAGAGCCACAAACTTGAAAGCAAGACCTACCTGAAGTTTTGTACTTTGGGGCAGAGTATTCACTTTCTCTGAAACAAGATCATTCTCAGAAATGTATTAAGAACACTGCAAGGAATATGACATGAATGCAAAATGTCTCCTAAAACTTCTCCCAAGGGTGTCAAACGTTGCCTTCATTTATTATCATGGGTCAACAATAATGCAATCCCTACTCATTCCATTAGGTACACAAATAGATGATAGTATCTTCCATTTTTGTTCTACTTTGTTTAGCTTTGTGAGCATATTCCTAGTGTTGCTAATCCTATAATCTAAGGTAGTAATCCAAAATAAATAAGAAACAGCATGTAAATCTTCCAAAATAATAGCTAATAAACTATAGGTGCTCAAGGAATACTTCCTTCTCTTCCAGTTCTTGCTATAAAATATCAATTACTTCTTTGTCTACTTAGATTCTTTTGCCTATAGGATTTGCATCTCCTGCAAACTCCCTGTGGTTTTGCTAGGATTTTAACTGTATGACCTTAGCCACAAATTAGTACCATGGATTTTCTGGAAACCATGATTGGTCTAGGGATGAACTCATAATTCCACAAGTCACTCAGAAAGATAATGTACATACAAGGACAGAGTAAGTATTGCTGTCCTTTCCTGACATTATGAAAAATGTGAACCTGTGGATGGCTGTGGCCTTTATACTATGTGTTGAGAACCTGCCTCAATGATTGGACCTTTTAAAAACCTACACTGGAGTTAAGACAGACTCAAAGAATGGTACTGGAAAAGATAGTTACCCACGTGTAAAAGAATAAGCTAGAAGTTTATCTTTCACTCTGTACTGAAATCATGTCAAAATGATCAAAGACTTGGAATATATAAAAAAGGAAACTTTGAATCTGCTCAAAGACAAAACAGTATGCCCTTGAAGACATAGGCATAGACAAGAGCTTTGGAAACTGAACACCAACTGCACAAGAGTTAACATCAGGAAGCAACAAATAGAGTTTTATCTAATTAAAATGCCTCCATATAGACAGACAGACCACTGGAACAGAATCGAGGATGCAGAAACAAACCCAAGTACCCTCAACTACCTAATTTTTGACAAAGGGGCCAAACCCATACAATGGAAAAAGGACAGCCTGTTCAACAAATGGTGCTGGGAAAACTGGACATCCACATGCAGACGAATGAATCTAGTCACACACCTATCACCATACACCAAAATCAAATCAAAATGGATTAAAGAGCTAAACATTAAAAATGAAACACTAAACCTTCTGGAAGACAAAGTAGGCAAATTTCTAAAAGACATAGGGGTAGGCAAACATTTTCTTGGCAAGACACCAAGAGCAAAATAAATTACCCCCATTATCAACAAAGGGGATCTTATCAAATTAAAAAGTGAAACTGTCAACATTGTAAATAAAGAACCAACAGACTGGGAAAAAATACTCACCACCAACACCTCAGATAAGAAACTCATAACTAGAATACACAGGGAGCTAAAGAAAATTAAGCCCACCAAAATAAAGGATCCTATTGAAAAATGGGCAAATGAAATGAAAAGGCAGTTCACTCATGAAGAAGTACAAAGGGCCAAGAGACACATGAAAAGATGCTCAACATCTCTAGCCACAAAAGAAATGCAAATCAAAACAATGCTAAGATACCATCTCACTCCAGAGAGAATGACTTATATCAACAAATCAAATAGCAATCAATGCTGGCGAGGCTGTGGGGAGAAAGGAACCCTCCTGCACTGCTGGTGGGCGTGTAAGTTCGTTCAACCACTCTGGAAAGCAGTATGGAGAGCTCGCAAAAGACTAGAAATAAATATCCCCTTTGATCCGGTGACACCCCTCCTGGGAATATATCCAAAAGAGGCCAAAACAACATACAACAGAGATATATGTATACCCATGTTCATAGCAGCACAACTAACAATAGCTAGAACATGGAAGTCACCAAAATACCCATCAACAGACCAGTGGATACACAAACTGTGGCACTTACACACAATGGAATACTATGCATCTGTAATGTCCAACAGTGTAGAGGTTTTCACAGGCAAATGGAAGAAACTTGAGAATATCATGCTTAGTGAAGTGAGTCAGAAGCAGAAGGTGAAACATCGGATGGTCTCTCTGATATGAGAGACCCAGACAACAACCATCTCATGGAACTTTAAAAGTAAGACAAAGGGAAAGAGGGGTGTGGGGGTGGGGGGGAAGGGAGGGAAAGGAGGGTAGGGGGTGGGGTAAAAGGAGAGTGGGAAAGCCCTTGTCACTTTGACAAGGAAAGTATGTGCACAAAATGCTCAACTCCATTGTAAACCTTAAATTCTGCACTTGCACATATCAATAAAATGGGGAGAAAAAAAAATGCCTCCGTACAACCAACCAAAAAATACATGGACTCCCAAAGTTAAAAAACCCAGTCAAATAAATGAGCAAATGAAATTAATAGACAACTTCTAAAAAGAGGACGTACAGATGGATAACAACTACATGAAAAGACATTTGGCATCTTTGGCTATTTCTCTAAACACAAGTAAAAACAACATTGAGATTCCAGCTTACTCTAGCAAGAATGGCTATTTTCAAGAACTCCAAAAACAACAAATGCTGGGCAGGTTATGGAGAAAAAAGCAGCCTCCTACATCACTGTTGGACTGTAAACTAAGTACAACCACTATGAAAAGCAATATGATGATTCCTCAAAAATTTGAAAACAAAAATTCTACTGGCCTAGCTATACCCCCTTTCCAGGTGTCTTTCCAAAAGAGTGAGACATCATGTGCCAGTGATACATGCATATCCATGTTTATAGCAGAACAACTCATCACAGCTAAATCTTGGGAGCCTATATGTCCATCAACAGACAAATAAAGAAAATGTGGTATATATATATATGCACAATGGACATCCATAAAGAAGGGCAAATTTGAGTCATTTGTATGAAAACAAATGTACCTTGGAACCATAATGCTAAGCAAAATAAAGAAGATGTACAAGGTTAAATATCACATGGATTCTCTTATATAATAAAACCAAAGTAAAACTAATAAAAAGAGCAAAATAAAATAAAGATGATAAGAAACAGGGAGGTGGAGTATGTGGCAATGGCAAGGAAAGAGGGGAGAGAGGAGGGCAGGTAGAGGAAGGCAAGAAAAAACAATTACGATGCAATGCGTACATGCACCAACTCTCCAAGTTTAATGTAACATGTACCACAAACATACACTAACAAAAATAATAACTATGAGAAAAATAAGATTACATTATGGTATGATTTAAAAGAAAGATTGTGCCCTTTTACTATAACTTGAACAACTAGATATATTTATATAGAGCCATTCACCCCCCACCCACAGAATGCCAAAATATGAGAGCAAAGCTTCTGTCACTTCTGACAGAAGAGTCTAATGCATAAGCCACGACATGAAAAGTAACATCGCAATACAGTTAGATGTAATTTTCTGTAAATCTACAGAAAGAGACATAAAAACGAATGGGACCATAACATCACATTCAAAAATCTCCAGAGAGCACAGAAACTTAATACAGGGTTTGAATATGAATAAGATTATCATCGAGATGATAAAATTGTTTCCAGGCAGAAGTAACAATCACACAAAATCAGAAGCACTCAGCATCATGTCTAACACAGTATTTGAAAGAACGAAAATGCATATGGGGCACGGATCCAAGAGGAATAAGATTAAAGGCAACAACAGTTCATGTTTGGATGCAGAGCAGTTAGGAATGAAAGGACGCTAGAGTGAAATCATAAGCAGTTGCTAGCCTCAATCCAGCAGTTTGTTTTGGATGCAAGTGAGAGTCACTTATAATCTGATAAACAAAATGGCAACAAAATAGCTTTTGTACAATTAATAATTAAAAAACAGAAGCCAAAATGGAAAGTGAATGCTGTAGGGGCTATGGAATCAACAGCCAAGGGTGACAGAATCTCTGACATGGCCAAGACTCAAGGTTAAAGAAAATAGTAGAATTAATTACCAGAAGCAAAAAGGAGTAAAACTTGATGGTGATTTTGGACCAGTCCAAGAAACTAAGAGACTAAATAGTTTTCAGAAGGAAATAAATCAATGAAAGGTTTAGAATGTCATTGCAAAGAGAGGGAGTTTTTAATAGAGATATGCTTCCAAAACTTGAAAATCAATGCTACTCTACTAAATCTTATGGGATGGAGGTGATTTCCAAACCACTTAACAATGGAACAAACAAATAGGCACTGGAACTATGTCTCAAAAGTGCCTGCGAGACCAGGGTTACACTCTTCAGTTGGCTGAATCTGGGCATGCCAGGATAAGGGCTGGAATTAAGCATGCTCTCTGAGGGTTTGAGACAGCTGCACAATTATTTCTCTGTTTTAACAATCATGGAAGTCGTCTGAACCTGTGCACCTCTGCTGAGTACTAGCCCCACATAGAAAACTGCTTCACTATTGACAGCTTTGTACATACCAGCACTGACTAAAAATTGTTCCAATTGGCTCATGGCACACACTAGAGCAAAGACTCCCAGAGCCAATCGGAGGACTAGTCCACAGGAATCATCCAGGTGAACACTTGTCTTGCAAGAAGTTGGGAGAGAGGAAGGAAGAGCATAAACATCTGTGTATTTATTTAAGACCAAAAAACTTGGAAAACATTAAAAGTTTCTTAGATATCTATTTTTTCTTCCGCACTAATGTCTCATTTAGGCAAATGTTAAATGTTATGAACATACACAAAGGAAGAGCACAGAACAGAAGCAAACAATATTTCTCCAACCTGGTATTAAATGCATAATTAAACATGATAGTCAATGTGTACTGATTACTTACAGAAATACAATGCCAGCCAAACTTCATGAATCTTCCCCTATATATTAGGTACCTATTCTACACATTTAACAGGCCAGGAAATCTACAGATAGTAAAAAACCTGCCCAAAGTTTTCTCTTTAGCAAACTGAAATGATTTCCTCAACAGAAACTCTTATTTAGAATAGGAAAAAGTGGGCTACATATCAGGACGTTACTGGCCCAAGGTCAACTTTGGGAAGAATGGTATAAGAAAAGGTGTGCTACCTCAAGCTCACTATTCAAGTTCTCCCTTACACACAGTAAATTTCCTCTACAGATCACAGAGCAGAGCCAAGAGAAAATAGGGAAGAGGTTGAACAGAGAGAAGGGGAAAACCTTTCCAAAACTGTTGCTAGCTGAGTGGGGTCATCCTTCTGGGTGCACAGCACTGTCCTCCCTAAGGGTGGATTTGATATCCTCTTTCATGCATATCTGAATCCAGAAAGGCATTAAATTCTGGTACTCACCTCTGAGAATAGCAGATATTCGAAGAAATATTACTTTACCATACAGTCAATTAATTTCAAGGAGCCTAAAGAAACTTGACTCATCTATTTCTCTTCCAATGTTCTTTAGAAAAAGATTGGGTGAAGTTGTTCCCTGACCTTCTAAACAACTTGAATCCCCTCTTCCCATTCCTTCTAATTCATCCTCTCATTGGGCTTGGGGCCTCCTTCTGAGGATCTTCAAAAAACACCACAAATCCTTCCATGTTCACCCGGTTTGTCTCATGGAAAAAGCAACATGCGTCTATGGAATTCAGGCCACCCCATGTCACCAGTGCGGCCTGATGGATGTGGAAACTGGACCATGCCTTAGGGATGAGGCATATGATGACTGGTACACTGTCATTACTGCAGTTTGAAAGGGGAAGTTCACATGAGGGCTGTGGTTGACTTCTCAACCCTGCTGGCTGGGGCGCATGCCAGTAAGGAAATTGCGATCCCTAAATAAACAATAGGCTGGGAACTGAGCACCGAAAAGGGAGAGGGCAGGGGCTGCTGGCCCGGACAGGGTTGGCTAAGACAGAGCAAACAAAGCTAAGACTTACACATGGCAGAAATGCCATGTCAATTTAGACTCCCCAGGAAAGCTTTGAGAATCCAAACTGCCAGTTATCGAGCCTTCAAACTTGGCAGAATGTTTAAAGCATGGCACTTAATCCAATCTCTTCATTTGCCAAATAAGAATGGTGAGAGCCAGTGGACAACAACGACTTGCCAAAGCCCAACAGCAAGGGAGTTAGGTCCCTAGGTCACTTATTATGTCATGGGCCACCTGAGACTCCCCCTCCACCCCCACACATTTTTTTTTTCCTCTACTGGTTTCTCCTTCCAAAGATCCTTTTTAAAAATCTCTTCGACATGCAAATTGTGTGCATACATACCTAAGACTTTTGCCTAAATTAAACTTATTCAGTGCTCTCTCTGGCAATCTTTGGTCAAACATACCATCCCTTTTATTACAGGAAAAATTCAATTTCAAGACTGAAAGAGATGAAGTAGAGAGGCCAACGGCTCCTCAAGCATCTGTTTTGTGTCAGGATTTTCTCATTTCTTAATCTTTTTATTAATCTGCAGTACAACTTTAAATGAGTTAACTGAATGGTGCCATTGCATAGACTGTGAGTTTTTTCATAAATAATTTAATCCTCTCCCCCTGTGGAGCCTTCCCAGTTCAGCAAAAGAAGAAGAAGAAGGAGGAGGAGGAGGAGGAGGAGGAGGAGAATTTTTAAATATGTATCATCAAGCTTTTGGATGATAGTTTTTTTTAACAAACATACTGTTATTTTACCAAATAACAAATCCTGATCATTCTTACACAATTAGCTCAACTACCGAAAACATGAAATTTTAGGGGAAAAAAATCAGAGGAAAGAACCTTTCTCTCTGTACATGGATTAAATGTCAACATGTGGATGCATTTTTTCCTCATTTTTATTTGACATTGATAAATATTATTTTTTATATATTAGGAACAGTATAAAGCCTCTACTCTAAATCTGACAAATATTTCTCCTAGCTGGTTATTTTGTAGCTCTGTTTTTATTTCAGGTTATGAATGTTATTGATCATTTCCTTTGTAGTATTTTATTTTTAAATAATTGCTTTTCTGAGATACATAACACCCCCTTCTTAGAGTAGGCAGTTCAGTGGTTTGTGCAACCATCATCACTACCTGAATCTAAAACATGTCATCACCCGAGAGGCCTGTACTCACTAGCAACAGTTCCCTTCATTCTCCCCAGCTCCTGGCAATTCATCTATTTTCTGTCTCTAACTGATCTATACTGAACAATACAGATAACAAAATAATACATGCCCAATTGTGGCTGTCTTTTTTTCATTTATGATAATGTTTTCAGAGTTCATTCATAGTATCTATCACATTTAACACATTATTTTTACTGTCGAATAATATTCTGCTGTATCAATATATTTTGGTTCTTTAAATATCAGCAGACAAGAGCATTAAAGGTTGATACAGCTTTCTATCTATCAACAGTGACACCAGCATTTGTTTACAGGTTTCTGTGTGGATTTGTTTTCAGCTCTGTTGAGCATAAGCCTAAAAGTGGTTTAAGGGTCACGTGGTACCTCTACGTTTCACATTTTGAAAAATTGTCAAGTGATTTTCCAAATTGGACTGTGTAATTTTTTTTCTCAGTATAGGGGACTGAGGGGAAGATCTCCACTCTGAGCTCCATCCACAAATTTTTTAAGTTTTTATTCTGAAAAAGGTGTAAGTCACTAAGTTGTCCAGGCTGGGCTCAGCATCTGTCTTAGTTACTGTTTCATTGCTGAGGTAGAATACCCAACACCCACACTTTAGGGGAGGAAAAGTTTATTTCAGCTTATAGATTCAGAAGATCACAGCCCCTGCTTGGGTGGCTGGCAGTGGTAGAAGCACAGTCAGGAGGAAGAGCGGGAGAGGGACTGTTCATGGCGGACACAAGACAAGATGGAGGAAGAAGGGCGGGGCTACCCTTCCAGGCCCTGACCCCAAGATCCATGCCTTCTGGATCCAGCCCCAGTTGTCTGCGTCCCATGACCAGGCCCCATCTCTTAACAGTACAACATTATTTTACAACATCCAAATACATGAGGTTTTTGGAGGACACTCCAGATCCAAACTGTAACAGCCTCTCAGACTGCTGGGATCACAGGCACACACCAATAAGCCTGGCTATGAACTGTGTTATACTGCCACATGAACACAATTCCAATTTTTCCATATATTACCCAACACTCATCGTTGTCTACTTCTTTGCTTTTAGCCATTCTAATGGGGGAGAAACTGTACCTAATTTTAATTTTGATTTGTATTTCTCTAATGACAAGCGATGCTTAGCATCTTTTTATGTTCTTATCAGTCATTTGGATCTTTCTTTTTTAAGTAGTCATCTTTTAACTGTTGAGTTCCTTTATTTTTAAATTTTAATATTAGTATTTTAATTAAATTAGTATTTTAATTAAAGTTAACGTACATGTAAGAAAGTACCCAGATCATAGTCTTTCCACAAGATAAGTTACAACAAGCTGTACACAGCTGGGTACATGCCTGCCAAACCATGAAACAGAACAGAATATATAGTCCAGAAGAATCCCTCCAGGCCCTCCTGTACTTCACACCCTCTTTCCCAAATTAGCCACTATCCAGATGTCTCATACCACTAATTAGTTTTGCCTGCTATGGTAACACACATAAACATAATCATAGCATATGATCTTCATATATATGGCTTCCTCCAAGGCTTTTTTGGGAGTTTTATCCAGTCGTGTTGTTACATATAGCAACAGTATGGTCCTTGTTGTTGCCACCTAGCGTTTTGTTGTCTGAATACTCCACTACTTATTTATCTACTCAACTATTAATAGTCATTTTAAGAATTTGGTTGTTCTATATTTCAGTTAAGTTGTGCACATTTCAATTATATGAAGTATTACATAAAAATTACTTGCTGAGTTTATTAATACCATCATAAATTGTACTGTTTTAAATTTCTTTTTCATCATCTGTAATGAATCTGTGCAAATAAGATTAATTTTTAAACAATGACCATCCATTTGGCTAAATCCAATTATTAGTCTAATAGTTTGTATATGGATTCATAGTGATTTTCTATATATGCAATTATGGTCCCTGTGAATAAAAATGGGTTTTGTTTCTACATCTTTTTCTCAGATGCCCAGAGTACTACTGAATAGCAGTTACAGCAAAGTGCATTATTGTCTTCCTTATATCATGGGAAAAGCTTAGAATATTTTACCATTGTGTTAACTCTGCATCATTCCGGCAAATGCCAGATATAAATCAAAGGAAGAAAAGTTGACTTTAGCTCACAGTATTAGAGGTTTCAGTCCACAGTCAGGTGGCTCCATTGCTTTTAGGCTTATGGCAAAGCAGAAACACCACAGAACAAAGACGTGGCAGAGGAAAGCTACTCAGTGTTATCATCCAGAAAGCAGAGAGTGGGGGAAGAAGCTAGGAAAGAAGTTGCTAGGAAAAGATACAGTGCCCAAAGTACTGCCTTCCTTGACCTACTCTCTTCAGCTAGGTCCCACCTCTTGAGTTCCTACTGTCCCTAAATAACGCCTTCAAAGTTTGACCTATCAATGGATTAATCCAATGATGACATAGAGCATTCAGGATCCAATCACTTTCAGAAAGCCTCACCTCTAAACACATAATGGGGGGACATTTTAGATCCAATCATAATGATCATGAAATATAATACTTGCATAGCATTCTTGTAGCTACTCATTATTAGGTTAAATGCTCGACTTCTAAACTAAACTGTACCTCCTAGAAAATGTACATAGATTTTCATATACATATATATGTGTGTGTGTATACATATATTTTATATGAATGGATGCTCCATTTATGAAGTACTTTTTCTGCATCTATTTAAGCTACATTAAGTTGGTAAAGAACTTTGGTCCTTTATCTTGTAAAGCGTTGGTAACACTGATTGACATCCAAATACAAGTCCAACTTTGCATTCCTAAAGTAAACACTATTTGGTCGTGTCATTATTTACCTGTGGGTTCAGTACACTAAGGGATTTTGTGTCAATTTAAGAGATTACTTACAATTTTCTCTTATTGTGTCTTTATTGGGTATTTATATCATGTTTATGCTGCTCTCAGAAAACAAGTTAGGAAGTATTTCTTTTCTTTTATTCCAGAAAAATTTCTGCATGAGTGATTTAATTTCTTCTTCAAACACTTGGCACAATTGACTGACAAAGCTATGCAGGCCTGTAGATTTTTTATTTGGGTTTTGAGCTTTATGGTTTGGTGATATGACTTTAAATTACAGAATCATTCTCTTTAATGCCTAGGACTACACAGATATTCTATTTCTTTTCATCTAGTTTTGACAGGTTGTAATTTTAAAAGAATTTGGCCACTTACCTAAAATTCAATATTATCATCATAAAACTATTAATAAAATTCTCTCCTCTTTTAGTGCTCAGATTTATAGTGACACCTCATTTTCATTCCTAATATTTGTTATCTATGTTGTCTCTGTTTTTCTTTGATTCCAACCTGGATTTGTCATTTTTGTTAACCTTTTCGGAGTCAGCATTTGGCTTTTGTGTTCCTATGTAGTATATGTTTTCTCTTTATCTCACTAATATCAACTTCTACTCATCTTATTTCCTTCCTTTTACTTTTTAGGGGTTTAACTTCTTCATTTGCTTTTAGGCTTAAAATAGTCACCTCTCCACTAGACAAAATGACGTGCTCCTTCCCAGACACTCCACACTTTCCTCCCTCCTTGCTTTTGCTCTGACGGTTCCCCCTGCTGATAAATCATCAAAATCTGCCTATTTTTCAAGGTTCCGCTCAAATACTATCTCCTCCAAGAAGCATTCCCTGATTTCTCGTACTTAATAGCCTCTCAGTCTCCATAGATCATTTAGCCCTTGTTAAGCCTCTTTTATAACCTGGTTTACACACTTCCTTTCCTTAGCATCTTTAAAGACTACAAGCTCAGTTTCCTGAAAGCCCACCAAGGTTCTGTGCACTAAACAGCTGCTCAGTAAAAAACTGGTGGTTGTGATCCAACTACAGGAGTTATGTAAGTGAGTAAAATTGCAAGCTTCATCTGCTGGCAACTCAGTCAAACATTTACAGTCAAATACATCATAAGAAGAATCTGGCCATGACAAGGGGGAAAAAAACCCTCATTTTCTGTCAATCTTCCTTGTTTGTAAAGGACAACTATATATCATCTAGTACTAACATTTAAATTAACATTTTCTTTTCTGGACTGTCACTTAAAACCCACGTTTCCACTTATTTAAAGAAAATTGTTATATCGAACAAAGTTTTTTCTTTTCAAGTTGAAAGATGGAAAGATAAAAAAATTTACCACAGAAACACTAATAAGCTGAAAGATTATTCTGGTATTATAAATGAAAAATGCACATCAGAAACATAGATCTTTGCAAGTTCAAACAATTTATCACTCCATATTGTTAACAAGAATTCTCCAGCGCAATAATTCACATGCACAGGAGTAAACAGAGAATATGCTGGCCAGAATATGTTAGGTACGTATTTAGAGCTTTATTTGGAGGCCTGATAACATATAGATATAAAATGATCAGCCCTGCTTACAGCACAAAGTACAGCTCAGCACTTTCCAAAAAATATTAAGTGGGCATCTCAAGCTCTCTGAGATGTCTCCTCCACTCAGTGGTGCAAACCCTGGAGCACAGCTTCCAAAGTCGGTGTTAAAGAAACGCCAATGGAACACAGGTGATCTTTAGTTAAAAAAAAAAAAAAAGACAGGATGATTAGAAAGTACAAAAGCTTCGGAGAGAAGCTTGTGTTACCATCTCAGCTGTCACCTGACGAGCTCTAGGACCTTGAACAGGTTGCACATTCTTTCTACACCATAGGTTTCTTGTGTGAGAAATGGCATGATTATGCCTAGTCACAGTCTATGGCCAGAGCCTGATTCTCCCGTGTGGTAGGTGTGCAGATGGAGCATCACTGGTGCTGTGGTGCTGCTTTGCTGCTACTCTTACACTGCTACTGCTTCATGTCTACAAAATGAACAGGATCATGTTCTTTCTTGGTTTGCTTTTGTTTTGCTGGGGATTAAACCAAGGGCCTTGCACATGTTACACACATGCTCAATTACTGAACAACTTACCCAAGGGCCATATTCTTATGGCCTAAAAGCCACCATTCTGGCTTGACTAGAAAAATTGGGTTTGGCACAAATTTATTCATAACACAGCATTCTGGGAGAAAAAATAGTATCAATTAAGACCCAAGACAGACCCCAAAGACGAATGAAATAAACCCAAGGAGGGCCTAGTGCCAAAAGAAATATGGCAACCACTTCATAATATCTTTCAATATTGTAAGACTAGAAATTGGGGGTATAGCTCAGAAGTCAAAGCACTGGCCTAGCAAGCACAAGGCTCCAAGTTCAATTTCTCAGAACTACATAAGCCAGACATGTGGTGCATGCTTATAATCACAGCACTTTAGACACTGAGGCAGGAGGATCACAGTGAGTCCAAGGCCAGCTTGGACTACACAGTGCATTCAGGACCAGCCTGGACTACAGAGTAAGACCCTGTCTAAATAAAACAAACAAATTAGCAAACAAATAAATGAATAGCAGGACTAGTTAAATTCATGAGCATTATTGGATTGTGTTCTATCACCGCGGTTTGGGCTCCAACTCATTCTCTCCTTTCCTAGCTGGGCGAACCTGGGAAAGGTGATAGGCAGTAGTTTCGAATTCACAATGTTGCAGCGCATTTCTTTCACACAAATGCCCAGGCCAAGCAAACTGAAAACTAAACGGCCAAAATCCTCACATCAGTTATCAACAAAAAGATGCTTAGTGACATCATGGTCCTGACATCTAAATTCACTTAAGGTAATAAATTCACCAGATCAAGCATATACTCTATCACTTTTACTGAAATGATTACTGCACTCGAATATGTTTAATTTGATAAATTCTGCTAAAAATTTGAAAATTTCAGCTGTGCTTGTAAAAAACATTTTTCTTGACAAACAAGTATCAGCTCATGCCTTACACAAATGAGAATGAAGAAACTCATTGCATTTACTTCTCAATTAGGGCTGTCAGATTTGAAGTTCTAAGCTCCATCTTGGTAATTATCCTAATTCTAGGAATGGCTGGTTGTGGCACAAAAAATAAAAAGAAAAAGAAAGAAAGAAAGAAAGACAGACAGACAGACAGACAAAAACTAACATTCTCCCTCCCTTTCTTTTGTAATTTTTGGAGCTGATACAGTTATCTTACTCATAAAAAAAATAGAAAAGCTATCTGAAAATAGAGCTCCCATGAAGGGAGCCAAGAAACAGAAAGAAAGAAAATGAAAATGAAATTTGATAATATCTTTTGAGCCCCTGGATCAAGCTGTGACTGAAGCAATACCCTGTTTTGCTTTGTCTTTCCAGTTAAGTGAGTCAATAAATTTCTTTTTGGCTACTATTATTTTGAATTAGATTTTCATTCACTTAGAAGTTCTAACTAACAAAGAAAACAAATTTTTGAGATTGTCTAGTAGGTGATGGCATCACTCTAACTCGTTTTTTTAAAAAATGGTAAATCTTTCTTTACAAGCAAATCCCAAAAAGTGAAATGATGGGCACCATGTTATATCATGCCGAATCCATAACAAAAATAGGTTTAAGACACACATTATTTCAAAGGAATTAGCATTAAAGAAAGAAACATAGAAAACCAAGCAAAGCCTCTTAATTGTCATTTTTAGTGAAGTTCTCCATACCAGCAGAAAAGAGGAACTTGGTAAAGAATCTTGAGACATGGGGTCAGGAGAAGGGAAAGCACCACAACCTCTACCAACAACTAATTTTTCAGAGAAACGCACACGATGTTCAACGTGCAAACTCACTCAGAACGTACCTGAGAGACCAAATCACGATCAAACTTAAAACGTGGAACTTCCTGAAAGAAGATAAATTACAAATAGCTTTATTCATTTGAATTTTTTTATTTTCCCTCAGGTGATCTCAGACTTCAAGCTCCACAAGCTGGCAGGGACATAGCACTGTCCCCCCTGTGGCCTCTACCTCACTTCCCTTACAAGGACATGACACAAGGACACAGCTCTCCTCGTCCAGAGGTGCACACAAAGACCTACTAAAGCCACTCGGCTCAGATCCACACAGTGCTGGACTCCAGGCAATCTTTCCCAAGCATTCACTACACACACCTTCCTCTGGATGACACAAGGTAAGTATATGCCAAACGGACAGGGGTTCAGCAGCTCTCCTGCAGTTTCTCCACAAAACAGGATGCTGTTAGCTGTAACTTGTGAGTCCTAAGTTTTTCCATGTCCTTGAAACTACAGGGAAAGTTTACTCTAAGAAAGTTCTTTCTAACTTTACATATTGCCAAGACACTGATGACAATGATGATTATATAAACTAAATGTTCTACAGGCTCCAAAGTTCCAC
Organism: Ctenodactylus gundi; assembly: GCA_004027205.1. NCBI lineage: Eukaryota > Metazoa > Chordata > Mammalia > Rodentia > Ctenodactylidae > Ctenodactylus > Ctenodactylus gundi. The sequence goes on from PVKB01001861.1 coordinate 214,836, forward strand.
CCTCCAAATATAAGTTTTATTTGACATTGAACTCGAAGGCTTATATAATATGGCTTTCCAACCTTCCCTCCAATTTCTAACACACAAAATTGAATGAGATCACAGCGTCTGTCACGAGCTACACACATGTCTGAGGGGATGACCCTCCACCAGCTGCCTCCATAACTCAATTTAGGTGTGTTCAGTACAGATGCTAATGGAACCCAGACCTCTCCATGGACAAAACATAAGGCAGTGCTTTCATAAATCAACAGCCACTCAAAAAAATCACAGAAAAACTCAGACTCAGTTTCCTGACAAACATATTGATTTTCATCCTCAAAAGGTGTTCCTCAACCTACAAATCAGCATCACTGACATCCAGGAAAGAAGAGTTCAGGTTCGACTTATTGCTAATACATGCATGTGATTTTTTCCTAATAATCATGTCTTTATGCTTTCCCATAGAGACAGTCCAAAAGTGTTTTTATTTGCTATTGTTTTATTTTTATAATAAATCATGATAGAAACAGTAAGCTAGAATTAAAAATAATCTGCATTTTAACAAATTACGAAAAAAGTATAGTTTATTTGTAAAGAGATATTTAACAAAAAAATTCCATATTATGAAAGATGCTTTGTTTCCCCAAAGATGTCTAGATTTTTTTCTTTATTTAAAAATATGATAATTCAAAAATACACTGTATGCATTTCCTCTTCTCCATTACTATTTGTAGTGGAGCCTGAGAAGTTAGATGGAGGAGAGACTGGGCAACTTTGCAAAATAAAAATGAAGTCTTTTGTCCTTCAATCTTTTTTCTTCCATTTTTTTCTTTTCTTTTTTTAAGCCTTAACCAAGTTTTATGTTAGGTTACAATGTGAGCTAAGAATGAAATCTTAATTATAAACCAGTGCCTACCATATAGAATTTTTTCAAACTAAATCGATATTATATAAATTCAAAACAATTAATAAACAAGATGAACAATTATTTTATAATCCTATTAGCAGTAGTTCTTTCAGTATTTTCACATTAATTTGCTGCAGATCCACTGTGAGTGCCTTGACTCATGTGCTTTCACTTGGGAGACACCAAGTTTCAAAGCCAAAGTTCCACCTTATTTGCCCAAAAAAAGAAAAAAAAATCCACTTAGATAAGGACATTGCCACTGATCAAAAAAAAAAAAAAAATTTTCTGAAGTCAAGTTAGAACTATGCATGCCAAGAAATTAATAGTTAATATTAGTTTCTCTTTTCCTAGGACTTGGGATATTTTTGGCAGACAGCTCAAAATCATGCTCTACAAGAAAGAAAAATCATTATCCTATCAGTAAGCTTCCCAATTCTCTCACAACCTGATGGTGTCCCGGAAACTCCTTGAGTGTTAAACTCAAGTATAGAATTTGTATACAGCAAACCTCCTCATAAAACATTTTTCTTACTAGATAAGTTTAAGGAGTATTTATTATTAAAATAAATATTTTACTGTTTCCTTCCTTCTGACAACAACCGGAAGAGACTTCAAATGACTGGACACTGGCAACACAAGTGTGTGTCACTTAGAACTGCTCCTCCCGCGTGGATCAAGGCGTGGACTCCTTTAAGTAGTTTATCGCTGTGCCTCCACAGCCAAATAGGACATATTGTGAGTTTTTAACAAACTACTGCCTCCAGACTTATTCAGGAGAAAACACTGGAGTCTGGAGAAAATGCTGTTCTTTGAAGAGTAAAATTTTCTGATAGTCTAATATTAATTAGGCAACAATACAAATGCACGTAAAATCACTTCCTTTTACAAAAGCCTGTTTCTCAAAGGTATGTTTTCACCGTAATATGAATGGGGAAAGGCATTAATCTAGCCTTAGAAATTCACTTTTGAAGCACATACAAAACCTCCCTCAGAGTTAAAGGCACTGGTCATATTTTCAAAATGAACGCAGCAACTCTGAACAAGGGACACTTGAGCTCGTTGTTCCTTTGCCTAGAAAAAGCAATCTAATTAAAAGGTCAATAAATTTAATGCACCCAGGAAGGCAAAAAAACATTCAGAGACAAAGCACCCATCAGGAAGCCTAGAGAAAAATACAAGGTTAATCCCACGTGTTTGTCAGGCACCATCAGTTACAACAAACTCCCGAGGCACAGCTGCTCCTGACAAATGTGCTCCGCTCCTACCTTCATTTCAATGACAGTCTGGAGAGCCTTGGTCTTGGCTGGCTCCGGCTGAAGTTGGCTCCTTCGGTGCAATTCCTGGGGAGGAACACGATAGAAATAAGCCTGACGGTTCATCCTTCCGCTACACCATGACTTTCACACAGCTATCACAGCTCCCTGAGTCCCGGCTCCCTGCACACAGACACAAACACGCCACAGGTGCCTCTGCCCCCACACTCCTCAGCATCCCTCCTGATGGCAGCCTGCGTTCCACTGAACCGCTCCTGACACATGCGCTATTTCTGAAACTTCCATCAATAATTAATGTCAACTGTGACAAAGCCAGCAAGTAATCGTGGTCCAAATACTGTTCAACACTGGGGCTGATGCCCAGCTATCAAATCATAATTTACTAAATTACATTACTCTGTGCTCCCAACACAAACACAGCAAGGAAACGGGGGGAAGAAATGACTAACGTGGCTGAAAATCTGCCACACGTACGGCATTTTGCTACCGAGGTAGGTTTGAAATGAGCAACTTAAAAACATTTCCGAGCAACTGTCACTCTTGTTTAAATGAGCCGATGTGATGTTGTGAGTTTCTTGCTTCTGAATTTACAGTTTCCAACCTTGTTCAAAAAATCAAAACTGTAGGTGATGTGTTTATGTGTTATAATGCCAAGAAATTAAAACTGGCATTAACATTAAATGAGTTAGAGGGGAGATAAAACGGGTAGAGAGAAATGTGGATCCGAGAACTCCTGGAATAGTGATGAGCAGTTTTTAGTAGCAAATAACAAACACAACTTAAGATTTAAGTTTCGCTCTCTTCATGGCTTTTCTTGCAGGAACAGTTTTGTTAAGACATTAAAAAGTTTTCTTGGCAGAAGAGAAGAGATAAAGGTAGGTTTATTTAGATCACACATTGATATTTTTAATGATTTCCACAGTCATGAGACTAGTGAACAGGAATAATAAAAAACAGTATCCAGCTTACTGATAAAGGTTCCTTGTGGGGGAATTTTCACTGACTTAATTTCTGCCTCCAGAAATATCTATTTAGAATCAAGGTGAAGCAGCTCTAGCTTTTATAACTGCTGGACTATACATATTTACGTTTTATAAATGGAAGTTAAGAAAGGAGACCAATATAATTCCTAAATTATTGTAACTAAGGGAATTTATACCATCTCTACCATTTCATAATGATAGGGCATATTAATGTAAAAATTACCAGGAGAAGCAAGAAAAGATATTTATCTGGGATAAGACTGATAAGCAAATAATTTTTAAGTACACATTAGTAATACAGAATAGTGGGGTCTGTGCTGGAACAATGGTGCATACATGTACGTTATCTTGATCATTTTCAATTCCATTACTCTCCTTTTCCCTTCCCCCTTTCCTTTGATTCTCTCCCTTACCTCCAAAAGTCTGTCTTCTATTTTTTTCTGTTATCTCCCATTCATTCACTCATTTATTTGTCTTCTCATATAAGAGAAGACATATAACACACAATATTTAACTTTCTGGTCTGGCATATTGTACTTAACATGATGGTCTCTGGGTCTATCCATTTTTCTACAAATATGTGATTTCATTCTTTGTGGCTGAATAATATTCCTTTATATATGTCTAATTAGGAATATTGCATACATAGGAATATTATTTGCACATATATAGTATTCCTATATATAATAGATTTGTATATGAATATATGCATATAATATTCCTAGGTATAGGAATATTACATATTTTCATCACATATCACATTTATTTTATTTCATCACACCCTACTATGCTCTTTATGCCAGTTACCTAAGAAATCTTGAACATTCACCATTGTGCACGTGTCCAGTGACCAGCACTGAGGAATCACTGCTACAACTCTGGATTTGCAAGTCTGAGATGCAGTTTCTCCTCAAAACCATAATGACATGAATCAGCAATTTTACACCAAAATACAAGGACTGTGCTTCTTAATTAGTTTAAATGATCTCACATCAGTTGAGAAAAATTCCCTCCTAACATAGAAGAGATGAAGTACTTGTGAAACTATTTTATGAACAGAGAAACAAAAGGAGATTCTATATCCTTCTAGAAGACAAATATTACAATAAGTCAGCAATGTGGTCATTTTTAAGTTCCCTGGAAATAGCCAGAGGTTTCTGAGGAAATGACCTTACAGGTGGCTGCCCCATTATGCTCTGCCGTGTCCCTGGTACTACTAGTGTCGTACAAGTCTCACACTGCCAAAGAAAGACAGTGACTATATGGTAGGTGCACTGAGCATTTGGTAAATGTTAAGAACCTACTATCCACATGGCCAACACCATGCCATCTTAGTGGCATCACTGAATACAGATGAAGAAAGTACCATGATTTATATGTGATTTAACCATGCCCCCAAACTTCATTTGTTATAAGCTTTGTCCCTAGTATGGTAATGTGTGAGGTCACATGACCTTTAAGAGGTGGGGACTGGGAGGAGCTCACTAGGTCACAGGGGACAATGTACTCAGAAGAGTTATCACTTCTCATGGGATCCTGGTTAGTTTGCACTAGAGGTTTCTTATGACTGGCCTGTTCTCATTTTCTCTCTCTGACTGACTTAGTACACAGTCTTTCTTTCTCATGCAAACCCTCCCCATGACATCATCCACTATAATGGAAAGTAGCCTCGGGTGCACTCATAGAGCTAGCACCATGCTGTTTGGACATGGAACCTTCAGAACTGTGAACTACATAACCCAGTGTTAGGTATTTTGCTACGGTAAGCAGGGAAGCAGGGTCAATAGCAAACGGTATGGTATTTTCTAATACACAGATGCAACACATGTAATAACCTCAGGATCCTAGCTAATAATAAAACTTAAAATTTTAAAACTTGGGAGTTTTTAATATATGTAATTAAATATTTGTATATTTAATTGTAATATTAGTTTACAGAAGTTTCTAATATTTGGCTTCCATGCCTCAGAAAAATGTGATTCCATGGGGGCTGCAATCTCCAAAAAAGTTCTATCACCTTCAACATCACTTCCAACATTACAGGAGTTTACCAAATCTATAAGATCTCGTAGACAAGAAAACAGAAAGCAAATCACTTGTCAGAGTTACTCTATAGTAATAGTAGTGGAGATATATTTCACATACACCAATTCAGGTACCAGGCATTGAAATCATCCTTAAAAGAAGGTTGAGAAATGAAATTTATAATAATTTCGTGTCATGGTCAATCCCATTCTAGAATAAAAATTATGAGATAATTTCACAGAGGTTAAACTCACAAAAAAATATAAAAATAAAGAAACAACTAAGCGATACAGTGAAAATTAAACACACACACACACACACACACACACACACACACACACACACACACACACAGGATAAGGGCCTGTGCTCTTATAATTTCTGCCAAACATGACAACAATACTTCTAAGCACAAATGTGCAATTAAAAAAAAAACTGGCAGCAATAATTTTACCAAAAAATAGAAAGAGTTCTCTGTTCTATAATTGTACAAGTTCCATTATAAAATAAACCAACTCAAAATCCAGATTGGGCCATTGCCCTTTGTGTCACTCCTATAAAAATAAGGAAAATAAATGCTCCTACTACCCAGGAATTATAATTTTCTTAACTATACTATTTCTCCATCCTGACTCCATAGTTTCTGAAGACCACCAGAGTCCTAGGAGTCAGGACCATAACCTGAATGCACAGGGCACAAAACGCCTGAAAGTCTCACCCCCAAAGTACTACATACTTCCGAGATGCTTAAAATGCTCACTCTGGCTGTGGCCAAAAGGACCAATTGCCCCACAAAGATTTACCTCCTGGTGAAGACCCATTGCTAGGAAGAACCCTGACCAATAACACCACTACCTTTTTCCACAAATGGGACCAATTTCTGGTCCATGGAACATGAATAGAAATGAAGAACTCACCTTTCTTTAAAAAAAAAATCTCAATCTTGAACTCCAATTCTTCTCCTATCTCCTGTCTTTAAGTGAAGAACTCTAAGACCCAAGCTTATGGCAGAGCCCTAAGACAAAAAGAGCCAGGATCTCTACAACTATATTTGAAAAGGCTGCAGCAGAGCTGGGGATCTATTAGCTCAGTGGTTAAAGTGCTTGCCTGGCATGTGTGAGGCCTTGGGTTCAAGTCCCCAGCACTACACAAAGATTAGCTGGGCCGGGCTGCTCACATCTGTAATCCTGGCACTTGAGAGGCTGAGGCAGGAAGATTGCCTTGAGTTCAAGGCTAGCCTCGCCTATGTATTGAGTCCAGTACCAGACTGGACTACAGAGTAAGACCCTGGCTCAAGAGAGAGAAAAAAGAAAAGGCTGCTGACTACCTACAGTGAGTAAGAGTGTGAAGGAAAAATAAACTTCTATTAAGTTAAGCCTTTAAGCTTCCAGGGTTTATCTGTAGAAACCTAAGCTCTCGCTGCCTTTTACCACTGCAATGCCAATGTAGAGAAAGAAATCTCATTAGGCGTGCCTTGTTTGTTGTTTCTGAGTCACATAGAATATTTTAGCATGTGGTTTCTGGCCAAACTTTTCAAAACAAACAGATGAGTTGGTTGAATGCTCTAATACCCCTAACCTCCTAGGAGATCCACCCACTGTGCCTTACTTTCAAACAATTAATGAATTTTCCCAGAGGCATTTACTGTTCTATCATATGGGTATGGGTACATGATGTAACTTACTGGGATAGATTTTAAATGACAGTACTAAATGATAAAGTGCATCTAAGACAGTTTTGGTCACAGATCTTTCCAAGCATCACTTGGAAGGTGTGGACTCTTTCCAGAAATGGGCACATAAACACAAAACAGGGTGGATCATCTTAGTCAATTCACAGGACCAGGTTTAGCACCCCAAATTTTACCTTTGAGTCATACTTTGGTGAAGAATCATTTACTGACAGGAAAGAGCACTGTACTTGTAATCAGAAGTCAGCAACCGCATGCCCCTTCCTAAAACCTAGGGCATGCCCCCTCCTCTCTGATCTATAACAAAGCAGAGCTTGATGAAGCTATTTCTAACATACCTCCAGTAGGACACTATTAGATTTGTATTAGGCAGCTGAATCTATGACCAGTTGGTATTTCTAACACCACATTATCACTTTTAAAAGCAGGAAGAAAAACAAAAGGACAAAATTAGAAGCATCACAAAATAATATCCCATTGTAACAGTCATGTCCAAGTTACACATAACAATAACTGACTTGTAGGTTGACTTATCTAACATAAAACTATCTGCTCCTTGAGGTTATCAACATGGGCATACACCAAGAACCTAAAATTCCAAGCATAAAATCTCCAGTGGCTCATTAGTGTGACATTTCTTAGCACTTGATGAAAGTCTAGAGCCTAGTGAGTTAAAGTGGATAGACAAGAGCTTTCAAGATGAGCCTGGCCAAATAAAAATCACAAATGCCACAGTTTCTTCAGAAGACAACAAAACAGAACTCTTTGAAACCTAACTTTCATTCCAAAGGCAATTATGATTCTAATGTGGCCTTTTCCTATTACTGTTCAATGGAAAGTTATTGCTCTGTAACCAATCACCACAAACCTGGGATTACCACACCTCCACCCTTCTGTTATGCTTCTGCATGCTAGGTCAGGATCATCTAAGATGAAGAGTAGAAACAATTCCTGTCTATGGCAGGATGTTTGGAGCCCGGAAGTAATGGATTCAATCCCATGATGCTTCTTCACTCAAATACCTAGTGCTTGAACTAGAAAATGATTCAGAGGATGGGTTTAGCTGGAATTGTCAATCAAAATGCCAACACACAGCTCTCCTTGTGGCTGGAAGTTCCCTATCACAAGGCAGCCTCAGAGTAACACAGTTCCTCACATTCAGGTAAAAAATTACAAAACCAAGAATTTCAGCAAATAAGCACAAGATTACATGGTCTTTTATTACCTGACCTTATAAGTCTCAAAGCAGTGCTTCTACCATGATCTATTTGCTAAAGTAGTCATAAGCTTGCTTTGATTCCAGAAAAGAGATTTAAAGACTCTGAGGCCATGTTTTCACACTACCACCCTTGAAGCTAAGATGTAGCTCAGTGGGAAACAGTTTGTCTAACATGCATGGAAGTCTAGTTTTCATCGCCAGTACCACAAAAAAAAAGAAGGAAAGAAGGAAGGGATGGAGGGAGGGAAGGAAGGAAGGAGGGAGAACAAAAAGAAATAGAAAAGCCATCTTCACAGACCAAGAACAATTAGAGAAATCAACAGGAAAAAACACTATAATTTCAAACATCAACTTGTGTCAGTTTTAAGATGTGTCAAACTCATACTTTCAAGTAATAATTTGATGCAGGGGATAAAGGGACACAAAAGTGAGCCAAACAAACTATTTCCAACCATCATGGATTTTGCATTTTAGATTCCAATGAATAGAAAGACACAATTTTTAAAGAAGAATAAGTTCATAATAAATGTTATAAAGAAAAAGGCAGAATCAGAATGGGACACGCTTGAGAGAAGGTTATCTATTTCAGGGTTACACAAGAAATCTAGGCAAAGCTTCATAGAAAGGTAAAATGTGAGCAAAGATACAGTGGAGTGGGAAACACACGCATAGTAAATTCATGTGGAGAGAATAGCAAATGATAACTATGTGACTGAAGGTGCATTACAGTCGAAGAAAACAGCAGAGCAAATAGAGGAGAGAAAGGAGGTGCAACGCAAGGCAAGGTCAGAGGACTGACCTCAGGGGCACTCCAACACTCAAGAGTGCAGGCAGTGAGGAAGAAGCAGCAAAAGAGATTGAGAAGGATCAGCCAGCGAGTTGGAAAGAGAATGAAGAGTGGGGCCATCTAGACAGCAAGTGAGAAAGGTGTTTCCAGGATGAAGAAGTGACCACCATACCAATCGGTGCCAAGTGGTCAACATGGTGAGTTCACTAGACTTGGATCATCAGGTCATTAATAAGGGCATTCTCAACTGGAATAGTTTGAGTAGACAGTATGAGTGAAAGTCACGAGGTTGGACTGTGCTGTTCCAGGATGCGATGAGAAAAGATACTTTGGCTTACAGAATGCTATTCAATCATTCCTTAATCAAAAATTCTGCCTTTAATTTGTATACACAAGTTCACAGCAGCATTATCACAATACAAAAATGAGAAGGAACTCTAATCTTTACCCAAGGATAAATGAAAAATGTCATATATACATAAAAAGAAATACTATTCAACCTAAAAAAGAAAATTTGAATACATGTTATGGCACAGATAAAACGTGAGAGCACTGTACTCAGTGAAATAAACCACCCACAAGAAGACAAATATCACATAATTCCACTTAAGAGTAGTCAAACTCACAGAGACAGAAGTGATGGGGAGGAGGACTGGGGAGGAAGAAATGAGGAACTGCTGCTTAATAGTTACGGTTTTAGTTTTGCAAAATTAGAAAGTTCTAGAGATTATTGTGTTCTCAAGATTCATGTTGAATGTACTATCTATATTCCTAATGCATGTTTCTGTGCTTTGAACAGACTTGTATTTTTTCATACATAGTACAAGGCTAACAAAGCAGTACAGTGCTTTTTAGTTTACAAAAATACCTGTTAAATCTACATTTTGGTCATTGCCTTAACAATACTTGGTTTTAGAATTTACTTGTGAAAGTAAGTATTTTGTACTGTATTTCCCCCTATACAAATCTTGTTTCAATAAATCTACAGGCATATGGAGGATTAAAAACTCAACTCAGTTTGGGGTATTTAAAATGCATAATAATTACCTTCTATCTGAAACATGCTGTTTCTTCTGCTTGAAATAAATCTTCACCCTTTTAGTCTCTTTTGCCGACAGGAGTCATCAAAGTACAACCCACAGACCAAATCTACCCGTCCACCTGCGCTGGCAAATAAGATTTAACTGGAACACTGCTATGTCCTTTCATATTGCTTATGGCTGCTTTCAGGCTAGAATGACAGAGTCAAGTAGCTGCGATCAAAACCAGATAACCCCACATAGCTAGAATTACTTAATATCTGGTCCTTACAGAAGTCTGTCAATCCCTGGACAAGGATATCTTTGATACTTATCCTAGCAATCTCAGGATAACTAGCTATTCCTCAAATGACAGTGTAAATATGCCTACATTCCTCGACTTTTCATAATAAAGCTAAGCCTAAATAGCTTTCCCTTCACCAGGAACTGGTCTTAGTAACTCATTTTTAACAAACAGATTATGTTTGAAGTGCCATGTGTGACTTTTAAGGATCAAGCATAAAAAATGTGACTTCTTTCTCGCTCACATTCTTGGATCACTTTCTCTGGTGCAAACCAGCTGTCAGACCATGTGGATATCAAGCTGTATTACACAGAAACTTGTGTGACATGAGACTGAGGCCTCCTGCCAACACTCATGTGAATGCACACTCCTGTAAGTAGGTTATCTACCTGCAGTCCAGTCTTCAGATGACTACAGCCCTGTCTAAAAGCAATCTCATGTACGACTCTGGGTTAAAACTACCCGGCCAAGAAACTCCCAAATTCTCTGCCCACAGACTCTATGAAATAATAAGCCACTAAGTGAGTGATGTAATTTTTTAAGAAGCACTACATTACAAATATATCATGGGAAGGTCATCAAATGACCCTTCAAATTAGTCTACATCCCTTTCTTTCACATATAACTCTCAAAGCATTGTAATACTTTGTTCATATCATTGAATATGACTGAAATGTTATGCTAGTTTATAGAATTGCACATAACTGATTCATGCAGGTGCCCATTGTTGAGTAGTAAGCTCCAAGAACACTGTACATTACATTCTCATCAAACAATATAGTACCTGCTGTCTTAGTTACTTTTTCATCGCTGTGACTCAATACCCAACACGACCAAATTAGGGGAGGAAAAACTTATTTCAGTTCCCAGTTTTGGAAGGTCCCACTCCATTTGTGGGTGGCCAGCAACACTGGAAGTGCATGACGGAGACAGAGGGGAGGCAGCTCCTCAGAGCATTGCAAACAGGAAGTCAAGACAAGTCAATTCCCAAAGGAAGGGAAGAATGAGCATGCATCTTTCCAGGTTCTGTCCCAGTGATCTGCCCCTTCTGGATCCAGCCTCAGAGTTCTACCCCTTCCACATTTAAGCCCCTACCACACACTTGTAACCCAATCCACACTCCTGCAATCTATTACCTGCCACAAGCCTGTCTGCCACCATACACCTATAATCCACCACATGCCCATAATCCACCCCTCCAGACCAGGTCCCAATCTCCCAAGAGCACATGGTTCCATAATCTGTAACATCCAAGTACACGACACTTAAGGGGACATTCGAGGTCCAAGCCACAATACAGGCCAAGGGCAGAGCTCAATAAACTGATTAGTTAAATATAAAACAGTACAAACAAACTGCACTAATAATCCTATAAATTCTATAGTGCTTTTGACCAAAAGCAGTCTGCTGTGAAAGATAATACCTAACAGTTACTTATAAATTGCCATGTGCTAAGCACTCTTCTAAGTACTTTATAAATATTAATGTGTTTAATTCCCAAAATAACCTCTTTAGGCAGGTACTATTATTATCATCATTTTTCATGTGAAACAGAAACAGAGAAGTTAGTAACTTGCCCCAGAAAATGTACTAAATCCCACTGCAGGAATTTTCCCACAGAGAGTGACTCCAGAGCACGCAGTGCCAATCACCTTGCAATATAGGTCATATTCCACAACATGGCTTTGTCTTAATATTTGAAGTCACCTTCTTTTGTTGTAATCAACTCCCTATATCTTCTTTGGCTTAGTCCTCTATTTCTCACTCTCTTTATCCCTGAAAATGTAAAGGAACTTCTATCAATAATAATTGAATAGTTCTGCTATCTCTATTAGATTTTAAAGTTAAAAGGCAAAGAAGTTTAGGCACAGCAAGCAGGGGACAGACAACTACTTTCCAATATAACCAACCCAAGTATCTATGGGTTCTACATCCCGGAGTTAGACAGTTAACATTCAGATCTAAAAGGTTCCCTCAATGTCTCAGGTGTTTGGAAGGTGACAAGAAGCACGACAATCACCAGCAGGTTCACCCATGAATGCGTTCAGTAGATGAATATGCTCTCAAAAGGTGGAGATGGGCTGGAGGGTGGGGCACTGCAGGCAAGAATTGGAAGGGTGTATTCTTTTACCTATGACTCCTCCCTTCTCTCTGTGCTTTCTGGCTGCCCTTATGTGAGAAGCTATTCTCCACCCACGGCCTTCCACCATGCCCATTCTGTCTTGGAACCAGTCGACCATGGGCCAGATCCTCTAAATATCATGAGCCAAATAAATCTCTTCTCCTTCAAGTAGTTTGTTATAAAGATAGGAAAGTAACTAGTGCAAAGATTGATACCAGAGAAATGGGATGACTTTTGTGACTACACTTCACCATGTGGTTCAGAAAGCTTTGGAACCAATTTGCAAGAGGAGTTTAGAAAGTTTTGGTAATGTTGGTTAGAGAAGGCCCGGAATGCTTTTAGACCAAACTTGATGAAAGAGTCTGGTCAGAGTTCAGAAGAACAGAATTCTGATAGAAACACTAATGTTAAAGGCCAGGTTGAGGAAGTTTCCACTGGGAACAAGCACAACACTAGCAGCTGGACTAGAGATCATCCTGGCAGAAAAACTGTCTTCATTTTGCCCACATCCTGAGACTCTGTGGGAGGTTGAAACTAAGAGCAATGGAGTAATTAATATGGTGGAGAAAATGTCAAGGTACCCTAAAGTTCAGGCTGTGACACAGGTATCGTTGGCTGCTTTTATTACTAACTAGATGCTTAGGGACAAATATTAGAGGCAAAAGATGTGAAAATGTATAAGCAGAAAGAATATGCCTGCAAAGTTGAGGGCAAAAGACAGCATGGATGCTGGAAATATTCATACTAAAAAAAAAGACAAGTACTTTGCATAACAACAATAGGAAAGATAGGCTATCTCAAGAATCAGCAAGACCCTACCCTCCCCGGGCTCAAGGGTAGGAATACTACAAGGCTTTCATTTAAGATTGTTTCTGGGAGGCCTGCTCTAGAGGGCCTGCCAGGGAATTGGTTCTCTTGGATTTGTCTCATCCTCCAAAGCCACCCTAGCATCTGAAGGCCACTGTGAGGATTTGAACTTCCCTCTGCCACACATGACCTGCCTTTTCTTTCTTGGAACCAGCTGACTATATACTAAATTCTCTAAAAACCATCCAAAAGAAACCTGTCGTCCTCTAAGTTGTGGCTGTTAGGTACTTTGTCCCATTGACAGGAAAGTGACTAAGATATTGACCAAAGATCAAAAATACTTAAGAAAAAAATATTCTGAATGTACAGGTACTTTTTTCTGTCATTATTTCAAACAATATAGTATAAGAGCTATTTATACAGCATTTACCTTGTATCTGATAATTCACAGACCATTTAAAGTATACAGGAGGATCTAAAAGACATAGGGGTAGGTAAAGATTTCCTTGACCAGACACCAAGAGCAAAAGAAATTATCCCCAATATTAACAAATGGGATCTTGTCAAATTAAAAAAGCTTCTGCCCAGCAAAGGAAACTATCAACAATGTAAAAAGAGAACAAACAGACTGGGAAAAAATATTCACCACCAACAACTCAGATAGGAAGCTCATAACTAGAATATACAGGGAGCTGAAGAAAAGTAAACCAACAAAAATAAAGGAACCTATTGAAAAGTGGGCAAAGGAAATGAAGAGGCAGTTCACTCAGGAAGAAGTACAAAGGGCCAATAGATACATGAAAAGATGTTCAACATCTCCAGCCATAAGAGAGATGCAAATCAAAACAACACTAAGATACCATCTCACTCCAGAGAGAATGGCCTACACCAACAAGTCAAATAGTAATGAGTGCTGGTGAGGTTGTGGGGAAAAAGGAACTCTCCTGCACTGCTGGTGGGAATGTAAATTCGTACAACGACTTTGGAAAGTAGTATGGAGATCTCTCAAAAGACTAGAAATAAATATACCCTTCGATCCAGCAACACCCCTCCGGGAATATATCCAAAAGAGTTCAAAACAACACATAACAGAGATATATGTATAACCATGTTCACAGCAGCACAACTAACAATAGCTAAAATATGGAAGTCACCAAATTACCCATCAACAGACCAGTGGATACACAAACTGTGGTATTTATACACAACAGAATACTATGCATCTAGAAAGTCCAACAGCGTGGAGGCTTTTGCAGGCAAATAGAAGAAACTTGAGAACATCATTTTTAGTGAAGTGAGTCAGAAGCAGAAGGTGAAACATCGAATGGTCTCTCTGATATAAGAGGCCCAGATCACAACCCTTATGGAACTTAAAACGAAAAACAAAGTGAAACAGGGGGGCATGGCAGGAGATGGAGGGAGGGGAATGTAGGGGGAGGGACAAAAGGAGAGTGGGAAAGTCTTTGTCACCTTGACAAGTATGTGCACAAAATCCTAAACTTCATCATAAACCTTAAATCTTGCATTAATACATATCAATAAAAATGGGGGAAAAATAAAGTATACAGAAGGATAAGCATATGTTATGTGCAGATACTCCCCCGTTTTATATAAGGGGGTTGGGCATTTGTGGATTTTGCTATCTGTGGGCATGCTAGAACCAAACCTCCACAGGTCAAGTCTTCTCTATCTTTGTACAAATAAAAGATTCAATAAAAACCTGAAATATTTAAGTGATATTAGTAAGGTTGAAATAATATTAATATGTGAACCTATATGCCTCGATTTTAAGACTCCATAACAAAATTTAAAAATTAATCACAAACTAGGCCACCAAGAAAAACCTCATATGAATTCCAAAAGAAAGAAGTGATGTACGCCACATACTTTCCCACACATAGCAAAGCAAAAAATAATCCTGTCCTTTTCACATATGAGCAACGTGATATTGGGCAATTTGCTAAATTTTCTTTAAATCTCGGTCTGTTCGTTGGTACCATGAATATCTTGTGCAGTAGTGAAGTTGAGATAAGTTTTTGAAAAACTTAGCTTAACAGATATACAGTGTATACTCAAAAACTGAAGCTTATCCTTTTCCCTGCTGGTGCTCACAATTAATGATGTTCCTGAAAGTGCATGTGAAATGCAGCCTTGTGTCTCTGAAACTCCCTGCCAACTTAGTTTGTACTGTGATTCTGGTAACCACTAATAAATGCCACCAGATTTACTTGAATAATTCAATTTCATAAGACGTCACTGAAGGCCACTCTGCACCAGGTAAAATACAGAGTCCCTGCCTTCATAACCTTACATTCTAGTATATGCTTTCTCAGTGCAGCTGGTATCATGCCCAAATGATTTAAAAATAAGAAGTAAGCAATGCAGTTCTTTAATTCAATAGTTAATGGGCACCTAATACATACTAAATAATTACAAAGATAATGAAAAAATATACAAAATGTCACCCCAAGCCTAATGGAAAAGAGAATACGTCATTGACACAAGACCCCAAAAGCTATAACAAGAGCAGTGACCACTCACTGTTTGCTCAATCCTATGCTTCCCTTCTAGCCCCTGATAGGATCTACACAGCACCCCTGCAAAAAGGAGCTACCTCCCCCACAGGAAAGACACAGACAACTAGACTCGAAGAATTACATAACACACCTAAGATCATAGAGGTAGTAACATTTGACAGTGTGACCATGGCCTGTCTGATGCCTAAACTCACACCTTTAATTTATAACATAACATTTGGCTCAAAATACTATTGGTAATACCTTCATGCTTTGCAAACATGTCAGATTCTAACAGGTAACTAAATCTGGCTTCAGTGTACTTCTCAGTTCCCTAGTAGAGCCCACCAATTTTGAGAAGATGCCATGGGAGAAAATAAGAAACAAGTATCCATGCCTCATGAAGGCAGGCAGCCTAAGGAAGGATGCACCAGGAACACACATGGGCGGGTAATCTCCAATCGCTGTTGGGGTCCTCTATCAAACTCCTCACCCACTGAACTCCCTTTTCCCCATTTCAGCAATAAGCATATATGTGATACATAATGTTTACACTAACTGCAGTATTTTGTGCATACACTTATTGCATTAGAGTTACAAATTCTTCCCCTCTCCCTTTCTGACACTCCAATACCTACCCATTAATTCCCACTTTCCCCTCATTTAGTTCTAAGAAATGACTGAATTCTGGGTTTCTCATATTAGAAAAAACATTTGATATTTAACTTTCTGTGTCTGCCTCACTTCATTGAGCATGATTGTCTCAAGCTGCATCCATTTACCTACAAAAGCCTCAAAACTATTTGTCTTTATTGAGGAGCAATACTCCACTGTGTACATATACACAAAATATGTATCCGTTGATCTGTTGATGAGTATTTTGGTGTCTTCCACATTTTAGCTATTGTTAGTTGTGTGGCTATGAACATGGGTATGCATGTGTCTCTGCTATACGATGCTTTGAACTCTTTTGGAATGATTCCCAGAGGAGATATTGTTGGATTAAAGGGGATATTCCTATTTAATTCCTTTGTTTCTGAGTTAAAATACACTTCATTAAACCTTCATATATTGGCCTTGACCTACTCATTTGGGAGCATCAACAACACATTGGATCCTTCTTCCAAAGATGAGTCCCTTCCAAGCCAAAGTTTTTCATACTCAGAGTCAACAACCTCTCCACTATTTCACCACGACACATTGTCAGGCACTCTCAGCAGCACCAAGGGCATAAATCTGAACCTAAGCAACTCAGCTCATCTGATCTCACAAGCTAAGCCAGACTGGGCCAGGCTTATGTCTTGGTAGGAAAGCATCCAGGAACACTGGATACCATAAGCTTTGGGTACAAAATCAAGAATCACAGACAATCTTTCCCAGGCCCAGAAATCTGACAGATTTCCCAACTAGAACTAAAACCAATATTAGATTGCTGACTCATTTTACCTTCTATTTTTCCCATCTGAACTGGAACATTTGTTTCTCCAACTCTATTCTTGACTCATCACTATCTGTCGGGAGTGGATACATGTATTCCCTTAGTTTCACAGGCCCACTGGTGGAGAAATGTGCCCTTGGGGGTTATAATGAATGGATCATAACAAGAGCCCCTTCCATAAATAGACAACTAGATTTTGAACAGGTGAGAGTCAGAAGTATGAACTCTGAGCTAATGAGAGGACTTCTGGAAATCATGGGACAAGGGTGAGCATATTTTTTTATGTGGAAGAGATGTGACTCGTTAAATGTCAGAGGTGCACTATGGCGCAGAATAATGACTCTTACCAAAGAGTTCCACCTGCTATTTCCACAAACCATGACAATGTTACCTTACATAGTTAAAGAAGTTTTTGTATGTATTTAAATTTATAAATATTAAAATAATGAGATAATGAGTGAACCTAATCCAATCATGATTACCCTTTAAAAACTGAGAACTTTCTTTGACTGGAAGCAGTGGAGATCCAGCAGATGGAAAGAGGACAAAGATCCTAGGTGTTAGAAGATTTAATAGGCTACAGCTGATTCAGAGATATCAAGGCTATGGCAAGAGCAGCAGGGAGCCCCCAGAGGCTAATGATGGTACCTAAATCACTGCCAATAAGGAAAGCAGGACCTTAGAAGACAAATGCAAGGAACTGGCTTTAGCCAGATCCTAAATGAACCTGGAAACAGACTGAGCCTCTAGAAAGATATGGCTGTGATGATACTTGGACTTTCACCCCATAAGATCTAAAGCAAAGAATCCTGCTGAGCTGGCCTATACCATGACTTTTAAGCCACAAGCCAATACATCTGTGCTGTCTTAAACTTTGTGATAAGAGTATTATGGCAGCAACATAAAATTAGTACAGGGTGATAAATATTTTACTAACCTTGGGATTCCCTTATTAGAAACCTTCCTACCCTGGGCTGAGATCCATGCCTTGCATTCAGTGGACTGTGTTCTCCTCTTAGAGAGAACAAAGCAGATTTGCCTCCCACAATGACAGATTTCTGATCGCATACTTTTCTTACCAAAGAGTCCTACTCTATCCAAGGATGGGGCTCTCAACAGTCCCCAGGTCATGTATCTGAGTCCCCCTTCAGGGTCTCAGGATGTGTTCCTAAGAAGGAGGGCTTGAGACAAGGTCTTTCATGCAAGTGACATATGAAAGAAAGGCCCCAAGAGAAATCTGTAACAGGGAGTTCAAAGCCACATAGAGAGGAGAAGGAAGTTAAGGATTTCCTGTAGGAAACCTAGTCTGAACCTAAGTCTGTGGGGAGATGCAGAGAACAAACGGGTCTGTAGACTATGTCCACCCTGAGGCAACAGGGCCAAGCTTCCATGTCCCTGCCTCGGTCAGCTACTGCCCTTGGGATGCTGCACACTTGTAGGGAAGATGATCTGCATTCTGTTCACCAAAGACACACCTCCAGAAAATGTGCTGGGTGTGAGTCATTGGCAACAGCACCCACAACCACCAGAGGATGAGTACATCTGCCCAGTAAAAAGAGTGTCCAGGGGGCCTGAGTCAGGCAAATCAGCATCTATTACAGAACACAATTTGGAGGTGGTACATAGAGCTCCCAGTGCAGGATGGAGTATGGAAGATAGGACTACACTGCTCTTATTGTGTATTTTTGCAGTCTAATCCTTCAAATTTGACTCTTTCTAGCAATATCCAATACAAATCATTCACATTCATCTCTCTCCAGCTCTGAAATTACTTGAGCAACTATTATGTGACAGACAATATGAGAGACCTTGTAGACAGAAAAGAAAAAAAGAACAGTACTGCTATAGAAGGACTTTTGCCTGATAAAGCAACCATCAGAAACAAGTAAGACAGACTAGAAAGTATACATGTGCACAGGTAATCAATGTTATTAGCAATAAGATGATGCTCAGACGAAGATAATGGGGGAAGGAATCTTATGTCCCATACAAGGTCTGATTCCTGAACACACAATAACAATGTCAACTTGCTGGCTTGTGAAATCAATTACGGTATTTTATTTTCCCCTATTATTATCACCCTCTAAACTTAACCTGGCAGTTAGTGAAGGTCCCCAAGAGGGAGAAACATTCAATTGAAAACCTGAAGGATGAACACGAGCCAGGAAGCAAACACCAATGGGGTGTATGATTCAGGGAAGGAAAAGGAAGTAGGAAAAATGGACCTCCTGTGATTAACAGGGTGGCAAGGGAAGCAAAGCGATGAAGCCCATCCACCTGGACTACGGCAAGGACCCTTAAGGTATTTATTCGGGACAACATGCCACCCTAAGTATCATCTGAGGACATTTTTATGTGCGTCATACTTCGAGTCATGGAAGGAAGCTACTTCCTGTGTGGTTGGCCTGAGGCGTTACCAGATCATCTTCCCATTTTGCTGGATCTTGATACTTTTGTCTCACAACTCCTCTCTCAGGTTCTTGGAGAATGCATGTCAAAGAGGGAGGACCTGGCAGCTCCATGGCTCCAGACAGAGGGCCCATTTTAGAGATACCAGCAGGGGATGGCATATGAATCAACAGTGTGTTCCCTGCACACCCCCACCGTCCAGATGGCACAGATCACAGGAGCAGAGGGCGGCTCCTACACAGATGACTTCCCTGACTGGAAGCACGTATCACAGTCAGACCATGTGGGAACACAGAGGAGGTGGTGATGGTGGTGATGATGGTGGCAGCAATGATGACATTTATACAGAAAAGAGCATGGTCTTTCTTTCACTTAAGATTGTCATTTTAAACACTGATCTATAACGAAAACTTATATAGTACAGAGCATGGAGGACTCCCAGATTTGGAAAGCACCACAGGAACTAGCTGGTCCAGCTTGTCCCTCATGTTCAGCCCCTACACATCTCTCATGCAGGCTACTGAACTGTAGCTTTAAAGCTTTCAGTACTTCCATGTAGCAGCTCTGATAGCTGAAAATTTTTCTCCTTACACATGATAAGTCAAAAATCTGTTCCTTCTGACTCTCTTCTATTTGGTCTGGCTCTTTATTACACTCAGAATTTAATAATATCCACACTGACCATTCACAGAAGTCTTGCATGTCCCAAGTGTCATGCTAAGTACTCAACATAAAATACCTAATCTAAGCTACAGCCCAAATGTAGAAGGCAAACACTAATCTCGTTCACAGTCTTCAGGTGGAAACCTGAGCCTCAGAGGCAATCGAGCAGCCCCTGATTAGTCCACTGAAAAGCAAGTTGACATTTAGACCCTTTCTACTGACATTCTCCACATCACAGTCAAGCTTCTGACATCTACAGCCTGTAACCTCCACAGAACAAACCTTTTTTATAAGATGGTGCGTCTAGAATGAAAATCCAGCCCAACGCTTTCTCCCATGGACTTTTCTTGCGCAATATTCTCAGGTCATTCAGTCATCTTTGAGTCCAAAAAAGAACAATCCTGGTGGTGACTCTTCTAAAAAAGCTCCAGCTTTTTCTCTCTTTCCTAAAATGTGGTGCCAAGAGCTGGCCAATCCACATGTCATCTAACAGTGCCAGAGTATCCCTCCTTCCAAGTCTGCTCAGGCAATTGGGAATTGGCTCAGTCATTTAGGCAGCTGTGAACAAATATTGTTCTTCATCAAACAAAAATGCACTTGTACCAGGGAAAGGTAGGTCCATAAATGAATGGAACAAACTGAACAGTGCATGATCAAGGCTCTTACAGGACAAACAGAAGCCAATATCCCCAGAGAGGTGCCCTTTACATGGGTGGTCCCTGGCTTCCGCTGTGGAAGTTTCAAACGTTTGATTGATGCTTGCCACAAAAGGAACTATCATCCACGTGCTACACTGAAGTTAGGTGAACAAAATATACTGTGCTGCCTTTAAGACAACTGTACACTTGCCTAAAAACTAACCATCTTTTTTTTTTTTTCAGCAGGTTCTGAACAAGCCAAAGAACAGGGATAGGCAGCTCTAATGAACTCTGGAGCTCAAAACAGCTTATTTATAGCATGAATCAGACACTTCAGACAAGTATCTAACTCCCTCTTAAGTTTAAGGCTAACAAAAAATTAATACTGTCAGAAACAGATCTCTAAAGACTACATCTAATAGTCTGATTTGGTATTTTTTTCATATCTCAAGGGAACTCCCTTCTATAAGATATGGAAATAATACCGACTTTTGGATTCCAATCCCCTCTAGTTCTACCAACAACCTACTAAAAATTTTTGATCAGGGACCTAGATCTTTCTGTGGTTATAGCCTCACCTGTAAATTAAAATAACAGCTGCATGCACAGCACTGACTGTGAAGATGAAATGGCTACAGGTGTAAAGCTAGATGACAATGGTGCCTAGAAGAGGGCCTAGAACACAGTGCAACAGATGTTAGCTATTGTCTTAGTTACTTATTTATTGCTGGGACAGAATACCTGACAGCCACAACTTAGAGAAGGAAAGATTTTTGGTTCAGTTTCAGAAGATCATAGTCTAGCCGGCAATGCAGAAAACACATGGCAGAGGCAGCAGCCAGAGAAAGAGCTGCTCATTACATTGCAAACGTGAAGCCAAAGGATGGGGGAAGGACCGAGCTAACACTTACTGTCCCAGTAACGTGCCCCTTTTCATGTCAAACCTCAGCATTCCACCCCCTACAATGAGGCCTCACCAGCCAACAGCACATCATTATTTTACAACATCCTGATACATGAGGTTTTTGGAGGACATTCCAGATCCATCCATATCATTCTACCCCCAGGCCCTAGAAGACTCATGTCCACCTCCTCTTGCAAAATACAGACAGTCTTTCTCTAAGAGTTGTCAGAGACTTAACAGTTGCAGCACTTCTAAAGAACCCAAGTCCAAAGACTCCTCTGAGATACAAAGGAAATTCTTAGTTGTAAGCCCCTGTGATAATCAAAAAAGTAAATGCTTCCAACATACAAAGGCATAGGGGAACCATTCACATTCCAAAAGTGGGGAGTAGGATAGAAAACAATCACACCAAAGCATTAATGAAACTGAAAAGGACTGTTGTGGTTAGGATCTGGAGTGTCCCCCAAAAGTCTCATGTATTTTAATGTTATGGATTGTCTATGGAGCCATGTAATGTTGGTGGATTGGGGTCTGACCTGGAAGGGTGGATTGCAGTTGTTGGGCTTAGGGGCATGTGAGTTAAGACTAAGGGTGTGTGAGTTAAGACTAAAGGCATGTGACTTAAGACAAAAGGAGTGTAGTGGCCATACCTTCTATACCTGGATGCAGGAGAGACTAAGACTGGGACTTGGACTAGTCTCGATTAGTCTTGCACGCCGCCTGTTGGTGATGTCCTGAGAAGCTGCCTCCACCTCTCTCTCTGCCATGTACTTCAATTGCTGCTGGCCACCCCTGAATGGTACTTTGAGTATCTGAAACTGTAAGCTAAAATAAACCTTTCCTTTCCTAAATTTGCGCGTGTCAGGTATTAAGTCACAGCAACGAAAAAGTAACTGAGACAAGGACAATAACCAAACCCTCTAGTTTTGTTAAATTCAGTACTTCTGCACACAGCACCCAGGGTAAACTGTGGTAAAATGTGAGTTTCAAACAGTTTCAGGAGGCCTGCCCCTACAGCACTACCCCCTCGTACAATCTTTACAACTTCTCATTTGGGCTGACTCCACTCATAGCCTGTAGCCTCCCTCAGCAGATGATCCCTGTTTCTAGCATCTCCAAATTCCTGGAGGCTCCACTGAACCCTGGGCTTCTTCTCTACAGCTTCATGCATTACCATCCGGGGGCACACTGCCTGGCCTCCAAGGCTTTTCTCTGAAATCTGGGTGGAAACCTCCATGACCCCCAACTCTCAAAATTTGCATGACGGTAAAATCATCCCCACGTGGATGGTGCCAAGATCTGCCACTGCGTTAAGCAGTAGTTTGCCCCCCTTGGACAATCCCTGCCATGGCCACTGAGTTTCTAGATGGCTGAAATCCAACAAACACTTTTCTCATTGTCCCTACAGGATGTCCCAGGGTACTATTGTCAAAGCACAGTCCTTTGCCTCTCTAACCTTTACCTGATAACAGGTGGGGTTTTTTAGACTCTTGACATCCCCTCAAAGCATCTTTTTTATTATAGTCTTGCTTCCAAGTATTTGGCCTCTTTTTAATGCTAAGCTCTTTAACAACTATGTGCTCCTCTGCCATTTTCACCTGCTGACACAAACAGTATCCATGTAACAGCCTGAACACTGGGATGCTTTGAATTTTTTTCTACCAGATTAAATACTCAACTGTCACTAATCTCAGGTTCAGTCAAAGTCTCTGGATAAGGGCAAAATGCCAACACATTTTATTCCAGAGTATAGCATACATGGTTTCTGGACCAGTTGCCAATTGAGTCCTCTGTTTAATCTGAAACTTCTTTAGCTCATCCTTTACAATATACACTTGTATCATTATTCTGGCCTTCTGACCTCTGGCCAGAATCTCAAAAAAAAAAAAAAAAAAATTCAGCTCACAGAATTCTAAGGTGCCTCCAGCCAGAATCCTCAAACTTTTCAAAACTCCTCCCACAAATCAGTTCCAAAAGCTTCTAAGCCACATCTTTGGGTAAAGTCATGTAACAATCCCAGCTCTGGTACCATTTACTGTCTTAGTAACTTTCTCATAGCTGAGATAGAATATACCATAACCTAAGAGAGAAAAGATTTATTATAGGTCAGCTCACAGTTTCAGAAGGTTATAGTCCATTCATGGGCAACTGGCAACGGAGGAAACACATGGCAGAGGCAGCAGCCAGTGAAAGAGCTGTTTATGGTATGGCAGACACAAATCCAAGGCAGGGCAGAGCTATTCCACCTCCATGTTCTTCTACAATAACTCTCCCCTTATGGGTCACATTAGTATTTTACCTTCTCCAATTAGACTTTACCTCCCAACATTCTAAAAGGAGGTCAGAATGTCTCACATGGAGGAGATGCCTGTTATGGTTGAGATCTGGAATGTCCCCCTAGAGCCTCAAGTATTTGAATGCTATGCATTCTCTACATACTTCACATGCTGTTAGGAGACAGGGCCTAGTCAGGATGGGGTAAATTATTGAGTGTGTGCTGAAGGAGTGGCCTGGATAGATATATTCTTGTTGTAGCTTCTCCCCAATGCCTGACCCTGATGCCACAAACAGCTGTTTTCTATCAGACCTCCCACCTTCACCAGCCACCCATGAATGGACTGAGACTTGCTGAAAACGAGAGTTAAAATAAATTTTTCCTCCCTTAAGTTATGCCTGTCAGGTACAGTGTTAGTTACTTGTTCATTGCTGGGACAAAATACCTAACATTCACAATTTAAGGGAGAAAAGATTTATTGAGCTTACAGTTTCAGAAGGTCTTATGCAGTCCGTTCATGGGCAGCCAGCAATGATGAAAGCACATGGCAGAAGCTGGAAAGCAGCTTGGAGCATTGCAGAAACAGAAGCCATGGGAAGCAGGAGTGAGTCTGGAGTAAAGTAAAGTCAGCAAAACCTAGAGCTTTCTCAGGAAGAAGCCACAACAATGTTTCTTCTTCGTTCCTTTACTTTGTCCAAGCCGTCAATTGCCCAACCACGCACCCACCCTGGGTGCAGATCTCCCTTACATTCTGGCCTGCAAGTCAGCAACACAAACCCAATAGCTCTGTTCTGGGCAATCATCAATGTCAACAGGTCAACAAATCCTTTCAGGTCAAAATTCAAGCAGCCAGCCAAGAACTGCCTCCCTGTGCTATTGCACAGAGTTCCAGTTATCCCACTACACCCAAATACATGATGCTTTTGGGGGACACCCCCGATGCAAACCATGGCAGGTACTGTGTCCCAGCAACTAAAACATAACTAAGACAATGCCCCAGGATGGCAAATGTTCCCCTTGGCAAACTGTGATAAGTAAGAAGTAGTGTGGACAGAAGGCAATAATGGGCCACAGGCAGAGCTCAGGCACCGCCAGAGTCAGGCGAGGGGGAGGCCCTAGAAAGTATCTTTTTGGGTGACCTGGAAGACATAGAGAGGTAAGCAGCAGCAAAAAAAGAAGCCCAGGGTCAAACTCTGTGACTCCAGGTCCCAATACAGAAGGAAGTAAAGTTAAGGTCCTTAGCCAGGACTTGTATCTGCAAGAGTCACACCAACAACTATGTGAGGACAGCCTCGTTGGTTCACCAGCCGAACCTCTAGCCTGCCGCACACCCTCTGGCACTTGGCTGGAGTAACAGCACCTCATGTAAATTGCTAAGTGTCCTCTCTAAGCCTGAGCTAGTTCAATTTCCAGCTACACTCTCTCTCACACAACCCTCACCCACAACTCCATGAAGCTCTGTACTTATCCTCATGTATAGGTGACAGGAAGCTACCCAGCAAGGTAAAGTAAGTTGCCTAAGAGATCAGATGAGGGACAGAAGTACATATGGATGGACAGACAGATGTAGGCACAGATGAGATGAGATAGCAATGTCTCAAACCCAAGAAAGAAACAATTTCTGGAAAAACACTGAACATGACCCTCTCATCTCCAACCCCCCACCTGGCTCAGTGGACCCTCTATTGCAGTCATTCTAATCTATCCAAACTCTCCCAACACAGAATTCAGACCCCACATCCTCAGGATGTCTCTCATCTTATATGCCTTTCATTTACTGTGATTCCTCAAAAACCCAGTTCAAATCTCATTATTGCTCAATGCACACACACATGCAGACATACATACAATATTAATTCTTTCTTCCCATCCTGCACTTTACCTTTTTACCAGAATACTGAACTATATTCAGTTAATATGTTCAGAGAGTTTCCACATAGCAGGTTCTATGGTCAACTACACAGGTTCTGTGTCTTTCAATCTTCCCAATTATCCTCCACTTTATTTAAAGACAAGAAAATTCAAAAAATTAAGCTACTGATATAAGATAAAATAGTTCAGGTTCTATTTCCAGTCCATCTTCTTAGCCCTTATTACCCAGATCTTTCCGACAATCATTACATATGTATATATTGATGTTTTCGTATAAGGCCTAAAAGGACTAGGCAGAATGTGGCATGTAGGTGCCTGTAACTTCAAACTGTCATTAACACTGCTGACACTCTTCACCATTTGCTAAATTTATTTGACTTCCTTGAGTTCTATTTATGTAAAAAGAGGTTAACAGTGGGAACAGGTACGTAATGAGCACAAGATAAACATCTATGGAATAAAACAGTTAACTCTATGAGGAACATTGTACATAGTGTCATGTATATTGTATCCACTTATTCTTAATCTCTGTTGTTCCAGAAGTTTAAAGCAATGTTTTTTTTATATCAACATTCTCAGAGGCATAATATCATTCCCATTTAACATTTGAGTAAATTGAAGATGAAAGAATTCACAACCTTTAATTACATCACTGGACTGGAGAGCAGCTGAGACTATTTGAAGCTAGGCTTCCCTGGGAGCAGAGGCCAGATTTCTACTGCCTGGAAAGCAGGCTGGGTCCTAGCAGGAGTGAAAATCTCCACAATGTAGACTTTTTGCTGTGTGTGACCTGAATTAGGTGAATTTCACTCAAGCAGAGAGGTGACAGAACTTTAACCTGAGATAGAGCTGAGCCACTGGCCGTAGTAATGGGGAACTGGAGAGCTTTGGAGACTGTGATCCTGGTAAATATTTTAACCTCAGTTCGTCTACAGAAAAGATACCTATTTGACACTGAATATCAGATTCTTTTCCAAAATGTCTTCCACTAAATAGTGGCTTTCCATCTTGCTTTGGTCTGATTCCCATGTATTCCCTCTTGACTCCTACATTCTCCCTCCTGAAATAGGAATGTTTACCCTGTGTCATTTTATGTTCTTCTTTATTGTTATGGGAGCTCATAACTGAAAGCTTGCCTCCAGTTACAAAGGAAACTTAAGACCTGGACTTTTTCAGCAATGATGAAACTATTCAGACCCTACCAATTCTTAAGATATGGGCTAAAGGCATTTTTGTGTAACAAAATTGATCTGAGCCTTCTGGGAGCCAGGAGCAGAATGTTATGACTCAGATCAAAGCTGTCTCCCACAAATAGCATGTGTTCACAAATGTGGTTTTTGGTAATTGTATCTTGAAGGTGCTATTCTCTTGGGAGGATTAATCTGTTGATAAATACATAGCTGAACATGATGTTGGGAAGTGACGCCTGGCTGGGAGGGTGTCACTATAGGCAAAACCTGGAAGGGCATATTCCTGTTGCTGCTCCTCCCTTCTCCTTTTGGCTTCCTGGCTGGCATGAAGGCGGCACTACACCCTTTCACCAAGATGATTTGCCTTAGATCCAGCTCACCTAGATTAAATCACATAAACTGTCAGTCAGCTTAAACCTCTCTGTAAGTTGTGGGTGTGGGGTATTGTGTTGAACAACAAGACACTGGCTAATACACAGGGGAAATGTAGGATGAATAGTTAGATTGTTCACATCAGTCTTAATTACCAGAGGAAGTCACTGAGGCTTTAAAAAAACCACAGAATCAGAAATGCACGTAACTGAGATGAGATACACAATCACCTGGACTGGGGAACTCAGGGAAGGAAGGCATGTAAGGCTACTCTGTAACTGCGAGGACAGAGGCCTGTAAGGAAGGAAGGCTATGCGCATGGAGAGCAGAGGGACATCCTAGGGATGAGAAGTCTATACGGCAGCACCCAGAAACATAACACCAGCTTCTCCTAACAGATCCCCTGCCAGGTCCTTGTCAAATTCTGACAGACATTACTGCATTTCTAATCCTCACAAGGCAGCTGGCATGATTCCCATGTTGAACGTGAATCTGGAGATTAAGGAATTTACCTCAGGTCACCTAACTTGGAGCAGAAGTTGACTTTGCCCTGGCATCCGAGGGGAACCTCAATGTCCCACCATGAGGAGTGGTTACTTAGAACCCCTTCTGAGTAGCTGCCAGTGTAGGGAGCACTTAGCTTTTTTTTTTTTTAATGCTGACTCTAAATAATCACACATGTCTATTACATAAAAGTGGTGAGTTGTTTTATTTTTTTCAAATACTAGAAAAATATCAAGAATCAAGCTATAATACTAGCATCAGCGATAACTGTTGTCAACTTTCAGGCAGAGACAAGCTTTCCTGATACATGTTGGGGAAAAGAGCACACTCAGTAAAAATGGGACAATAGTACACTTTTCATGAACAAGGGTGCTATTAAATCCCAATAGCCTGGTGCTTTGTATAAACTTACCCAACAGGGCAGCGGAGGCTTAAGATGGCCATGGGGAGCAATAGGAATCCTCGGAAAGGAAGAAGGTTTTTTCTCTAGAATGGTTTAGCAGTGTGAGAGCATTGTGTTAATACAAGCACACTTCATTTCAGTCAGTTTATTACTGTTTTCCAGTCCTCCACAGACAGCCCACACTGTGACTGCCTGCTCCTGCTGAGGCCCACATTACGGCCTCCCTCTTGGCAAGCCAATGCGCCAGAAAAGGTGGTGACTTGGGTGCAAGGGATGGGCCAGTTCTCAATAAAGGGGGATAGCTCACTAACTAGGTGACATGGCAGAAGATACATACCAGCACTTCTTCAGTAAAGAAACAAAACTGTCCCCCATCCACCCCTCACACCATCACCTTAGCGATCCTGAGAGGAAAATACCACAGTAGGCACAATTAAAATCCATTAAACAAAGAGCCCACCTTCCAAACAAGTCAAGACAATTTTGTCCATCGTCAGGCAGAGCCCCTGTGTTCTTACTTCTAACATGACAGCTCCTTCTGTTTGTTTTTTGTTTTTTTAAATATTATCAAAAACCAAAACCTTTTGAGGTAAGTTACTGGAAAGATTTAAGTGAAACTGAATAAACTGTTTTATATACAATTAAGCTGTCCTCAAAGACACGATCAGACCTTAGCATCTAATAATTATGATGGCATAATTTTCTTGTTGGCCATTCCCTCGAAACACTAATTGAACTGGCAAGTCAATTCCTCATAAACACTTTCATCACCTCTGGCTTAATGAGGCCTAGCTACTAAGCCACAGATAAATGTTTTTTCCAGACAGTAAATCATAAGCCATATGTTAGAAATTACCCTTACACCCTTATAAGTGGGCCTATATCCCGCCTTGTTCTTTCCTTCAGAGTGAAAGGGATTTTTGGCAGCCAGACTCACATTAGAATCCCAAGGAATGACACTACTAATCCCCAACATGACACTTTGTAGCCTACAGAGTCATATTTCACAATAGTATTTCCAATGTTTCCAGTATTCCAGAGACAATGTTTATAAAAAACAGACTTAAAACAAAATAAAGAGACAACTGGAACCTGAGCTCCAGTCACCCTGGCTGTGAAAATAGCTCATGTTGTTGATTGTGAATGTGTCCAAGACACAAGCACGATCATGGGAGATAACAAAATTTAATCACAGAAAGCCTAAGCTCTGCATCCCCAGAAGGTTTGGATTCAGCTCCTGCCTCCATTAATTTCCGTGACCTTAAACAAGTAATATAACCTCTCTGAGTCACTTTAGTGTCTACAAAATGGAATTAGCAACACTACTTTCTTCACAGGGTTATAATGATTATATGCAATAATACAAAGGTTTCTGAACTGTTTTTGAATGTAACTTTCTCTAATATACTTTAAAACAGACCAACTGCTGTAGCAAGTAACTCGAGTGACAAGATGAGTCAACGTTTTTATAGGCATAGCCTGGAAGTGCAGCTCTCACTTTTGCTCATATTCCATTAGCCAATTTGAAGGCACATGGCTGCACATGCAAGGGCATCTGGGAAATACAGTACAGCTCCATTCCAATGAAGACAAGGGGGCAAATTTCTGGTGAGCAACAGCAATCTATACGTAACATATTTCATAGGAGCCAAAGATTCATGAAGCCATTCCTCCACCGATTAGACATGAAAAACTTTTATGTTTCCACTCCAGTCCACTCCATTATAATCCATTTCATTTGAAATATGTTGGTCATGACCCAATCCGTTGATTTTCACATGCCACCTAACATTTATCAATTCTCCATTTGCTAGGCAAGTGTCAGATGTTGTTATTGGCAATGGTGGTGACAATGGCAGTGGGCCAAAGGACAAACCAGATACTTCTGAACTTTTGCAAAAACTTTACAGTGATGACATACATAGGTGCTTGCCTAAGTATTAGGAGTTGGAAACTCAAATTCAGAAACACTGACCAATTATTGTAGCCTGGCTGCCTTTGAAACCATAACAAACTACAATCATACATCACAGGAACTGACAGAAACAATCACTACAAATGCACACACACACACACACACACACACACACACACACACACACACACACGGACTGCAAAAAAATGAGGGCAGAGAAGATATAAAGGGCCTAAGACAATGAAAAGAGAGACGGATTGAATCTAGGTAGTCAACAGCACTGTAGAGACCAGAACTAGGGAAGTTCCAGGTCCTGCTTCCTGGTGAGTGAACCCGTAGGACAGTGGGCCTGGCTACTGAACATCCTCAGAGCCTGTGGGGAAGTTAGTTCAAAGTTCTCTAGCTGTGAACTTCCTCTGGAGAGTCACACGGAAGCTACAGATTGGACAGGACCAGATGTACATTTTTAGATTGATACCCAAGGGTGCCCTGGAGCCAGCCTGACCGGAAGCAGAAAGAGCAGTGATGATGTCACTATAATAGCACATTAGAGAAGACTGTTGCCCAAACTAAGGTAGATACGGCAGGTAGAGAAAGAAGAGCCCAGGTGAGAGGATACACAGAAGTTCAAATTGGTAGGTTTCAGCAACTGACTTGGAGATAGAAAAAGGCCCAAATAGACAACATTTAGATTTCTAACTTAGACAACTGAGTACATGGAAAGAAATAAAAAATAATTATGATAATTGAGATAAGAAACACAGAGAAAAGGGGAATTCAATTTTAATATCAGTTTGTCTAAGGCAACTGAAGCTTAGCCAAGATGCCTAGTGGGTGCTGAAAATATGGACTAGAAATAAGAATGCTGTTGAGACCCAGATCTGGGAATTATCAGCAAATGAATGATGAAGCCATATGATGAAGACACCAAAGGCCACCGCCATACTTGCCTCTCCAGTGCTTCCAGCCCGCTGTGTAACAGGCAATGGAGTAAGAAGGAGAAGGAGAATGAGCTGAGACGTTCAGTTGACAAAGAGCAGAAAGAATAATGTCCAGATGACCTTGAGCTATGATTCAGTTTCTTCATTCATTCAATAGGTGTTTACTGAGAAACTGCAAGATGACAAGCACTATGACACACACTGATGAAATCACCGCAAACCAAAGAGATACAATATTCACTTCTGTTCAGTGAGGCAATGCTGCTGAAATTGAGAAAGCAAATTTTGACAATCAAACAATTAAGACTTAGTAAGAAGAAAACAGGTGCTTAAGCACTGAATTCCAAGGATAAAGAAGGATAAAGATCTGGCTGTATTACAAGATCAAAGAACCATTCTCCTAACAGTGGGTGTTGAAATGGAGACTTCAAGAATGAGAAAGAGACAATGAGGCAGGGAGACAGAAGGAAACAGGTTTTAGACAGAGAGAAACCGCATGTTTAAAAAGCTGACATAGGTGTTCTAGATTTAGAGTGCAAGAAGGCATGGTATGTAAAGGATTTTAGGTCACAAATGGAGTTTGAATTTCACTGCAAAAGCAACAAAGCGCTACCAACAATGATATGGTACATGCTCTCACAAGCAACATCCTAGCTGCCATACAGAAGATGGTTTAAAGAGGAACCATGAACTCTGGGGTCCAAGATAAGAAGTACATGATGAAGAGGATAAGAAGGGAAACAGAGGGGTTCAAATGGTTTTCAAATAGAAATGGAGGTATAATCAGTAGGTCTTGGCTATAAATAGAATGCAGTGGCTATAAAGAATGACCAAGAATGTCTCCTAAGTTTTCACTGTACACAACCAAGCAAATGACCATGTGTGCATGTAAGCCAGCCTGGGGCAGCACTTGAGCTGAGCAGCGGTCCACACGACACTTCCTCAGCATTATTACTCATTCTCCATGGAACTCTGGACACAGAGCAGATTTAATGGCTACTCTGTCCTCATTTCTCCTCTCTTCCTTCACATGAAATCCAGGGCTGTTCTGAACTTCTTTCCCACACACTTCGCTACTGAAACTCTCAGGGAAAAAAAAAATGGTCTTAAAAACTATCTAGTATTTTTCTACTAACAAAAATACCTTTCCTTCCAGCTCAAAAAAGTTACTCATATTAGTCAGTTCCTCCCACCCAGGCCACCCTCACCCCAAGCTGTGAATCAAAAAACATTCCTACCCTCATGTGTAAAATTTCAAGCAGCTCTTGGCTAAAGATGTGAGTCTAGAAAGTCCCCCAAGTGAAATTCATTTCCCAGAGCTTGAAAATTTTTACAATGATATTCCTCACATTAATACCACTGTCTCTTAATAACTGAGTTAATTTTCTGTCACTTCAGCTAAGGTGACTGGAGGAGGGTGCCCCACAGACACACCATCAATAGCACGACTGCAACAATCTCTCAAGCACTGCATACAAACGAGAAGTTGCCATCAGCGCTTGGTGGAATCAGGAGATTAGCATGACTCAGGGGCTGATCTCAACTCTAAGCGAAAGACTTGGTAGCCCAAAGTCAGCCACGGTGAAAGTCATTACCCAGCAGAATCTGCAAGTGCTACAAATTAGGTGTTGCCCTCCACAGCCTCTTCTAAGGGCCAGCTGTTAAACATATACCAGCACATCACTAGAAACAACTTTAATTTTTAAGGTACTGTTTAGTGGATATTTCCAGTGTATCAGGCACTGTGCCAAGTGCATACTTCTGCATCTCACTCTGCACAGCAAACAGTAGAGTTAACTTGTTAGAGCTCCTGTCACTCATTCTGCACCCACATTCCTGCTCACCTAAAGTCTTCTTCTCCTGTTACCCAGTTTTCTCTACTCTTCTCACTACCCACTCCCCCTCAGTACCATCTCCCTAACATAGGACTTAGTGCCTCTTAAGGAAGCTATTGCTGGATTCCTCAAGAATTAAATTAAGCAAACCATATGCCATGCACCAGCTAACTAGGACAGTCACTTTCTCTGTACCCACTCTGTGACACCTTTAGACTTACCTCACAGAAGAGTATTACTTGGTTGAACTATATAGAAACACCCATATTCAATTCTGGGATCAATCTGACCTTCCTTAGAAAACTATATAAATAAGTGAAACTTTATTCAAGGAGTATGAGAAATGAGCAGAATCCAAGTCTTATTTCTCAATATTCTTTTCCTTTCTAAGGAAGTAGAACTAATATAAAAATACCAGAAGCAAGTCCAAAAATCTTGTTAAAATATGTCCAGTCAAGTACCCACTTTCAACTCAAAAATTTTGTTTATACATAAGCAGCCCCATCTCCTGGGATGGACTAGCCGAAGCCATTCACTTCAGTGGAGCAACAAACAGGTGTCAGATACACACATAGGTTTTGCAATCAGCAAATATTACAGTGTTACCAATATGCTTTTATTCACAAAAAGTTA
The DNA here is from genome assembly GCA_004027205.1 of Ctenodactylus gundi. Lineage (NCBI taxonomy): Eukaryota > Metazoa > Chordata > Mammalia > Rodentia > Ctenodactylidae > Ctenodactylus > Ctenodactylus gundi. Next base: position 248,463 of record PVKB01001861.1, read on the forward strand.
GTAGCCATAGAATAAAGTTTTTGTTATGACACTAAGAGCACAAAGTCCTAATTTCAAAAAAAAAAAAAATGTGCTTCCAAAAAAAAAAAGCCTCCTTGCTTTTCTCTGGAGTCACCCTTGTAAAGACTACTTGCAACAAACAATGTCAACAGGCAGAAACTCTACTTGGGTTTTTGAGAGCCTCAAGTTTTCTTATCAAAGAGTTGCTGTGGATGTTAGCATAGCATAAAATGATGTTGAAGATGTATACAAGTTTGTTTCAAAATACATTCTGTACTCATAGACAGTAGCTATAAAACTATAAAAAAATTCTAAAATCTGATCATGATGATTTTATGTTTGTATAAAGTCCCCAGAAATACCCTACTTGAAGACCTCATGTGCAAGTGTCCTGTTATCTAGAACCAAAAAAAAAAAAAAAAAAAACAGTTATCAACCCTGAGATAAAATCCAGAGCATCTCTAAACTCAAGCTGGTTTATGCATTTATTCTCAGCTTTACTAAAATGTAAACAGCAAATAAAAAAATCTGCACCTTTAAGGTAAATTGTTTCAATACACATAGGAGTTATGCAATAATTACACAATCAATGAAATCACATCTTTTACCACAATAAAGATAAACCTAGAGGGACATGATGCTAAATGAAAGAAACAGACATGAAAATACTGTATGATTTTACACAGTGTGTGGAATCTTAAAAACATCAAGGTTATAGAAATAGCACAGCGTGGTTTCCAGACTTTGAGAATGGAGATATGGGGGGAGATTTCAGTCAAAATGTAAAAACTTTCTGATGAAATGCTTCTGGAAATTTTATGGACAGCATTAGGAGTTTACTTAATAATAATATATTGTAGTAATATATATTGTACATAATACATTGCTTGGACTATGTTAAAAGAGTAGGTTTTAAGTGTTTTCACCAAACAAATACACAAATTTTAATTATGTGAGGTGATGTATATATTAAATTCCAACTCTATATATATAAGACACAAAGTAATGCAGACAATTAATCACTTCAGAAAAAATAAAATGTTTTCCATGACCACTAACATTGAAATCACACGTCTTAGATCCAAAGCCTGTTGAGCCTTCAAGCTCAGAAAGCTCTTGTGCAAAGATTAGTTGGTATTATACCCAAAAACATATCTCCATAAGAGAGTGGGGGAGGATCTTTGTGCTCCTGCAGTCTCTTACAGAAATGTTATTGCCCATTATCAGCTTATCAGACACCATCAAGATCACCCAGTATATCTTTCTCGATTTAACTATCATTAAGTGTCAGAGAGATGGAGAGTTGCCTGACCTTAAAGCAACTCTAAGGACTTTTGTGCAAGCTGGTGGAGGTTGTTTTTTTTTTTTCTGAACACTTTTATTGTTCTTGACCTCCACCTTAAAAGAGATACAATTAAATCAGATTCATCTTAAGACAAAAGGAAGAACTATTTCTTACTCTTTTCCCATTTCGTTAATATGTATATATGTCACACATGTTTACATTGAACTTGAGTATTCTGTGCATACACACATCACATCAGAGTTACAAGAAATTCCCCCTTCACTTTTTTGACTCTCCCATACCTTCCCCTAACTCCCTAATTACAATGCATTCTCAAATCATACATGATTTTACAGCAATTTCATTAAATTCTACATCGAATTTTCCAAATGTCTTGATAAAATATAAATTGAAAAGTTCCAAATATGATAAGAAAGCAATTCCCTTATTTATATTGTGTTTATGATAGAGCAGGAATTGAGTACCTCCTAAATTATTCTTATTATTTTGTAATATTCTCTAGAAAAGAAGCATATTTAAAACAAACAAACAAAAAAACCACAACAAGCTAACTGAAACCTTCAAAACAAGAGTTACAGTGCTTTGCAATGAACTTGGAAGGACCACAGACCAGAAGAAGAAAGGTCTTTGTATAATTAAATGTGAAGTCAAAACATACAGACTAATTCAAAGAAAAACCTCACACAGAAAACCTGACGGTTGTCCATTGTTGTTGCCTTGAGGAAACACAACACAACCCTGGGTGTGTGGATCAGGTTATTCTAAATTTCATTAAGAAAAAAGGTTGGAATTATTGTTCACGTCAGAATCCCCCATTTCCCTCTATGTTGCCTAGGACATGTGTTCAAAAATATTTATGGTGTGGATATAAGATTTAATTTTGCTTTTTCTTTGCGAACTCTAAGATCTCATTTTTATTAACTAGTAATTTGGAATTTACTCTTCTGAAGTTTTAAATGTAAGATACACACATGACTAGATGCAGATTTAGAAAACAAAGAAAAATCTTCACAGTCACACCAATAAGACAAAACACTGACCCCTAACCAAGCCATTTAGATTCAACAAGGAAGTGTTTTTTGAAGAATGGTGTATGTGTGTGATGACACAAAGCTGGATGTAAGCTGTCTTTGAATTCTGACTCTTCAAAAGCGTTTCCACATAAACTCTTTTAACACTCCATAAAATTCTGCCCTTGCCTAAAATAACTGCTTACCTCATGTAGAATCCTCACTCCTTTAGACAAAAAGCAGACCAAAACCTTCCTATCTACCACTCTAGCAGCAGCATCTCCTTCATTGAAGAAATTACCAAGGAATATGGCAAGCAGGTTTCATCTGTCCTCAGGTTTTATCTTTCAGGCCACAGACAACTAAATTCTTGATCAGCGTCAGCAGGAGCCTGGGTTCCATAATTGTGTATGACAAATGTACAATTACTATGGAAATTTTCCTCATTAAGCCTGTCTGAAAATTTTTGTCCCAAAGTCCAGGGTGCTCTCTTAGAAAGGGGGGTATCATTTTACAATTTGGGTCATGGGAGTACACTGCATTCTGAGAAGAATCCCAATTACTCTAGCATCTGATTAATGTCTGTCCAAAATCTTGCCTGGTAACAAGACCCTCTGTAACTCAGCTAACCACTTAACAACCCACATCATTAGGACCCATTATCTTCTGTAATGTTGATTCTTCGTATCCTAGGGCTGTGGTTCAGACAGACTATTTAAAGCACTAAAATAACAAGGGCCATGCCAGCTGCTGGCATGGCCACCAAAACTACCATCAGGTCACAAGGCCAGATACAACAGATGCCAGCACCAAGTCTAAATGACTAAGGAAACACTCGCTTAAGAAAACAAATCTGCTTGCATTCCCCCAAAGATGAGCACTAGGCAGCAAATCCCACTCATATGGTAAATCCACAGCTATAGACTGGGGATTCATGACATCCTGCCCCCCGGGCGCTACCCAAGTTCCTTGCCTAATTTCATTCAGTTTATCACCGACATTTCATCTCTTTTTTTGTAAATCGTCATCTTGGACAATGTTTACAACTTTTAAGTCTTATTTGAAAAAATAAGGTCCCATGAATACAGAAAAGATTTGATTCGTTAAGTACAAAAAATACTTTATAAGCACAAATATACATGCAAAGTTCATGAAACACATACACCTACACGTTCCAGACTGGAAACTTCACTTAAGGTCACCACTTCAAAATATTTTTCTTGTTTAGCTGATACTTAAATAAATGAAACACAGCTATGTATATCCATGAAATATAGCAATCTCTCTCATATGCCAATAGAACTCAAAGAAAGCATTAGAAGATTTGGATGAAAATAAGCAAAATGAAGAGTGCCTTCAAAAAGGAAATCAGAGCATTTACAATATGAAAGATAAAGGATAGGAGGATTATCATTACCTATTATTCTCCCTATTATAACACTTCAATATTTGCAGCCTATGTAACTTTATGCTAACAACATCTATTTCAATTCATTTTTAACAGTATTTTCCCCAGGTTATAAATGGAATATTCTTTCTTTATGGTGATACAATTTCATGTCCATTGGAGGATTAAGTCAACTTGAAGAGATTAGGAAACACCCAGGGTAAAGCTTACAGGTGTATGTGACTGACCTGTGGGTTGGCAAACGAGGGACAAACCCTCACCCTGGATGTGGGAGGCCCAACTAGGAGCTTGAACTAAATAGAAAAGAAGGAAGAAGATTGTTTTTTCCCCACTTTTAATCAGTGTATATATGCGATATGCAATGATTACACTGAGCTTGAGTGTTTTGTGCACATATGTACTGCATCAACATTACCATTCCTTCCCCTGTACCTTTTGGGACTCCCGTTTCCTCCCTCACTTACTATGAATCCAATATCACTCCCATTTGGTTCTAAACATATCTGTATTCTGGCTTTCTCATATTAGAGACACCTGGTGATATTTAACTTTCTGAGTTTGCCTTACTTCACTAAGTATGACGGTCTCAAACTGCACACATTAGAGCTCATGAAACACATACACCTACATGTTCCAGCCTCAAATTTATCTGTTGTTATGACAGAGTAGTACTTCTTTGTGTACACAGGCCACGTTTTTGTATCCACTGATCTCTTGATGAATATTTTGGCATCTTTCACAACTTACATATCGGTAGTTGTGCTGCTGCAGACATGGGTATGCATGTATCTCTTTTACATGTTGCTTTTAACTTTTTTGGAAAAAATAACTTTTTCAGCCTTTTGAGAAATCTCCATACTGCCCTCCAGAATGGTTATACCAGTCTGCAGTCCCACCAGCAATGTAAAATGGTTCCTCTTCCCCGCAACCTCTTCAGCTTCGATTGCTGTTTGATTTCTTGATATGTTCCCTTCTCACTGGAATAAGATGGTGTCTTAGTGATATTTTGTTTTGCATTTATCTAATGCTAAGGATGTCGGACATCTTGTCATATATTTGCTGGCCATCTGAATGTCTTTAACTGTGAACTGCCTATTTATTTCAGTTCTCCATTTTTTAATCGAGTCTTTGATTTTGAGGAGTCTGTTTTCCTTCAGTTCCTTGTATATTCCTCTGCCTGAGGCAGAGGTGGTTAAAAAAAAAAATGTTCTCCTCTTTTCAGTTCTCTCTTCACTCGGTTGATAGTTTCCTTTGCTGCACAGAAACTTTGTAACTTGATATAAGCCTGTTTGTTGATTCTTGGGCTCTTTCTTTTGCATCAGGTGTCCTAGTTAGAAAGTGTTTGCCCACTCTTACACCTTGCCATGCTCTACAAACAAAGTACCAAGTGCCTGGGACTAACTGTGCTGAACAAACAATTTATCAAACAAAAGTTATGATATGCTAGTATTGCCCAAAAATCACTTCTTAATCTGGTTTCTTCTTCTGACAAATAATCCATATAATTTCCCATCAATCCTGGCTAAATCTCATAGAAAATAAAAGTTCATCTCTCTCTCAGAACTGAGGAATGCACGGTATCAAGTTTGTTTTCTGAGATGAGCTGCCCAAGTTCCATCTCCATTTGAGGAGTAACTCAGACTTGTAAAGGAGCTTCAGGGGCCTCCCTCTCCCAGGTAGAGTCGCACCATCAGTAGCCCTGGATGGGCAAGGAGGACCCATGGCTGCTGCTGCTCAGAAATGCTTTCCAGTAGGATTGCTGTTTCATGCCCACCCTGTAGCCTCTTATCTGTACTTTCCTCTAGAGGCCTCATCTTAAGGCCAAAGGGGCCAATCTGCTCCTCTGTCACACCCTGACTCTGATGGCTTCTCAGATGCCCATCAAGATCCACTGCTTTCTCTCTGCACTCAGGCAAGGTTTGAGGGATTTATGTTGTGGCACTGGGTTTTGGTAGCTTTCTTCTGAAGCTGCTTCAGGACGTTTAGGTATCTTCTCAGTGCTCCTGCAGGGCTGTGGCTCATCACACCCTAACAGCAAATAATCAATTTCACTCACCTACACAGAACTGGGCACAGTCATTAGTCCTACTGTCAGACTGGGACAGTTTTTGTTATTCCCTAAGTTAAAGTCCCCTAAAAACTCCTTCAAAGTTTGTGGCAAGTCATACACAGCTATGTGGGCATGACATCTAGTGCTGGAATGCCACGTGTCATGCACTACCTTCTACCTCTCCTAGCTTGGCCACAGTTAGGTTTATTGCACTGGGGCAGTAAGGGCTCCTTGTGGAAAACACTGTCTTTACACTGCTTACTGGGGCTGCACTCGTCCCTAATAGATCGAAAGACAATTTTGTGAAAAATAAACAAGACCCAAACATGAGAAAACTGCTCTAAGACCATCAAGGAATTTTCAAGATTATTAAAGATGGTATTTCTAATTCTTAAATAGGATCTTGAATGGGTACATATGGATGGCTGCCTTGCAGTACCATTCTTGGCTGAGAAACAGGATTCCAAGTAGCCTACTGGCTCAGTTAAAAAGATTCCCTGGCTTCAGGGCTGGTTTCATTCACTTACACTGAGCTGCTGTGGGGCAGTGCCCACATTACTTCAAGCCATGCATAGAATACTCTTTGAAAACAGAAAAACACAGAATCATTTAAGAAAAAAAAATCACATTGCCCCTATCTTTGCATTCTATTTAACGTTTTCATGCATGTCTACTCAGCCTCTTACCTATGCATTTATTCATGTTTCTAAATACATATAGATTTATAATTCTATAATCGTTGGCAAATCAAAATTGATATATGATATAGTTTGTACTCTGCCTTTTTATTTATATTATGTACATTTCTAACAACTATCCTTTAAAAATATATACGTAATTGAGAATTCATCTTATGAACGTGAAGGATCTTACAGATCAGAGATAACTTTTTTTATCATTTATAAACATGAAAGCAGGATGGCAAGTAAGAGAAAAAAAGCTTCCAAAAATAACTTTCATAATGTTAAATTACTTAATAGCAAACAGAGGATTACATTCTGATCTCTGTACCCATATGTTATGGACAATGCCTTGTCTCATCAGGGGCTAGGAGAGTCCTTGACATGATTTCATTTATGTATTTATGTATTTATCTACTATGTATTTATTTATTTGGCACTGAGATCCATCCCAGGGCCTTCACATTAAGCTACATCATCAGGCTTTCTTTTTTTAGACAAGTTCTCTCTAAGCCTTTAAGTTTTCTAGGTAGGCTAGATTCAAACTCACAATCATTCTATCTCAGCCTCCCAGAGTGCTGAGATTATAGGCTTAAGGCAACAGGCCCATCAATGATCTTTATTTAAAAGGAAAAAAGAAAAACAAGAGCTTGGCGTGAGAGTTTGGAAGTTAACACGTACAGAGTCATCCACTGGGAACCTGGAAAACTCAATTCCCCAATCTCTGATAGCTGCAGCTAGATTAACTGGAGATCAAGAAGGAAAGGGCTCACACACATAATTATGTTTTACTGTTTCATAAATGGCATTTTTACTAAGTGTAAACTGCTTCCATTTTGCAGCATGCAAACTAGCTGGCAACACAGCAAAGACAACTGCTGTAACCCGATCCTCAAAACACATGAAGGGCTTATCAGATCCAGACAATGTGGGAATAAACTAAGCATCTTCAAGCAGATTTCCCAATCAATCTCTTCTGGCACGTAAGTTTTGGCAGGGTAGAATTTCCATGATTCATCCTATCAAATCATAAAGATGTCATAAGAAATACCACAAAGGAACCATTAATTGCTGCCAGGAGTATTAAGTTCATTTTTTTCTGAGTGAAAAGATGGCAACTCCAAAATTCACAAAGATCCTGAATATTTAAAAATAAGCTGTTGCCCTTCGATTTAGACAAAGTTAATTCCAGCTTTGTTTTCTGCTAAGTTCTGCTTCAGTCAAAAGGTTGGGAATTCAAGACACTTGTTTTATCTATACTTGTCTCACATTATAGTTTTAAAGCCTTCTTTTTCAACTATATTTTATCATTGTAGAGATGTACAGAAAACATAGTAACAAGATGTTTTAAACTCCCAATGTTTAAAGCAGTTAACAACAATAAAGAGCAACACCAAGGAGGGACCTCTGTGCTGCATTTGCTTCACACCTAGCTTTCTTGACCTTGGGCTGTGCCCAGGAAGAAGCTGATAGCCTCAAAAGTTAACTCAGAGGCAAAGGATACCTCAGACCCTCCTCAGAAACAAGCAAAGGATAAATCTAAGCTCCCATCAGTAAAAAAAGGTACCTGGCTAGTGGTGGCAAGTTGGAAGTAGCTCTATGTCAAGAAAACAATCTGTCAAGTGAAGCAAAGAGCTTGAGTGCTAAAGAGAACGTGTAGCACCTCCGTGAAAGCAGATGTTACAAGCAGGCCAGAGGAAGGAGGGTAGGATAGGAAGGGTAAGAAAATGTAGGATATGCTCCAAGCTCAGATACCAACTCCCTCAGCAACTCAGACTCAGAAAAGAAGGTCTATAAAGTTAGTGCTGAGCAGAGTCCATGCCTGCCCTCTCCCCAGTTTCCATGGTGTAGCCCCATATCAAACCTGATCACTCCTTCTATCTTAGTTACTTTTTCATTGCTATAACTAAATACCTGACATTCAACAATTAGGGGAGGAAAAGTTTGCCTTAGCTCACAGTTTCAGAAGGCCACAGTCTATTCATGGGCAGCTGGCAATCTGGAAGCATATGGCAGAGGTTGAGGTAGATGCAGCTCCTCACAGCATTGTGAACAGGAAGCCAGGTCAAGTCCCAGAAGGAAGGAAGAAAGTTGCATTTACCCTTCTAGGTTCTGTCCCATGATCCACTCCTTCTGGGTGCTGCTTTAGGCTTAAGGCCCTAATCTACCAAATGCCTGTAATCCAATCTGTATGTATGCAATCTATAATCCATCACATGTTTATCTTCCACAACACACCTATAATCCACCATATGCCCATTATCCACCCTTCCACAACAGGAACCCATCAACTAACAGCACACAGTTGCAAAGATAATCCATAATATCCAAATATATGAGACTTTCAGGGGACATTCCAGATCCAAATCACAATACTTTGCCAAAAACCTTCAAAGGCTCCCCAGTGCCTGATGGATCAGGCCCAAGCCTTTGCAGACAACAACTGGGGCCTGTGGCCAGCCTTCCCCACCTCCTCCACACCACTCTCTTCCCTCCCAAACTAGCTTCAGGGTCTACTGAGTTCAGCTCCCAGAGAGGCTCATCCTACTCTGAGTTCTCTAATCATCACCCACATCTGCCTCCCAATTTGCTTCTTCCCCTCTCCACCTCGCCTATTTCCAGTCTTTACTCACGTCTCCAAGATGCTTTGCATAATCTCCCGGAAGACTCTGTAGACTTCTAATACACACAACACTTCGCCTTGGTCACACTTCTCAGTCTGGAAATTTCTTTGGGGTATCTAGCTTGTCTTGTAGACTATAAGTTCCATGAGGATGTACAGGCCATTTCTCTTTGGTCAGTTCTGTTTCCAATGCCTAGCACCATGTGCAGCATGTAGCCAGTGCTCAAAAAACACTCACTAGCTTAGTATACAAATAAACATCCTTGTTTCTCTCTCAGAGGGTCTCAGAAGACCACTTTGACCCAAAGTTCTCTCACAGGTAAATAAAGCAAGGGCCTGTCTAGAGGCCTAAGCCCACCTTGGCTGCTGACTTTTTACCTTGGTAAGCAGGCTCAACCCCAACTCCTACCCATTTCTTATCTATAGACAAGTACTTGTTTCAGGCTTTAGAGAATTCTTGAGTAACTTAATCATGAAAAAATATTGTTGAAATTTTCATGAAATCATGGTATCTAATCCCTTCAGGCAGAGGAGTTCTACTCTTTGGAGTTCAGGAGGTAACATATTTTTCTGAGAATGTTCTGGTATAAAAATATATACTTTATACACAAACCCACCCAAGCACAAACATTAAGAGTGCCTTTCATGATCCAAACATTTTCCCAATATAATTAGGGGTGGGACATATGGAAACATATGTTGTAGTTAGCTAAAGTACAAGTGAAATTCCTGATCTTTTTCCTCCTCTCAATTAACTAACAATAATTTTCTTTTGTGTAAGAGTGAACTATCTGTGGGTTGATAAATCAGACTTAGAAGAGAACTTGGCAAGGAATTCTAGTCAGTTGCTATGGAGATGTGCATTTGTGCGTTTCCTTTAATAAAAGTTATTATCCATGGGAAAAACAATTTGTTGAGCTTAATTGAAAAAAAGAACATGCCAAAAGAGGGAACATTTTAATATTGACAATTCAAAATTTGTTTTTAAGCTGGAGAATACATATACAACAGGGGTAAGCTATCTTTAAGAATTTAATTATTGTCTGATGACACATCCTAGAGAAAATTCAGCTAAGGTTATTTTGTACTAAATATTACATTTTATGTTCTAAAACAAATAATACATCCACATTGTAGGTATGGGCTTTTACTTTGAGCTTAAGTTACACTACTAGGCATTCTTTAGGAAATTCCACAAATGAAGATTCAAAAATGAATTAAGTAAGCAAACTGTCACAGCCAAAAATCTCCATTAAATGCAGAAACCTTGGATAACCATTTCCGCCTTTTCAGCAAATGTTATTTTGTTTACGTCTCATCTTTCAGACCTGCAGGTTATAAAACTGTAACATCACCATAAAAATTACTTAACCAACAATAGTTGTAACTGATATTTAAAAGACTTTTAATAGAGACTGCCTTGTACTTACACTTGAGTATCTATGATACGAACATTACATACACTGACCTTAAATTTTATAGCTAAATATCCTTAGCTCTCTTTACAGAAATTAAAACTGAGAAGTTCGTAGTTTAACTCATGCAGTCTCAATCAAGGTGATATCTCTGCCAAAGGAACAACAACAACAACAACAACAACAACAAAAATTGGTTGGTAGGGGATGAGAAAGCCACAGGTAATACGATGGTCAGTGGTCCTCCAAAACTATGCCAAAACCTTCAAATCTGATTAGTTAATGTTTAATTTCTCTTATAAGAAGAACTTAAATTGAGATTAACTGTTCTTACGTGAGACAATAATTTAAACAAAAAAGATGGAAAAACACTGGTCTTACTGAGTAACCGTTAAAGCCATTATTTACTCATTACGTGGATGCTGAGGGAATGTCTGCGGACAGTGCACTGTGTAGGGGCTGGGTGTACGCAGTAAAAGCTGTTAGACACAAACCAGTTGTCTCAAAGCTTACAGCCTGAAGGAAGACACGAGTGTAACCAAATAACAACACATTAAAAGATGCTGTTGCTTCTGAAGTGTGATCTGATTAAAAAAAAAAAAATAGGAGGCTGTAACCATGAAGTCAGACTCTACCTCTTTGGAAAAGTGACTTCAGGCTGAGATTTACATGATAAGATAATCAAATGAGACCAAGAAAATGATGAGAAAGAAAACCAACGTGACAAATGAAAAGGACACTGAGGTTCCATTTAACACCAGTATGAATGCTGCTGCTACAAACTCAAAAAGTAACAAATCCTGGTGAGGCTGTGGTGCTAAAGGAACCCCTTTATACTGCAGGTAGGACAAGCACTGTGGAAAGCAGAATGGAGATTCCTCAGAAAACTGAAAATCAACATTCCATTTGACTCCCTATACATCCTCTGGGTATTTTCCCAAAAGAGTTAAAGTTATCATACTATAGTGATATATGCATACCCACATTTATAGCAGAACAATTGATAACAGTCACATGTTGGCAGAAGCCAATATGTCTGAGTACAAATGACTGGATAAAGACATGGTGTATATATACACAATGGAGTATTACTCTGCCATGAAGAATGACAAATGTCAGTCATTTGTAGGAAAATGGATGAACCTTGAGACCATTATGCTCAGCAAAATGAATCAGACCCAGAAAGTTAAATATCATATGTTTTTTAAATAAGAGAAAACCAAACCATAAAAAATGTAAGAGATAAGGAAGAAAGGAAGAAGATGGACTTTGTGGAATGGGAAACAGAAAGGGAGGGTGGAAGAGGGTGGAAAGGGGAAAGGGGGGTGATGTGTAAATTTTTAAAACAAATACATATTTTTAAGAAGAAAACCAGCATGACAGACCATGATGACTTGAAAACCAGGGAGGTAAGAAGATTCTTCCTCCTGGGTTTTCCTAGTTTGATTTATATACTGTGAGCTTCAGATTCAATTCATAGCTTAATTTTCAGTACTTTGGGGCAATTTATTTGATCTTGCTGGGCCTCCATCTTAGAAACCATAAAATAAAGATGAAATTGTTCACACATGGCTACATAATAATTAAAATAAAAATTACGGAAATTGTGTGGCATATGGAAAGACTAAAAATGGTTTTCTATAATGACAGTTTATTATTATAACCAGATTAATACAACAACAAACACAGACTCTTCTGGAAGATGTAAAAAAATAAAAAAAAAACCTTTATTTTCCATTCTCAGCATCAGTAATTGCCTATGTAATCTCTACAAAATCCCAACTGTGATTACGGGATTTCAACCAGGAATACACATAGGGCCCTTCCAGTCATGATATTTCCATATATTATAATGCAGCACTATCACGAAGTTTTGCAGTTCTACATTTCCCAACAGTCTTTCCAATGTGCTAATTTCATGAAATGCTCTATGAAAAACAGATCAATGCAGAAATGATGTTGGAAATACAACCTATGATATAGGTAACCACACCATATGAGGTTTTGGTTGATGGAGGAAATTGGCTATTTATAGCACAAATGGATTAAAAGATTATTAGGGCAGCTACTGGATCATTAGGAGGGATGGTGAACCAGGCCGAGTTGCCTTGAATTTACAATCACTACTAAAAACACACTACAGCACTGTTTCACCATTCAGCACCACTACAAGTGGCTGGACTGTCTCAAATATCACCAAACATTAAGCACTGGACACTGCTCCAATATGATTACCCTAAATCCTTCAGATTTTTCCCATGACCACAGAAAATGTCACTAGCTTCTGTTCAACTAACTACCAGGATAAATGTATCTGACTGCCAAGGGAATGGATACACAGGAAATCAGAAAGTAAGCAACTGGTGTTTTTCATTTCTTTGGTGGGAGTCAAGTTCTGCTTTCTATCAATATTCCTAAAATAAAAAAATCTCTTCCACCAACTGTAAGAAGAAAGTTTTTCTGGTGATTAGGGTGGAGTTTCCAACCTCTCTGGCTTTGGGATCCATCCTAGGATTGGAGAAGCACACTTCTAGGTACACCTGGGTGGATCGTGGAGACGTGGCCTTAGGGGTCTAGGACTGCTCCCTTGCCCGGCCACTCTGGGGCTCTGCACCTGCTCCGCTCCCCACTGCCATGAACTGATTGGCTTGGCCTCTCCACACTCTTCTGCCATTCTTCTTCCACCTCAGAGTCAGCCAATCACAGGGTGGAGCGGAGCAGTTAACCCCTCCTTTAAGTTGTGGGTATTGGGTATTACGTCCTAGTGTCAGGACAGTTAGCCAAGACATTTCTGATACTGAAAGAAAAAATGCATGATGAATGTCCATTACACCAATGGGCTTTAAATGTTTTAATTAAGTACTCACTAATAAAAATGACTGAGCACACATCCTTAATGTAGGTACTTGTATTTATAAGTTAAATATATGCAATAATTTAATACTATATTAGATGAAGCAATATGTTAGAAGTCACGCACATAAACAAGTATCTTTTAGAGACACAGAGTTAAAGAAACTTTTAACATCCTAACTTTATTTAATAACTTGGCAGCTGTTGCTGAGATTCTCTTTTTTCCTTCTGTTATTTTTTCCCCCCTCAGGTTAATATGAGGCTCTGACCAGTCATTAGCACACAACTGTCATTAAAACACAGGTCACCCACTCCTGGAAAGCTGGGAACTGAACTCAAACAATGTTACCCACTGACTTTGCTTGTGGAAGTCAAGGGATGCACTTCAGGTTTAAGAAACCAGACAGCTAACACAAGTAAAAGGAAGAAAACAAAGACAAATATTGTTGAAACAGAAAACAGATAAGCCCTAAAGATGAGTGTTATTTTCTATGAAAAATAAGATTTAATAAATTTCTGGTAAAAAAAAAACACAGAGGATGTTGTTCCAGAACCTAAAGATTGAAAGTGAAATGGTGAATGTTTTATGGAGATTATTTATGCAGCATGCCTGCAGAATAATCTAGATACGTCCCAGCACTCTGCGCGGCTGCCTTGCCTCCTCCTATAGAACAAAACCCTAGGAGCCCTCCCCCTCCCAGATCTGGCCAGTCCACACCCAATTTCACAGCATTTCATCTATCTCCAGAGAAGTATACTGTCACTTTTACACAAGATCTGAGGCATTTTTAAATTCCTAAAACAATCTCTACAATAATACAATAAGTCCAACTCCTAATTAAAAAATACAAAATTGATGACATGAGACATTTGAAAAACCAGATAATTCATTCACTAAAGAGATACCATTTTGTCATTCCTTGCCAATGACATTGAAACTTTGTTGATAATCAAAGACACTCTTGCTAACAAGCCATCACTGGACCTGAGACGCTAAAAATTACTGAAGATGTCAAACCTAAATGAAAATTACTGGTAAATATGGCAAATCATACATAAGATATCCTGGTTGGCAGGAGACAGCAGGTCATGTCACAAACAATAGATTTTATCTGCATACTTGGGAGAGGTACCCACAATACACGGTTCAAATCCTGATACCTGAATTCTCTTGGCCCCTGCCATACTACATTCCCCTTACTTTTCCATACAAATAATTTCTGTCTTTCCCTGACCTGCAGCTGATGATGTCCCCTGCATGGTGCACTATGACACATGCATACTACCACCACTCCCTACCTCCTCATTATTATCAACTGGCCAGCTTTTATTCCTTCCTCGGTTCTCAATTGCAACATCACAGTATGAGGACATATTGCTTGAGCATTTAAAAATAAGCTTAGGTGCTGGTGTTCGTCAGCTTTGCATGACTATAATGAAACATCTAATAAGGGGTACTGCTCCAATAAACAGAGGTTTATCTAGACCATTGTTACACTTCTAACTTCTCTAGTTTTTGACTTCTCCTAGAATGGAAGGTCAACACAATCATTATGTAGATCTTTATTAGTAATAATTTCCTATACCTCACCTGCAGGAAATGCCCAACTAATGTTGAATAGAGGAAGGGGTAGACAGATGATAAATGAGGAATAAATGAATACAGCAATACCTAGACGAAAAGTACATCATGGTCATATTGTTTCTGCGGTTCACAGATTCAAATCATACAAAAAAAAAAAAAAAAAACCCAGCCATGATGTGTTGAGTAAGAAAAAGGAGAAGTCAGATCAACACCCAAAGCCTGTTGAATTATAGGCAATTTCCGAACTTTATGGTATGCTGAGAACAAATAGCTCCCAAAATTAGCTGGTTCATGATGAAAGCCATCATCAGACATCTCTCCCCACCAATTCCCTAACAAGCAGTCATCTCCAAGTTAGGTACCTTGTGCCATTTCAGGAATGAAGACAGACACTAACACCACAGACTGAACTCAGAGAGAGGAATCTCCCCACCTCCCTTCCACACAAGAGGCAGATGACCATGTCTGTAGACAAACCAGGATCTGTGGAATCTGAACTGCTCTCACCTCTTCACATTTTTCAAAGAAAGCTTTGCAACTAAACTACACATTTGGGAAACCAGAAAAAGAGAGTCCAGGTGGGTTATTTTGAATGACCTCATTTGAGGAAACCCTTTTGCTGGGAAGGAAATGCTATTTGGCACTGAGGCCAGACCTGCTAATCACTGTCTCTATTTCACACTGTGGGAATTGATTTATGCCTCTTCAACAGAAAAGCCTTTCCCTAAACCAAGATAGCAGATAAGTTGAAGTAAGCACAGCCTAGGGAGTGGCAGCCATGTTTGCCAAATGGAAAGGGGACAAAAAGGACAAGAAGCTCAAGGACTATCTAAGAAAATGGCAACCAGTAGTTGGCAACCAACCACACCATTTCTGCTGACATTTCAGCTCTGCATTATTTTAGCTCTCTTTTGCTTGGCCTGCTGCTTCTTCGAACCTGCACCTTAGCTCCTGAAGGGCTCCTGGCATCTGTCTGTAATACCCACGTACATCTAGGCCTCATGGTCAACCAGAGGACCAACTCATTTCCTAAGGGTACTTTCTCCTTGATTGACCACTGCTATTCTAAAAATGATTTTCCTCTCCACCAAATTTAAAATATTCTAGAAAACAGCATTTCTGCTGATTAAAAAATTCCAAGTGTACATGTTAATTTAGCCACATGTTTCTGAATATACTAGATAATCTTAAGTCAATATTTAAGACTTAACAACAGGAATGTAGGAAGAATAAAAACTAAATGTTTCTGTATTCTGTGTTAAGGAGTGTTTCTAAACAATATACATATTCATACAACAAATTATATACAGTCATATACTTAGATTCAGGTCAGTAAAATGCTTACCTGTGGAATTGTTAGGGCTTGCTAAAGCAAGGGAAAAAAAAGTGCTCTCCAATTCTGTTGAGAGATGCCCAAACCGGTACAATTCATTTTTAAGTGAACGTGGTAAAATTTTAATTGATAATTCCACAATCCTACTGCTAAGAATATACCCAATTAATTTATTTACAAGAGAACCTTAATGTTTATATAAAAAGACAGCACTGGCAGTGTTATTTATGACAAAACAAAAACACTTTATGACCAAAAAACAAACAAAAAAAACCTAATGTGCAAATCTAGAGTAAAGACGAAACAGGAAAGATAAAATGTTCCAAAAAAAAATTTTTATGGTGGGGTGAGAAATTCTGTGGCTCTGGCAATAGAAATAGAAGGATAAGAAAACAGAGCAAGTGAGGAGTGTACTCATTTATTGTAAAGAAATGCCTCTATAGCCTCTTTATCCTCCTTCATGGTATTTAGGAAATTCAACTACAGAATATATTATCATTACGGTTAGACAGGGACACTAAGCAAAGACTGAACCATGTAGATTATGGCTTTTTACAAAATACACACACTTTTAAACATGCACACACACACACACATACACCGGAGGGGTTTAGTATCAAGTATCACAAATATTACAAAGTATTTCTTACTCCACAAACACCATGAATTCTGCAAATAAACCAACTGTGGAAATCCTACTGCACATTATTCTCTATTTATTTCTTCCACCTCATGAAGAACTCAAAGATACTAATAAAGATAAGGACTTTGACTGAACACCAGCTATGACCCAGGCATGTAATGAGAGATACCCATGGCCAGCCAACACAAAGGCTGGCTGGCCACCCAGAAAATAACTTCCTTATTCAGCAAGTACATCCTATCACCATTTCTTTTCTTAGACTCTGGTGGGCAGAGATCTGATCCCTCTCATTCCATTTTTTCATGTCTGTCCCTGGTCATCTTGTCAATTTCTCCTCAGCAAGTCAGAATTCTTAAACACCCAGCTCTCCGCACACCATCATGCCCTCACCTTGACTTTTCATGCCCTACCCAGGCTCTTTAGTAAACACGTTCTTAGGATTTGGTCCCTTCTGTCCGCATGTCCCTCCATATTTCCTGTTTGTTAACTGCTCCAAAGAAATCTTGAAACTGTCAACATGGTATTTAGGAAAAAACAGAAAAGAAAAATGAACATGGTCTGACATCTAGAAGCTGCCTGGGCACTCATACTCAGCCATGTTAATCCCCAGCTGGACATAAACGACTCTACAGAACAACAAATTCAATTCAAACTAGGTTACACCGAGGCCCTAACAAAGTGAGACAGCACAAGGCCATGACACAGTTTTCTTTAAGCAGACATCACTATGTCACTGGTACTATTAAGCAAACATCCCCTCTTCACCTGGCTAAGTGAACATTGGCTTCTTGCTTAGCAACAACAATTTTATCTTCTCACCAGTCTCCCTTCCTTATAGATAAAAATTACTGTTATGGTCTGGATCTGCAGTATCCCACAGAATTCTCACGTATTTGCATATAGTGGGACACCTAAGGAAATGTGTCATTGTAAGGTGGGTCCTGGCTGGATGGGGAGGATGCTTGGGGTTGACCTGGAGGGATTATGTCAATTCACTGAGATTAGGAAATGCCCAGGGCAGAGATTTCCAGTGTGTGACTGATTTCTAGGCCAGGAAATGAGAGAACACCCACCCTGGGTATGAGTAGTCCAATAGGAAGCTTGAACTAGGCAAAAGGAAGGGAGAAGAAATATTGATGCAGCTTTTCCTTAAAATAAAAATACTCTGAGCTTTGCTTCAGTCCTCAAAACTAGCTCCTCTCTCTCTCTTAGCTTTCAGTCAGCCATACCCTTAAGAGATTCCCCCCACCCCCAAATAAAACTCTGCATATGCCTCCACTGTTGCCAGTCACCCATGAAAGGTCTCTCTCTGTCAGACCATCTGACATTGTGAACTAAAATAAATCTATCCTCCCTTAAGTTGTGGATGTAGGGTATTCTGTCCCAGCAACAAATAAGTAATTAAGACACTTATCAAAGTGATGAATCATATGAATCACACACATTTTCAAAAAAGGATGAATGAATGAATGATACACAAACAACAGGAAATGTCTACTTTCTTAGATCCTTTCCCAAATTACCCAACCCAACCCCAAAATCCAAGTGTTTGTATTTGTCTAACACCCTCTTCTTGACACATCTTGGACTCACCACATCCCAGACTCACTGCAACAGGAACAAATAGTCTCTCTAACAGGTATGTTCCTAGTGGGCAGTGGCTGAAGACGCTGACACTAGCCTTAAGAAAGAGGAAGGCTTATGTTCTGAAGGGAAACTGGATGTCATCCTACCAACCCATCAGTGGCCCGGCAGACAATTGCTCACAAGGTTCTAGGTAAATCCTGGGTTCCTCAGATACTGCAATCATCCTTCCCAAGCACTGACATTATATAAACAAGAACCATGTCTCACACAATTGCATCTTTCCTCTCATCGAACTACTGTCATAACCAAGACGGTTTCTTTCATTGTTCCAGTAAAAATATGAAATATTTCAGCTAGGTTAAAAGTTAACAGTTACAGGGTCTGGGATCCTAATTAAAATTTATTTGTAATTTGACATAAAAGGTTATCTGTAAAGGACTATGTGACCTGTATCTCATTTATGATTGCTTCTATGGTCGATTAAGTCTCACCAGCTAAAGTACAGAAAACACTTTTGGCCCACATTCAAAAAAACTGCTTCCACTGAGTTTAAGTTAATCCCCTGCCAGCTGCCTGAGTCAAGAGTCATATTCTCTCTAACACCTAACACCACATCCAGTGGTGGTAGGACATAATAGGGTCAAAATATTTTCTAAAACTTGTAGTTGTATAAAAACAAAAGTACATAGAAAGTAGTTACCAAAAGACGGGAAAGAGATGTGAAAAGGCAAGAATTTACAGGTACTCTATGAATGAGAAAAGATATTTACCTTCTTAACCACTACTCTAGCTGGTGGTCAAGGAGGACAAGCATATAAATAGTCGCCTCCAGGAGTCCTGGGCTCACTGGCTCTCTTCTCTACCCCAAGTCCTAACATCCTTCCCAGCAACCTCCACGTTCTTATGGAAGCCTCATCCAAACAACATAGAAACTTATTTTGCACTACTGAAATATGCCCATCAGTACCTCCAAGACATAGTTAGAGCCAAAAACTGCCCCAATGTTTAAAAACTACATACAAAACACCGCTCTTCATTATTTCCTTATATCCTAGCTTCCTTGCCCTGCTAGCTGTCTCTTATCATAATTATCAACCCTACCATGCTCAGGTTACATATGGTTGTACTTCTTCCTGTGCCCTACTTTACAGAAGCTTCTGCCAACTCCAGTTCCATTAACACTACTTCAGCACTCCCCCAAAATAGCATTCTCTTCCTACCCTTTTTGTACATTTTTACTGTACCAAGGGACAGAGTATCACAAGCTGATGATGACGTGGAGCACGCATCAAATGTTGATGTATCAGTGCTAGAGTGTAAACTAGTATAGCCACTTTGGAAGTTTTTTAGCCCTGTCTACCAAACTACTTTGCGGTCCAGCAATTCGATGTCAGTTAAATGTGCAATGATGTCCATCAAGAGATACAAGTAGAATTGTTCACAGCAGCATTATATAACAAAAGCTGAAAACAACTTAAACATCATCAGCAGGGGATTAGATAAACAAGCTGTGGTACAGCCATAAAATGGAATATTATACTGGAATGGAACAGAGCAAGTTACTGATACAATCACATGGAAGAACTTCACAAGCATGACAGTGAGAGAAGAGGTCACAAGGAATCTTCTGGAGACAGGACATGTCTTACGTCTTGACCTATGCGGTAATCATGTGAGTACACTTTCCCTTCATTCCTTTTCAACTGTGGTAAATATTTCCAACATAATATTTAACTTCTTAACCACTCTGAATTGTACAGTTTAGTGGCCCTTAAGTATATTCACTCTGTTGTCAACCTTCACAACCATGAATATCCAGAATATTTCATGTCTTCCCATACTGAAATTCTATAAACAATCACTCCCTATCTCTCTTCCCAACCAGCACTGGACAACTCTATTTTACCTTTTTTTCTCTATGAATATGACTACTCTAGAGATTTCATATAAGTAAAGTCATATAATTCCTACCCTTTTGTGACCAGCTTATTTTACCTGGCAAAATATTCTAAAAGCTCATCCATGTTATAGCTCACGTTAACACTTTCTTCCTTCTTAATGCAGAATAATATCTCATTATATATGTATGTATAATTCTTTGTACTTTTTCAACTCTTGATGTACACTAGACACACTTCTACCCATTGGCTGCTGCAACTGCTGCTATTAACATGGTGTACCAACATATGCTTCAGTCTCTGCTGTCAGTTCTTCTAAGTAAATACCCAGAGGGTATAGTTTTTTAAACTGATCATATTGTTTGTTCAAGATATATACACTGTACCTGTGAAAAACACTAAACAGCAACAACAAAACATTAACTCTAAAATAGCCTCCAAATGTACTAAAATGCCTGTCTACAATTTTGTGGAGCTTGAGGAATTTTTGGGGGTAGGGTGCTACACATTATTGTTTTGCTAGTGATTTGTTTATAAATGTGCATATATAGTGAATAATCTGCAATAATTCTGTTTTTCTTTTTTGTTGTTGTTGTGGGAACTGCGTACTGAACTCAAGGCTTTACACATGCTAGGCAAGAAAAACGCTATTTTTCTCACAAGTTCCAATATTTTTAATGCATAATTTTATAGAATGTGTTTTTAGTATGTATTTTCAGGACTTAATGTGTCTTGTTATATTTAACATGTATGTGACATATACTTATTTATCATATATTTACCAGTGCCAATAATGTGCAAGCATTATTCTTATTTACTGAGAAAAAAAAAGAAACAACAGCCCTGCTTTTCAAAAGCTCACATGCTAATAGGTAAACAAATTTTTTAAATGGATAAAGACACTGACCTGCTTATCACTAGCTCTCCCTTTCTGCACTATGAACCCCAAGAGGGCAGGGTTCATACATTGGCCAGTCCCAAGCACAGTAGTTTACACAAGGGAGACGCTTCTATTATTCCTAGAGTTACCATTTTTGTAGCTCTCACAGTCATGCACCTGATTTTAAAACCAAAGGCAATTTTCAAGAACTGAAAATAGCCACCCAAGTCACACTGTTATCATTAACACTGATAATAGTTCCTTTCTCTAGACACTCCACACACAAAGAAAATTATAAAAATTAAGAGTCCTTGAATAATTTGCATTTGGATACTTATGAATAAAGTCTGAAGAAATTTCAGTCATTGCTCAAGAAACATTCAAGAAGCAAACCCAAAGAATATACCAACAAGTTAGTTAAGTCAATCATAGATGATTAGGCAAGTCCTTGTTGATTTTATAAGAATACTCCTAGTTTTCCATGCTGCTTATAGTAACTTAAGTAGAAGAAAAGACACTGATTGAGGTAATTTTAGTGACAGACAGAAAATGAGAATAAATTTAATTGTGAATGGAATCAGAAACATTCCAGTGCTAAGTTTTAAAAAACTGTATCTGAGGACATTTTTTGTTTTGATGGACAAACATCGCTTATGATATTAGTTAATAACTTAAGCAGAAGATACAACATTGACAGATATCTATCTAATGATAAACAGAAAATAAGAATAAACTTCATCTTTTTAAAAGTATTCATCACACTATTATACCTCACATTAAGTAATCAAATAATTTATTACATCTACCATGTGAAAGGGAGCCAAACAAAGTTTCAGAATCAACAAGGAAAATGGGGGAGAAAGTACCCATGTATCACTATGAAAAAGTGCTGTAAAATCAACCAAATTACAAGAAAGTAATAGGGTATTTCTTTAGGATCCTTGAAATGAAAGACATTAGAGATAAAACCAGAATTTTAGTAGCTATGTATGCCAGAAATAGGTATGTCAGAAAATAGTACCAACATAAAACTAAAAGTAATTAATGTTTGTAACTTTTTGGGAGTATTTCATTAGAGTTAAAAAAAACTAGATATCGCATCCAAAAAAACTTAAAATGGTACAAATCCCATTCAAATCTCCTTTGCCACTTTACCCAGAACATCAAAGTCTCGTGTTATCTGCTGCGCGCACTATTATGGTAGCTCTTAGGTATAATGCACCCAAAGATAACTACCAAATTAAAACTAAGATAAGAGTAACAGGTGCTAGTGAGTGCAGCTCAGTGATCAGAGCGCTGGCCAACGCCAGCACCACACAACAGCTGGGCATGGTGGCACACACCTGGAATCCCAGCATTCAGGAGGCTGCTACAGGAGGGTAGGCAAAAATTGCAGGCCAACCTGGGCTCCATAGTGAGTAAATTAACAGTCACAACATGCATCAGATGTCTTCTTTTAATCCTCACGACAGCTTAGGGAAACTATTATTACCCTCAATAAAAGATGTAGAAATTGGGACTTGGATGCATTTAAGTTAGTTAGAATTCAAACCAAGACAGTCTAATGCCATGTTATTGTTCATGTCATTAAGCTCTGTACAACATACACATCACAGCTTCTGTTCTGATGACAAATGAAGCTTTCTGAAGAATGACACTACAATACCTTGATGGCTTCTTCCGTGCTAAGAAACACAGAGTTCACTGAGTCACCAAAGCCATCCTGCCCTGCTCCCCACTCTAAGACCAGCTTCTCACACGTGGTTCAGCGAGGTTAACATTTTTTTCTTTACTCCATTTCTAACAGACCTCCCAAGCCTGTGTGCACACGCATCATTTAGGAATGTCCCACCAGTCTAACTCTTCCTGTCAAATCCCAATCCATTACCTGAGACCTAACTCAAAGGTCATCACCTAAGTGTCATTCTTTCAAACAACTGGTATAGCACAGAAATGACTCTGTAATTGAAAAATTCCATTCTGTGCACATGAGCCCATAACATGAAACACAATGCACTAAAATTAAGGAAGCAGAATTTGAGACAATGATGTATGAGTTATAGTTATTACACATCTATCTGCATTAAATACATTCCTCTATCTTTTTAGAATCATGAGAATCAAGTCATGTCTGACAGGCTGATTTTTTTGCAGTCAACCAACACACAGTCAGCTCCTCTCTTCAAGAACAATATTATTAAAATAGTCAATAGAGACCTCAGTGACAAACACATAAAGTCGTCACCGAGCATCAGACCATTCATGGCATAAAGCCTTAGATAAGAAAGAAAAACTATTTTAAATAATTTACCTATTTGGTTGTCTTTAAAAATCACTATTTGGCCACACAAAATATGACAAAGATGAACACAACTTATACTAGAAAAAAATCCTTTACACAAAGTCAGATCAAGGTAATTTTTTAAATTATAAACCCAAACCTCTCAAAATATGAAATAAAAATCCTCTCTGACCTTGATACCTGAGATTAATTTAGAATGCTAATTTTGGAATACTCTCCCAAAGCCATCAGGGTTGTTACTCAGGAAGCTTTCTCTTAACAGTCTAGAATTTCTCTCCTCTCATCCTTCTGAAAACCTCCTCAGTGTTCCAGCTGCCTCCATTCCAGAGCTATTTGCAATTATCTAGCTCTGTCAGGGCCTGGAACTTCACCCACAGGCTATGAGTCACCATGGTAATAAAATACATTCAGATCTAGTATGCTTAATCAGCAACCCAAAGAGAACTTTGACAGTGAGATGACCAGGACCATGCCATTGCTCCACTACCATTTATCACAGCTCACGAGAAAGTGCTCTACCTACTGTAAGTGAGCAGGGACTACAGCTAACACTTACATTTACACATGGGAACTCAAAAGCACTAGGGGACAGCTTCTTGCCAAATCAGAATGATGAGAAAGGATTTCAGGGATACAATTATCCTGCAGAATAAAGCTAGAATTTATTGACGAAATCAGAAATCAGGGAAAAACACAAAACATTGTGGTAATCTCACTCTCTGACATGAGAAATGATTACTGAAAGATATACCAAGGTAGGGTAATCCCTCTGGGAGGGGAACCTTGCTTCCCTGAAATGCAATGTTTACAGATCTGATGTGGACTGCAGTTCTGAATTTAAAACCTGGTTTATGAGCTATACGACTCTGTGAAACTTACTCACCTTGACCTTCAATGTCCTCATCTGAAAAATAAAAACAAGATTGCTCCCAAAGATCTAAAAATTGGGGAAAAAATTACAAAGTAGATAATACAGTCTTATAACTGTCAATAAATTACAGTTACTGCTATTGTCATTAGATTTTATGATCTGAAGGCATCAATATAATGCAAAAACTCATCTGTCTAAAACAATACTGCACAAGAAAAAGTGTTCTCCATCACTGGCCATCAGAGAAATGCAAATAAAAACAATGCTGAGGTTTCACCTTACTCGACTGAAACTGGCTTACATCAAGAACTCAAAAAGCAAAGATTGTTGGTGAGGGTACAGGAGAAAAGAAACTGTACTCCATTGCTAGTGGGAATACAATCTGGTACGGCCATTACAGAAAGCAGTCGGGAGATTCCTTAGAAAGCTGAGAATAGAAATTCCATTTGATCCAGCTACTGCTCTACTGGGCATGTTCCCAAAAGAAATAAAGTCAACATACCAACAAGACACATACATGTTTATAGCAGCACAATTCACAATAGCCAAATTCTGGAAACAACCTACCTAGACATACATGAGGAATGGTTAAGGAAGATGTGGTACCTATACACAATGGAATACTATGCAGCCATAAAGAAAGACAGATATGAAGCATCCAAACAAAAATGGGACCACCTTGAGTCAATAATGTTCAGTGAAATGAACCAAACCCAAAATACTGACTATAAATGGGTGTCCCTCTTATGAAATTCACAAAAATCATGGCATAAAAAGCTCCAACATGAATGACAGGGTAGAAAGAAGGGCAATGGTCAGCTAGGAAACAGTGAACCTTTGAAAATGGGGGCCAAGGGACAGAGACAAACATTGATTCTCTACACCCCATGTCTCTAATATGTATAGAATTTGAAATTCATGTATAAATAGATAAAAAATTAATTTTTAAAATAAAATAAAAAATACTTTAAAGAATAAAAAATTGTGTTGCAAATACAACATTATTCAACAAGGGTGATGTTCTAAATGTGTGCTCTCAGTATGGTACATACTTAGCCTCACATGATGTGGCTGGTACAATGAAACAACTGAATTTTTAACTTTATTTAATATTAATTACTTTAAAGGTAGATGATCTATGTAACTAGTGGCCGTCCTATCAGATAGCATGAGTTTGGAATAATTAAAATTCCATTTTCCTTTGAAGGAAGGAAGACCTAGCCCAAGGTTCTATCCCCCTAGCTGGTAGGGCAGTGCCAATCTGCTACAGAGTTTCCAAAGGTCCACAACAAAACAACAGAGGGAGCTCAACTTTATGAATATTTAATAAAGCTAAATACATTCCATTTAAAATACCATTGCCTCTTCTGGGATCTGTTCAATAGAAATGTTTATAGTATCTAGTTAATTATTAATATGAAGGTTCCACAAAAAAAAAAAACTAAAAAGAGAGCTACCATTTGAACCAGTTGTATCAGTCTCTGCGACACTATCTACATTCTTGCACACACACTTATTGCAGCTCCAATCACAATGGCCAAACAATGGAATCAGCATACTGTCAAGAGACGAACGGATACAGGAAATATAGTACATACACAGAACAGAGTATTAATCAATCATAAAGTAAAGCAAAATTGTGTCATTTGTAGAAAAATGGATGGAACTGGAGACTCTCACATTAAGCAAAATGTGCTAGACTCGAAAGACAAATACCACGTTTTCTCTTATACATGCAAGTGACCAAAAATATAAATAAATAAATTATGATACAAAAGTAGAAGAGACTGAGAGAAGTGGAAAGGAAAGGAGAAGAGGAGGAAGTTCAGGGAAGAAAAATAATAGAGGAGAAATCAAAGTGTTATTAATACGCCAAACTAAAATCCACAATTTTAAGTAACTGTCATGCACTAATAAAAAACAAAACTAAATACTAATAAAGAAATAACAAAGTTCAGACTATCTACAAAGGCATTGGCCTGGTGATAGAGAAAATAAAAAAAAAATCTCTGCTTCATGGAACCTTATTCTAGTAGAGGAAGAAAGATAATAAATGTGTGTGCATGCACACACAAAAAAAAAATATAAATCATAGTAATATAATAGAGAAGAGGGTAGAAAGAGATGGAGCACCAGGGAAGCCCCTTCTCATTCTGTCCTATTTGAGCAAATCCCTGAAAGAGATTAAAGAGCTCCTCATGGATTAAAGGATTGACCGTCTCAAATAAATAAATAAATAAATAAATAAATAAATAAGACAGTAGGAGCACAGGTCTAGTAACAAAAGCAACTCTGGCACACCTAAGAAAGAATTTAGGGTGAGTGAAGTAGGGTGGTTGTAAAAGATCCGAGCATCTGTCAGACTTAGATCATGCAGGTTCCTGAAGGCCACTGTAGGGACTGTGGCATTTTTTTAAAATAGCATATAAATTTGGAATAATTTTAGTTGTGTAGAATAGGTACAAAGATAGTTCAAAAAGAATATACCTGAGCCAGTTTGCCCTAAACACCTTCCATTACCATGTACTTTTATCAAGATTAATAACATCAATGTCATACTGTTAAATTACAGATTTTATTCAGATTTTACCAGTTTTTCCACTAACACTTTTTACCGTTCCAGATTCCAATGCTTCAGAATATTGCAGAGCATGAGCCATGTTGTCCCCGATCTCTCAGTTTTCTTACATCAGTCAGTCTCTCCTCAGTTGCCGTGTGCTTGTAGTTTTGAAAAGCACTAAGCAGGCATTTCATAGACTGTTACGTAGTGTGGTTTTATGTAGTTTTCCATGCGCATAGCCCAGGATTGGGGAAGAAAAACACAGATAAGCACCCTTGTCATCACATCTTCTTGAGAGTATGTGATATCCAACATAATTTATTACCAGTGAGGGACTCTAGTTTCTGTCCTGGGTAATATAAGAACCAAGAGAGGGTTCTGAGAAGGAGAAGGACCCAGGCTGCCTTTCCTGAATGCTGTTTGAAAACAACAACAACAAAAAAAAATTGTAAATCAAAACAAAACAAAACAAAAAGAGCTGTCAGGTGGATACCAAACAACTCAAGTGAGTACTGGTAACTTAGGCTAAAAGAGTGGTCAGATATGTGCTGATAGCAGATCCAACAAGATTTGCTTATGAATTGGATTTGAAAACAACAGAGGCCAGAAGATAATGGTAAGGCTTTTGTCCTGTGCATCAGAGGCAGAACCTTGACAGACGGCCAAGTGCGGGGGAAGAATCAGGAACATGGCTTGAACTCATTGCATTTGCAATGCCCATTAGACATACACTCAGAATGGAATAACAGTTAAACAGATGATTTTAAAATTCATAGGTGAGGCTGAGGTCAAAGATATAAATTTGTGAATCATCAGTAAACAGATGGTATTTAGATCCATACCCTGAATCAGACTCACTAGGGACTGAGGGTTGAGAAAAGAGAAAAAGCCTGAGGTAAAAAATGATGAAAGTATTTGATGTTAGTGTGGTTTTTTTTTCAATGTTCTAAGCTTGAAAAATAAAAACTTGGCAACCCTAAATCCCTCCTCAAAGGTTACGTGGAGATCGATCTATCTATCCATCCATCTATCTATCATCCATCTATCCATCCATCCATCTTTACACACATACACAACACACTGCATCTTAATGTTTTAATCACAAAAGCCTAAAAACCATAACCTAAATAACTTACTCACCTCCACTTAAAATTTTCAGTAGCAAAAAAAAAGAAGTACTTTCAGTAGCTTTTCAAAGATTTTCCTGAACTGAAAGTTTATGTGTTGGCAGGCGTAAGAGAGGCAGGACTGTAAGGCTTGGGAGGCACGGACCCTGGGACAGTGGTGATGTCCAGAGAGCCTGGTGTGGTCTCACCACCCAACAGCACTAGTAAGGCAGGGTGTGCAGAGACCAAGAATAGAGATTTGGACCAGGACGCAGGTGTGCCCTACTTCCATCACTTACCAACTACACCCCTAAACACCTTACATTATCATGGTACCTTTATCAAGATTAATAACATTAATATCATACTGTTAAGCTGCCGATGCTATCCACTTGGCCTCCCAGAGGGCCTAAGTGAGTAGCTTTCTTTCCCTGCATCACTTGCTTCTCAATTAAGCAGGCTTCCCTTCTTAACACTCTAAAGGCCCACAGTGCCATATCCAGAATATTTGATCAGGCCACAGGTTTTTAGGCCAAGACAGCAGTGATTAACAAGCATTAGTGTGTAACAGATTCACCTAGGGACTTGTTAAACAGAGATTGCTGGGCCCAGTCTCAGATTTTCTGATTCAGAAGGTGTTGGGCTGGGAAGAGGTATAACACATTCTCAAGTGATGCTAAGGCTGCTTGTCCAAAGAACAAGCTGTTAACCAAGGCTCTACAAAATGCCCATTATATCAAAGCCAAGCTGAGAAGATATGCATGGGCACTAAATACATTTTATTTATATCCAGCAGGCTAATAACTGATGACCGAAGGTTCATAGAAGATTTTACCATATGATTTTCAAAAAAAAAAAAGCCTGAGATACGTACTGTGTGAATCATTTTGCAACCATCCAGAACTTCCAGGAACTCATGGACACCAAACCACACACTGCTGAAAGCTTTCCCTAAAAGGAGAGCTTAAGAGAAGCCCAAAGGATATGAAGTAAAGACACTCAAAAATAAATTCAACAATTACTTCATAGAAGCATTGTCAAACTTTGACATAAGTAAAGGCCAGATGAAATATATTAGAAATCGACTACACAGCAAGAACTAAGTTAACTCAGGGGAAAAAAAAGCCCAGCCAAACAAACTGTAGAAACTTTTTAAAATAAATAAATCTTCATACTTCTTTTGAAAACTATAAAATTGTGAAGTAATTGGGAAAAAATGAGGGAGGCTCAGTTAAAAACAAGAAAAAGAAGTCTGTCAAAAAATACAAATAAAAACTCTGAATTATGCCACCTACTCAACAAGATTTGCATTCATAATCCAATAAACTAACTACTGATTAAAAACATATTCTGGTTAAGGCACCATGAGATGAAACATGTTTTTCCCCTTCCTCTGCCTCAAGGATATCTATGGATTTACAACCATGCAGATAGCTCCCTGTAAGCACAAACAAACAAGCAAACAAACAAACAAACAAAAAAAAAGCAGTCCTGGACACAAGGGAAACAGACCACTGCCCCAGGGATATCAGTCTGGAGATGGGCAGTAAGGGTGGAAGGGAATCCTAGCCAGAAGGATGGAAAACAGTAGCTGCTAGAGAAAAGGAAAAGCATCCGGATACACTGGAGAAAGACTGGAATGTCCATTTGCCGCAGAAATATCTTTTCCTGGGGAAATGTGAACACCTAAGTCTGTTCACTGGATAGATCACAGCAGACAGCCAAAGTAACAATTGCACCAAAGTCCAATTTGGTAAACCAATGAGTTTTCTGGATTACTTATAGGAGTAGGGTGATGGTTTCCTACATGAATGCAGATCTGTAGGTAGAAGATACTCTTAGCAGTGTAGCAAAGGACACTGCTAATTAAGTGAAAAGAGGTATGATCACACGAAACACATCCACACCCTACGCAGCCCCAAGTGTCTGGTCTCTTCCATGACATTTAATGGGCATTAAAAAATAGTAAAATACACAGATACAGAAAATATAAAACAATGGTTACCAAGGATATGGGAGTGGTGAAGAGACATAAGGTCAAGGGACACCTACTCAGCAAGATTTGCATTCATAATTCCATAATGTCCAGAAGAGTGATAAGATGAACAACAAATAAAGTACAACATGAGGACTAAAGTTAATAAAAACTGTACTGTATTAAGAATTTGTTAAAAAATTTTACCTATTCTTGTCACAAAAAAAGTAACTATGAGGACTGAACCCAGGGCCTTTGCACTTAGCTACATCCTCAGCCCATTTTTATTTTTTACTTTTGAGGCAGAATCTCCTTAAGCTGCTAAGCTGCCCAGGCTGGGTTCCAAAGTGTAATCTTCCTCACTTTGCCTCCCAGAAGGCTGTAATTACAAGCACATGTCACAACAGCCAGCTCTGAAATATTGTAATCCTGCAGTGATTGACTCATTCACAGCCTGAAACTATTTCATGGCTTCCCATCACGCTGGCATCCAAGGTCAACACTGAAAGATCCCTCCTGCACCTTGCCTTCTAGTCACACAATCTTTGGCTCTTCAAGACCTCTGGCCTATCTTTTGCTAGGGTCTTCCACCTCCACCTGTCACACAGGCTCTCCCTGCTACAGGTATGTTCTTTCCTACCTACCTTTTCCTGTTAATTCTCACTCAGAATTCAGAGTTCCACCTCAAGATCTCCTGCTCTAGAAAATTTACCCTTCAGGCTGCACATTTGTACTTCTATTTATAATACCAGATGTGTGACCACATACTTGTTTATCTAGTTGTTGTTTGTCTCCAGGGAATGCAGCTCTTTGAGTATATGCACTATGATGAAGTTTGCAAACCCTTATCAGACAGACCACACATGCCAATTACTGATTTGACGGTTTAGATCAAAAACGTCCCCCAAAAGTCCCATGCATTCAGATATGAGGCTTTTGGAAGGTAATGGATCATGAAGGCATTATACTTATCAGTGAAATGACCCGTTAATTAGCTCATAGATAATGTGATATTAAAAGGTAGAGTCTTAATGAAGGAGGTGGTTATGGGGATGTACCTGGAAGAGGGTGTTCTTTTCTCAGGTGTATCCCTTCTACTCTGTTTCCTGGCTTCAATAGGAGAAGTATTCTTCCATCAAGACTTTCTGTCCTGAAGTTTCTGCCTTAGAACCAACCAACCATAGATTCAATCATCTGAAATTTTCACCCAAAATAAACCTCTCCTCCTTTAAGCTGTAATGTCAGATACGTTATCTCAGCAATGGGAAAGTGACTAATACAATCAGAGTAGAAAATAAAGCTATTTGGGGATGCCTCCAGTTAGCAGAAGGTATAACCTCTCTGTTCTTGCTTTCAAAAATAAAAGTGCCCTCTAACACTTCACCCACAAGGAAACTCAGACTGAAAATTAAAGGACAGAATTTAATATTTCATGCAACATGACACAGGAAACAAGCAGGGATAGCTCTATTAGTCTCAGACTCATCAAATTTCAAAACAAAACACATTAGGAGAGACAAAGATGGTCACTATATACTGGTTAAGGGAACAATAGAACAGAAAGAACTCACAATTATCAATATATATGCTCCCAACTCTGAAGCATCCAACTATGTAAACCAAAACTTATTAGATCTGAAAGGCCCTAGTACAATTATAGCAGGGGACATTAATACTCCACTATCACAGATATACAGATCAACCAGAGAGAAAATTCACAAAGATATACAACAATTAAATTGTACTATAAAAAACTTAAACATAACAGATGTTTTGAAGTTTTCACCCAACATCAACAAAATCTCAGCAACACATGAAACATTTTCTAAAATAGACCAGATTCTAGGTCATAAGTCATGCTTAAATAAATGCAAAGGAATAGAAATAATTCCTTGTATACTTTCAGATCATTGTGGAATAAAACTGGAACTTAGCAGCAAAAGAAGCAGAAGAAAATACACAAATACATGAAGAAAAAAATAAATTAATACTGACCAAACAATGGATCACAGAAGAAATTACAGAAGAAATCAAAACCTTCATAGAGTCAAATGATGAAGAAAGTACATCATATCAGAATCTATGGGACAAAATGAAAGCAGTACTTACAGGGAAAGTCACAGCCATAAATGCACACATCAAAGGAACAGAATAATAACAAATAAACACGTTAATGATGCACCTTAAGGACCTAGACAAACAAGAGTATTCGAAGCCAAAAAAGCAGTAGAATGAAAGAAATTATAAAGATCAGATATGAAATATAATGAAATTAAAATTAAAAAGACAATAAGAAGATTAATGAGTCAGAGAGGTGGTTCTTCAAAAGAATAAGCAATATTGACAAATGTCTAGCTACACTCACCGAAATGGAAAAAGAAAAAGCACAGATTAACACACTTAGAAATGAAAAGTGTGAAATTACGGAAGATTCTGCACAAATTTAGAGTCTTATGAGAAATTATTTTGAACATCTATATTGTAACAAGTTAGAGAATTGGGAAGAAATGGATGACTTCCTAGATACATACAAAATACCAAAATTGAATAAAGAAGACACAAAAATCTTGAATAACTCCATTACACACACAGAAATTGAAGCAGTAATAAAAGCTCTACCTACAAATAAAAGCCCAGGACCAGATGGATTCACGGTAAAATTATGTTAGTATTTCAAGGACCACACACTCAACCCAAGCCCAAGTTCTGAGATGTAAGAGTGAAGGACACAAATATGGCCCCTTACACTCCACTGAGAAGCAAAAATTGAACAAATAATCATGTACATAAGTCTAATAATGGTATTTGCCATAATGAGCTATTCATAAAGTGGCTATGATCTATGAGCCAAAACCCACCTAGATTTTTAGATAGTTGCCAATGTATTTTTTTAAATAAGAAAATTTCACAATAAAATTATTTCCTGCCACTTTTTTCAAAAATAGCCTGGAAGTGAGCAGCAGCCTGTTGTTTTTGGTAGGGCATTTTGTTTCCAGTTTTCCATAGTTCTCAGCACTCCTTTCTCTCCCCTTGACACTGAATCCAAGTTCACTCGATTCATGCGGCTGTTGTTTTCCTATAAGCCTAAATCAATAAAGAAGCCAATAAAAACATGGAACTACTTAAGGTTACATTTTAATAAACCAGAGTTAAATGAAAAGTTTAAGTCTGTACTTGCATTTGCCATATTTGTAGTGCCCAGCATGCACAAGTGGCTAGTGGTTACCATAATAGACCAGGCAGATATAAACACTTCCAATGTCACTTAAGGTTCTGCTATCAACCACACATTTCTTCCTTTCTATCACTTAATTGCTCCCATAAGAACACAGTACAGGGTAACACGAAGCTGTTTAAATGGGAAGACAAAATCGGAGCTGGAATTCAAGCTCCCCTGTAGAAGTGACACAAAAGGGTCAGAAATATGTGCCAACATTAGTTGGCTGAAAGCAGAGGGAAAGTGATCCAACAGAGAGAACAATGTGTGAGGACATCTCAGGAAAGAGTTATGCTCATAGGAAGCTGTTATGATAATCTTAGCCTACTTCATGTCTCCTTACAAAAAGGAAAAAAGGAAGGAAGGCAAACAGACAAACCACACTTGGTTAGCACATATCCAAGCAAGGCAGAGCTACATGGATATTCAGAACATCACATAATATCGCCATACTTTTTTATTACTTGAGAAACTATCTCTATTTGAAGAGCACATACCCAGAAAATCAGCTTTTCTTTCTCTCCATTTCAGGATGATGGTTTCCTGAGAGTATCAACGCCCCAAACGCAAAGGCCATCTGCTGAGCAGACTGCTCCCTGGGAACAGCAAATGCTTTCCTTGAGTGGATTACACTGCAATATTTTTCCCTTCTAAAGGACAAGGACTTCTCCCTCTGTGGAGGAGGGTGTCCCTGGCTTTTTTGAGAATTCACATCTTCAATGAAAAGGGTGTGCTTTGGGAGTTGTTTTACATATGCTGGTGCTGAAAGCCAAGTTTTTGCTAACAGCACCTCAAGTACTGGAGTGTATGTTTTATCTGAAGTATCTGTGGCCCCTTAATAAGAATATGAGAACAGTTCTGACCTTTCCACTGAAAGACACCTTCCCTTTCTCATTCCATGAAACCTATTTCTACTAAGTGAAAACTTTTACCAGAGCTTCATTAGTTTTGTTGAAAATAGGGAGAAAAACAGATGACTAAGTATTGTGCCCTAAAAAGCTCACAACCGAAAGGTAAAACCGACATAAACCAGCACAATCCTTCCAATCAATGCAAAAAAAAAGAGGAAAGAAACAAAGAAAAAGACAAGACAAGACAAGAAAAACATATGTAACAAACATTAAATGAACAACCAATACATACTGGTAAAACATCATGGTTCATCAACATATGAAATCTACAGGGGATCATCTCTCAGTCAGATTGTCCAAAGACTATGTACAGAGGACAGCCAGGTGCAGAATTTGAAATAAAAACAAACTCAATTGTCACTCCCCAGTTTGGGCCTTTCTGTCCTCTCTTCCCCACTCAGATACGTGAAAACAACCAAGATTTAAGACTTTTATTCCCTTCAACAGATTCCCTAAGACACAAAATATGCCTGTAACTAAGGCTGCATTTTAAACCTCATTGACCTGGCATTTTTTGAGTGTCAGTGGGGATCCCTATCATGTCACCAAATGACGGCATCGCCCCTTTCTGGACTCCACACATGTCTACTGCCAGAAGAAACATGAAGTGCTCCCCACTCGAGCCCTTCCCAGTTGGCCTGTCTAACACTTGCCTGCACTTTCATCTTTGCTGTGAAGCAACCCTGTTAAAAATTTTATTTTTCAGGTGCCACCACAGATAAACTTATCTTTTGATCAGGGAGAAGGCATACATGAAATTGAAAAAGGACACATTTTTCTTTTTCTGGGAAGGTTTTCAGGATGTCAGTCTCTGTAAAAATTTTTTCCTGGAAACGCCGTCCACATCTGCAA
Source organism: Ctenodactylus gundi (assembly GCA_004027205.1). Classification (NCBI taxonomy): domain Eukaryota; kingdom Metazoa; phylum Chordata; class Mammalia; order Rodentia; family Ctenodactylidae; genus Ctenodactylus; species Ctenodactylus gundi. The sequence goes on from PVKB01001861.1 coordinate 283,528, forward strand.
ACTGTTCCTGTAAGGTCTGAACAGAAATCCATTTTAAAAGATAGCTTTTCTCCATGATAAGCAATCTTCCTTGGAGAAACCCATCCAGGCTTCCTCATCTGAACTATAAAGTCACATTGCTTTCTTCTGTCCTGGAACAGGGCAGAAGGAAGTGATTCATACGCCTGAGTTCCCTACAACACAGCAATGTTCACAAAGGAGAGTGCTTAGGTAGCCTTCCTTCTTTGTGAAGTCACAATGTACTTGTAAGTTTTAAAAGTTCCTTTTCCAGCAACGAAAGAAAACCTGAGATGGGAGAATGGCGATGTAAAAAATCCACCACTTAAATGATGTCTTTTTCCATTCCCCCCTTTTCATACTTTACCAGAAGCAAGCATGTCTGTAAATTATAATGTTTATAGATAAACTTGTACTTTCTGAGGCAGATATTGTCATGTCTACACAACTTTTGAATTATGTGATACAGTCCAAGTCCCTCACCCTCTATCAGACCTCGGTCAGAAAAACAAGGACACAGTCCTTCACCACATACTTCAGGGCTCTGGTGCACATGACAAGGCCCCTGATTGTTTTCTCAGGGAACAAACTGAGACAATTTGGATTCCAGGTCAGAGGATATACACGAAGATTCCATGAGAGAAAGAACTACAGCCTCCATCTCACAAACCAAAGGCAAAATGAATGTCTTTAGGTAGGCAGTATTCTGATGTCTCCTCTCTCCTTGCCCAGATGATACAGAATTAACTATAACACTTGGAAGACAGGAATCCGACAAGCAGGACCTGGAGGTGAAGGACCTGTATGACTCTCCTCCCTGAAGAACCTGAGAGGGTCATCCCCTATTTGGGTACACTCAGCCCATAAGTCATGAGCCTGCATGCAGTTTCCACCTTTTCCTACTTCGACAGCTTCACACAGGCTCACAGTTCACAAAGCAAGTCCTAGAGAGACAGAGGTCCCACACAGAGGACTGCAAAGCCCAGAATACAGAACAGTCATGGCTTCCTGAAACTATTACTGTATTTGGATATTGGGTCTATGAGTCGCCACAGCACTTGCCTGGGCCCCACCAATGTTAGGGATAGCTTGCCTCTGGATCCTTGTCTAAAAAATAAGAGGACTTGATTAAATTGCTCTACAGTTTGGACCTGCTCTTAAAAAGTCATTACATTTTCATTAAAATACCACATGATAAAGCAACATAAAAACTGCAATTCAAGATGTCAGAAAAGAATTTATTTCTCCAGAGTTATTTCAAGAAGAAGCCTTTGAATGAATTGCAGCATCCAGCTTGCCCTTTCCTACCTCTCAGGTTGCATACCATATAAAAAGAATGTCATTAAAGAAAACTATGGTTTGAAATGCTTAAGAATCTACACATATAAAATGTCACAAATACCACACTATAAAATTTTCAATATGGCATAAGACTCACAGTTTATTATTCTCTCATAATCAACCGGCAAATTAATATTTAACCACATTCTTATGTTGATGACCTTTTCTAAAATATACGAAGTGGAAAAAATTATACACAGATTAACTCCAAACTCAGCATCACAATAAAAACTTTAAAGAGAACAAGATAAATGGAAAAATAACCAAAGCAGCCAAAGACAGCAAAGATGGAGGCATATTTGCAATTACTATTTAGGAATCTTAGCCTCATATTTAGGGATCTCAGTTGTGAAATCCTCATCAGAATCTAATTTTTCTGATTCTTTTTTACATTAATTACAAGGACAGATGTGCTTACTGTGCACACTGCATAAACTATAAATACAGTATAAAAAACAGCTTTCTCCTGATTGGAGACATAAATAATGTTTCTATATTATGTTCTATTCCCATATATCACAGAACTGGTTGAAATGTATCTCTGGCTACCATAAATCATAAATACAGTCAAACAGAACCTCCTCCTTATATGTAGAACACAAACCCTCGGCAATGAGATCTTGAATTACATACTAGTTGAGTGTGAGTTTCTTCATAGTCCATTTTAATTGATTTACACAGACAGGAAAAAGAGGGAACACTAAACCTTGTACAAACCTTCCCAAGCTTGCCTATTAAGGCCAGGCCTGCATAAAGAACTTCATAGTTTCAGAAAATCTGAGAGCAATGAAATAAAACTTAGATAAACTGGGGGAAAGTGTACACATTCCAACACCTGCTCTCAAATCCTGTGCTTATAACAAAGGAAAATTCTAAGCAATGGACACAGGGAACCGAGACCCGGTTCTTCCCTGGACTACAGAACTGTATCTCTGAAGTTTCAGTCCATACTTTAGCATTTTGAAGCCAATCTGTGTGGTAAAAAAAAAAAAAAAAAAAAAAAGCCAAACTTACCCAGAGTAATGAAAAGCCATGCTTGATGTAAGAAGCTTATCTAACAGAATATTAGCTGGGACATGTAAGATAACTAATCTGAGTCAGAAATGAAGTTGTTTAAAAGAGCATTTCTAATCTTTGTTCTCAAAAATCTTTGTATAGTAAGTTGCTGAAAAAGTATAAATATAGCAACTGAAGTACCTAAATGATCTTATTCTAGAAAGTACTTAAAACGATGCAAAAACATCTACCGCATTTCTGTTAAAATTTAAGGTACCATCAATTGTAAGATACACCTTGGTTGGTCCCTAGACAAACTTAGTTTGTTCTTTGTAGCAGCATGAGATGGTAAGTGCATGAAGTACTATGAAACTGGAAGAAAACGGAATGTGCATTTGTGTGTAAGGACCACTTAGGAAACACATGTAGACTAAAGAGTAGAGACTTCACAGTCTTCTTGATAAGAAAGCGGTATAAGAAAAACTTTCATACGAGTAATCAGGGAGACAAAGAAATACCTCTTCTTTATTCTGTCTCCATAACTCTTTCTCCTAGCCCAAGTTCCTACAAATGTTTGCAAAAAAAAGGTACACATTTTGGCACTAGTTTTATGTACATACACAAATGCATACACATGCAGGCTCAGCCCACTCTTGACTAGGAGTCAACAAATTAGGACATGCCAGCTAAACCCCAACAACCACGTTTCTAAATAAAGATTTATTTGAACAAAGCCACAGTCATTCATTTATATATTACATTAAGCTGCTGCCTCCACACTATGAAGTCAGAGTTGCATAGTTACAAGAGACCTAAATGCTCACACAGCCTGAAATATTCATCATATTTAAGAAAAAGTTTTCAAACCAGGCACTAAAGAACAAGACCTTAGAGGACAGAGGACAGTTCATCTTACTGTACCAGTAGCTTCTGGCACCAAGCAAAGAGCAGTAAACATTTTCTCATTGGTAGATTTTAGTGATCTAAGAACAGCCAATCTCATACTTGAGCTAAAAGTTCTTCTGACACATACAACTTTTCTCACTTGCCCTTATTCAGGCTAGTTTCCACTTCACCTTCCATCCCATCCTTATTTTTATAAGTTAGGATTTAGTATATAAGTTAATTCTATACTAGCTGTATAATTAATACATAAAATAAATCCAGCCATCTCCATAATTAAGTTTTTTGGACAGACACACTAGACAATCAATTGACTTGTATGCCACAAACAATATATACACAAAAGTATTAACAAATAAAAACAGGAATATCAAGGCAGAAAATGTCCTGGAAGAAGAAAAGGATGTACAGCCACTGCTCCTTACTCTGAGCCATAAACAATACAGGGACAATATCACTGTGACAAACTATAACAAAAGGAAGAAAAACACCATTAACTGGACAATTGAAGAAGGGTTCAATTCTTATAGAATTAGGAGACAAGAGGAAATAATGGAAGGCCTTGTGAAGCAGGTTTTCGGATGATTTTAAAAGAGGAATTTCACTTAAAAAAAAAAAAAAGGTTTTTTTCTGGTAAGGGGAAAAAAAAAAAGGTAAAAAGGCCAAAAGGCTCGGAGCCCTGGTATAACTATAAGTGAAGTTTATAAGCAGAATTATTATTAATTCACTCACCAAATGCTTACTGAATGCCTATTCCAGACCAAGTGATATATCTGAAAGCAAAATAAATTCCCTCTAAAGAAGCCAACCACCCCCCCCAAAAAAAAAAAAATGAAGCCCAACTTTCTCTCAAGCTGACTTCACATTACTATCACTGGTAGAAGAAAACACAGTGTAGGGAGAAATCCAATGGAAGACAAGCTTGTGTGTAGGTAGCAACCCAACTGTAAAAACCTGGGATGCAGGCCAGAAAGCTTACATAATAGTAAAAATCAAAATATTCTGAAACATTAGACATTAAATATATGCTGCAGATTAAAATATATCTAGTGCAGTATAATACAGGATATGCTCACATTTCAGACCATTAGAGTATATCTTTAATACTGCTCTTCAAACCCAGGGACATCTACAGCAAGTAGAGAGCAAAATACAAAATCAACTTCTTATGAAAGATACCATGACTCATTATCAATTGCTTAAACCTGATAACTTTGAGAAACACAGAAAGGATTCGGTGCATCAGTACAACAGCCAATACACTGCTGGCTCCTGATTAAACATTATTTCCCAATTACTCAAATATAATAATTTAGACAATTTGTCAAGCCCTTGTGCATATCTTTTATTGAACATATAACTTTAGTTTAATTTTAAAAGTAACAGAAGTTCCTTCACTACACAAGTGTTGTTTTATAGGGTAGCTCCAGAAGTGGGGGAAAACACATGCTGTTAGCAGCCTAATCACGAAACAGCATCCCCATATCACTAACTCGTATGTCCTAAAGAGAGCTATTTTCTAAAAACCCCCCTGTCTCTCCTGGGTGATACTCCTCTAGTCATCACAGTCTTTTCCCCAGATTCTTAACTGAAATATTTACTTAATTAATTGTTCCCATAATACAGCAGGGTGATTTAACATTTCAATTTTTCTTGGCTAATTCACCTTCACTTACCTGTGTCTATTAGGCTCTAAATAAGAATTTTTCAACTCTGACACCATTGACACTGGAAATCATGTTTTGAGAGAAGGACTGTCCTTTACTTTTAAGATGTTTAGCAACATCCCTGTCTTCTCTTGCCTGGATGCTAGTAGTATACTCCTCCCCACCACACATATACACCTCAACACGTGACGATCAAAGGTGTCTCCAATCATTGCCAGATGTCTCCAACATAGAAAAATTTTCCTCTGTTGATAACTATTGCTCTAAATCTATTAGTTTCATTTTATTATAATAATAATTGCAAAAGTAACATATATTAAGGTTTACATTCAATATGCCAAGCATGTTTGTTAGGTTTCTTAATTCTCACAATCTCCTATTGGGAAGAGGAAATGCTCATAGAAGGTAATTGTCTTACAAAGCCAAACTACTACTAAGTGCTACAACTTACTAAACATGAGTCCACTGATATCAGGTTCTTATCTCTTAACTGCTACACCATTTGACTTTTCAGGAAATAGACAAATCAGACATCCGTGGGATAGGTACAGTCTATCTGTGTCTTGCATACTTCATGATCAGGAGCCATCCAGGGGACCAAATATACATTCAAAGATGTATCATTCACACAGTAGATCTCACAACATCTAGGGGCAAATTTCCACTATTCAGTAATTAGAAGCTGGGCTTGGAGGTGATGGCCTGTAACATCAGCACTCAGAAGCTGCAGCAGGAGAATCACAAGTTCAAGCAGAGTATGGCAAACATAACAACTCAGCAAGAGCTTGTCTCAGAATCAAAAAATAAAACGTGGGCTGGAGATGCAGCCCAGCGTGAAGGTCCTAGGTTCAATTTCCAGTATCACAAAAAAAGAAAAAAAACCAGTGTGGCTTAGCAACTATGGATACCAAGGGTCATGAAAATAGGAGCAGCCATATAATACCAATAGGCAGAATGGAGCCTGACACTTTCCACAACTGAAATTTTATTTAGGCCGAGCAAGCACTGCCTTCAGAGAGCACCAACCAAGCACAGAAACTACAAACCGGGCAGGGGGTGCAAAATGAAGGACCAAAGTTCCTTTTTTTTTTTTTTAAGTATTAGGGATTGCACCCAGAGCCTTCACTCTGAATTACATCTCTAGCCCTTTTTTTTGTAATTATAGGAACTAAATCACTAAGTTGTCCAGGCTAGGCTTGAACGTGGAATCCTCTTGCATTCAGCCTCCCAGAGTGCTGGGATTACAGGCCTGTGTCACCAGTCCTGGCTCCTTACTTTGAAGATATGTGGATATGTGAAATCTCTCCAGTCACAACATGGCAAGAAGACTTAATAGAGCATCACACAACAAGTATCAGTTTCCACAAAAGGTAAGAAGAACCCAAGGTGACAACATCAAAAGCTAGAGTTACATCATATTTCAGAAAAACTTCTAAAAGGAAGCAATCAGTCTGACTCACAATCTGATATAGATTAGCAGGACTTGAAGTCTATCTGATGGAAGTAAAAATGACCTATATTTCAACTATTAAATTGTTTATAATAAATATGGTTTTCTATTATGCTTGAAAGCTGTGCTGTTCAGAAGGATGAACAACTACCATTTACTCTAGTGGTGTAATCTATTAATTTGCTTAGGGAAAAGCCTTTGCAACGACAAACTTCTGCCCAGCCCATACAAACTGCCATAAATTTTATGCAAGGTTTAGAATTTATTAAGTTTTTATTAAAGGAAGAAACTCACAAATATTGAAGCTGACTGGAAATAAAGCAGCGAAGGCAGAGAAAGTAGTCTGCCCGATGACTGCAAGGAGCCTCAGAGACAACAAAGTTCAAAGGATGTCAGCACAGAGAGGGAAATGAGGCGCAGCAGGGTGAGCCACAGGGTACACTGCAGGCTCCGCAATCCCAACCCATTAGCTCTTCTACCTGCTGCCATAGGGAAACTCAGAGGTACCTCTACCTTCTGATCTTTAGATTCTTCATCTATAAAATGGACGCCTTCAGTGGAGCAAGTGAATAGCACAAACTCATGTAAAGAGCCTAGAGGCCTGTGCATTTGAACAAATTCAAGCAGAGACCTCACACTCTACCTGAATACAGTCCATGCTCAATACATGTTAGTCGTTAGTAGTTAGGCTTTCTAGATGAGTGGATTCTGATTTTTTAGAAACAAGCTCCTGTGTATAATTACTCTAACAATTTTTTCATTCTTGCTAATTCATTTCTTAAGAAAGAAAATGAAATGTATCCATGGAATTCAGTGATGCACTGTGGACCTCTTTATAACCAACATTCAAGACTAAAATGTGTATCTGTCCCTCAGGCATCCTGAATCTAACAGGTGTGCTACTCTTTGTCACCTGAATTTTTGAGGTGCTGATATCCTTTCCACAGTCCTTTTGTCCTTGCCAACAATTATGCAAACATTTGCACCACCAACAACCACTATGGCAAATCTGCCTATGCTTTCTATATGCTTTCTTGCAATCCTGCAACAACTCCTGTAAGTACAATAAAGTAAGTGGCAGGCACTGCTGGATTTTTTACAGTGTTAATTATAAACCCCTAAAATAATTTATAATGGAAATTCTGAAATGTCATTCACTACAGAGGATATTAGTCCTAGGCTCAGGGACAGAACATATGTTCACAGGCACACATGACTGTATGTATGCAATACACGTACACAGAAAAGGGTTCTGTTCACTTAACTCAAATTTATTCAGAACATTTTTATGTTATTTATTTTCATGAGTTTCAGACAAGATCTTTTTTAGCACATTACAGAGGCCTGGAGGGGTTTTCTGCATAAAAGACAAAGCCAAGCACTGTTAATGTGAAGTATAGTAACTCAGTGTTTTGAGAAACATGGCCAAACATATTTGAATATGAAGCCATCAGGCCGAAAAGTCTTGATGTCTACAGCTGAAGGCAAAATGGCAATTGAGCTCTCATTATCAGGAGATTTTGGCTAACTTGTGGCTTCACAGTCCAGCCTGCTCTGACCTTACGAGGATCTATGTGTATGCTGCAAAAACATTTTGGATGCAAATATGTCAAATCATTACATGATGGCAAAACATAAGGCATAAGAGACCTAATCTGTAGCTGTCAGTGGCCCCTCACAAACTGTGACATCAGTGATCATCTAACCTTTCCAATCCTCAGTTTCCTCATCTGAAAATGCCAGAGAAATAGCACCTATATCTTACAGATTGCTATGAAGACTGCATGAGCTAATAAAAATGGTTGGCATAGTGCCTAGAACAGTAGTAATTGCTCAACATGTATTAAGATTAGCATCCATTTTATCTGACATTTCATCGTAAACCATATTCACAAAATCTATGTCAAATTCCTCACATTGGCATTCTTACAAAACAGCAGTACAAAACACAAATTATTTTGTATCACATCACCTAAATGTCTACTGCTCAAGGAGAAACAGAAGGGAGAATTCAGTGCCATTCTGAAAAATTATGGGATAAAAACTAAGATAAAACACAGGACCATGCAAAAGATGGCTGCAGATCTGAAGTTCATGCTAAAAAAAATGGCAATTCTGACCACTTACCTTTAGGAATTCTGACAAATTCAATGCCCTTGGAGTTGTGCTTGGTGTTCAGAAAGAAACTTTTACTGGAATAAGATCTAAGAAGGATTACTAAGACTTCACACCTTCAGAGGGAAACACTGATAGAGCAGGATGAGATCCCTGTCAGAGAATCTGACTTCTCATCCTCACCACGTACACACACAGAGATAGTTCACTCAAGTCAAGGAGCTGTTCAGGAAGCCTTCTCATTATATTTTAAAGCTCCCTTTCCATCATTAAAAAGGCACAGATTTCTAATAGGTAAACATCTCTCCGTGGAACAAATTTAAAGTAGAACTTTTCTTAAGTAAAGGTACCTTCATTTTCCAAAACTCCTGGGCACATTTAAAGTGATGTGTGAAATTCCGTGAACTCCAAGCAAGGGATGGGGGGTGCTAAAGTGCTTAAGCTTACAACAGGAGACTCAGTAAAACACAGACTAACTGACTAACCCACAGACCAGTAAAATCTTAATGCCTAATAGCAAATTATTTTTAATAAAGGGCCAATCAAAAATTTACTAGAACATGAAGGAGACTTTAAAGAGACCACTTAACACGGGCTGCCTTGACAGTGACACTTTCTGGAGGTGTACTGCCATCTAAATGTGGTGGATATTGTAGCGATCCCAGACAACACGACACACACAGAGTGGCTGAAGATATTTCATACCCACCACAACAACTAAAGAACATCCCAAACGGCCTCCAGAATCCCTACCAGCATCAAAATTCAGTGCTTCAAGTTGGTCCATGTACAACCCAAATGTCTAATTAAATTTTGTCTTGGTAAAGT
>PVKB01001861.1:292924-348688 GCA_004027205.1 Ctenodactylus gundi
AGTGATGCACTCTCCAGTACACAAGAAAAGCAATGTCCAAAAATATTCCGAGATGAGACGCTAGTCAAAAAAGAAAAATAAACCTCATTCAAGGCTGCCATCTAGTGGGGAAATGAGGAGACTCTTCTGTTGCTAAGCAACATGAGGACAGCACGCTTAAAACCCCAGAATCTTGGAAGAAACTTAGTTCAGTGCTTCCCACATTACATTCCTCGATAACAGGAGTCTGTCATCAAATACATGTGAGAAATACTGGATGAAACACGGAGGAAAAGACAACTTTATTATAGGGTATCTCACTGCTTTATGTATGCCAACAAACACTAGGAATTTCAAAAGAAGGTATGGCATTTCTCAGTTTATATTTGATCAAGGAGACTCTTTATTTCTGGATGCTTCCAAAATCTTCACGGAGCACTGGCATTCTTTAAACAACATTGGGGCAATGCCAATGTAATCTATTTCCTGCCTCAACATTTTACACATAGGACTCTATCCACTTAAGAACTTTGTTCTTCTTCCCAAAACTACCCTGTAGTCTGGTAAGTCCCACAGCAGGTCTCTCTTTGGACCCTAAGGGTCAGGTGAAAGTGGGAGGCACCCTCCTCCCCCTGACACTTGCTCCCCTTCTCCAGCATTAAAGTTGTATTGTGGAAGGCCTGGATGCTTTGTAAATGCCTGTTAATCTAGAAGGACATCCTCTTGCAGTTAGATTAAATATACATTTTGATAATTCAAATCACTCCCCTTCCAAGTAGTTACTGTAGTCTTAAAATGATCACAGACTGATACTATCGTTACATGTTATATGTCAACACAGGTGATAATTCTTCTGTTTTTATTGTCGTATTTTTGCAGAAACACAATTATTTTAAAAAGATATTCTCAATGCCTCCCTACATACATGTCCTACTTGAACATAAACTCAAAGGACAACTACAATACCCAACGCTAACCGAGAAAATCAAAAATCAAAGAATCATGACTTAAAACAAGCTCTAAAAGAAACACACCTCATATTTACCCAATGAAGGCAAATATGACATGCGATTCTAACACTTGAATTACAAAGGCAATTATTACAAAATGTATATTTTCTCTGGAAATAAATATAAACTTTAAAAATGTAAGTATTGTATCTGTTAGGCACCTAGGAAGATATCAGCAGGGCAGCAACACCCAGCATCCTTCAGTCTATGGGACTGGCTCGGTAGTCCCAGGTTCCACAACCTGCAAGGACAGCTTGGGCCACAAAAGTCTCTCAGTGTCATACCTCTTTTAGCATTTCTCACTGCAGCATCTTACAAGCTTGTTTTTCTGAGAAGGTATTACATGCTCACAAACTTAGGTCCCACAGCCTATGTCCCTCTTTCAAGACTGGAAAATGGTTTGGTTATAACTCAAAGAATTAAGGATAAAAACAAAGGATAAAGTAATCTGGTTATTATTTTCAAGTCATTTTGAAGGCTATATAATATTCTACTTCTGCTGATTCTGATTTCTATTTGCAAATTTCAAGTCTTCTCTTATTTAAAAATTATTTAAGAATGCCTACTTACTTAACTCTTCTTTTATTAAAAAAAAAGAGAGAGAGAGAGAGAATTTCTCTCAACACCAAGGGGGGACATAAAATTTTTTATGTACAAAGAATTATTTTCAAAGAACACACAATCAGAAGTGGATTACAGAATTCAATGGTAAAATTCATGTATACAGACAAGCTTTTTTCCCAAAATGATTATTCTAGTTTACACCAAATTTGTGACTTATCTCTCACAGACGGGAGGCTTGAGAGGTAACAGTAGGTGAGAACACTTTCTGTTCAGTTCACATCAACATATAACAATTACATAATCTCAGACTTCAAAGAATCTGTATATGAAGTACAAACTCTAAAGATTTTTCCAAGCTCTAAAACCTTAAGTGTTCAACATGACTTGTGTTCCTGGTAGGTGAAGAAAAGCTCTTGATTAGGAATTCAACTCCAAAGTCTTAAGAGGAGTTTTAATTTCTATACGTGGGATCGTTGTTTTAATTGTATTAGCAGGGGCCTAAATGCAAAGTGGAAATCTGACAAAAGCATTGTCAGTTAGACTAGATGGTTGGGAGAGGGCCAGCACCCATGTCTGAAATGGGCTCAGCTTTGCTACACAGTCCTAGCTGTGATTTCCTTACATCTGCCATGGAGGCCGTTCCCTCTTTTGCCCTGGATATAGATTAGAGCAGCAGGCTGGGATGCAGCTAAGTATGGGGTGTGAAATGAACTCAAATACTTTCTAGGCCTGATCCAATATACAGCCCATGAGCAAACAATATTCATCATGAGTCCCTAATCACAAGACCTTTCTGCTTTCTTCTTTTACTCCAGTGTATCAGCTTATAGTCTACTCTTTTGTTTTTATGTATGTATATTCTGCAGAACCCACAAATATTTCCAAAGTCCCAGTCTGAGCTAGGCTGTGCTGTATACTCCTTGAGGGGAGGACCCAGCTCTGATTCCTTTTTTGCTTTCCTTATCTTGCCCAGAACAGGATTCTCAGCACACAAACTAGTCAGCTGACACTGCCATGCATTTGAGCAACTATTCGTTCTTTCAGATACTCATTGTGTCTCTGTTAAGTCTAATGCCTGGATGTGAGAGTCCAAGAGAGATGCTGGCTCAGTAACTCCAGCCTTGTTCATTTATAAGTTGTGTGAGCTCGGACAAAAAGCTAATTTCTCTGAGCCTCAATTTCCTCAACTATAAAATGTAAAATAATTAAGATACTTGCCTCACAGTATTAAATCATTGCAACTACCTCCCAAATTAAGTAAAATAATGTACATAAAGGACTTTGTGCCCAAAAGCTGTTAAATATTCAAAAAGTATAATCCAGTGACTAATGTGAAAAAAATAATCATCTGATTCTGGTTAAAGTTGTTATACCAAATTATTAAAAGACAATGAACAACATAGTTTTATTTTTGATGAATAAAATATAATTTTATAATGCATACTAATTAATGAAAAAAGACAAAAATAAATATAATTTTATAGATCCATGATTTTCAACACAATTCAGAAGTAAATTTCACAATTCCACCTCAGTAGAAGATAAAGGTGTAATTCAATTAATCTTGGCAATTAGAAGTAATTCAAGTACCATTTCTTAAGCCTTCATCTTGAAATTCTCCCCTTTCTGCATCACCTTGTCTACCTCTACGTTCATGACCCTGGAAGGTAACTGGGGTCTAGAGAGACCCACAGAATAACTGGTGGTGACGGTGCCTATCATGGACTCCAACAAGGTCCGTGCACTCTGAGTCCTTCTCATCCCCACTCTGAGCCTTCCTGGTCTTCCAAACTTCTCAGAACCTATCACAGCTCTCTTCAAGGCTCAGTATTCTTGGTTACTTTCTGATCACAGAAGTACTTCATTCCTATAAGACTGTCCTCAGCCACTAACCAACTTCTCAACTCAAGAGACTTATTAAGTATACATCAGCAAGTTTCTCCCAAGCTGGAACATTACCTAAGAGCTTGTTAGAAATGTAGAATCTCAGGCTCTACCCCAAACCTGATGATATAGAAACTACACTTGGTGATCTCCCTATATGTTATGGTTTAGATGTGGAATGTCCCCCCAGAAGCTTCATATACTTGCATATTGTGGGTTATCTACGGATTTCACATGTTAGGAAGTAAACCATGGTCAGGAGGAGTGGATTACATATGTGTGGCAGATTACAGGCATGTGGTAAATTGTGGGCAATATGTGGCACATCACTGGACACGTGGCCTAGAAGGTCATATACTTTTGCTCTGACTTCCTCTGGGGCCCCAGATTTTTCTTCTTAGGATGCCATGACTCTCCACCAAACCCTTCCTGCCATTGCCAGATGCTCATGAACAGACCAAGACCTTGTGAAACTGTGAGCTAAAATAAAGCTTTCCTCCCTTGAGGTATGGATTTGAGGTAATGTGTCCCAGCAATGAATAAATAACTAAGACACCAGGTAAGAAGAAACTTCATTACAGTTTGATACACAAATGCTTAAACATCATTAGAAGACAGTAATTCTAAGGTGACTAATTAATTTTTTTAACTTCCAAGCAGAAGCTCAAAAGTGACCCATTAACCTTTTCACAAGAGAAAGAATGTCTTTAATATACCAGGAGGAGAGGCACAGAGAAAATAGGAACAACTAAAGGGTACGACAAATAAAAATCACCCTGGTCAATATCTCAGAAACAGTCTGCTATATGCTCATTCACAACAGGTGTCTAAAGTCCATTCACTTAAAATAAAATCGGTACTCAGTAACAGCCTTACATCAAAATTAAGTTAATGTGGATTGATTATGGCTTTGAGGTTACAGTTCCTAAGGAAAATTATTTCAATGCCTAGATAATGGATACATATAATTCCCCTCATTGTTACAGAGAGACTTTGTTCTTAATTTGTCGCAAAACTTTATAACATATCTGTTGTTGCTGTGGTGGTCACTGACTTAATTTATAACATATAGTAACATATACATATATTTAAATGGGAAGCAGCATGGCAGGAAACAAAAAGTCTAGCCATGTGTCTAAGGACTTGCATGTAATGTTAAGAAGTACTTAGTTACAGCTAGTTCCCTTAACTGCAAAAGTGGTAGCAGTAAGGTCCATTTCAAAGGTACACTATGAGGATTAAATGAGATAACAATGTAAGACTACTGGAAAAAAGCAAGTCTTACCCTACCTTATACCACATAACTGTTTATACTGTATCCTTTTCTACAAATTCTGTTTGCTCCAACAATAAATTTCATCCTCGTGAATCTAAAACACTGAAAATTTATTATCAAGCATACACATCAAGTTGCTGCCCAAACTGGCAAAATTATTTGGGGGAGAAAATATGCCTTCATGCCTTGAAGTTTAAAATCTTTACTGGGCAGAAAAAGTTTGAGAAGCAACTGCAGTTTAGGTGACTGTACCCCAACAAAGCCCAACAGCCTCATCCTGCCCTCCCCACTTCAGGCTTCGTTCTACAACCTGCACAGTTCTTACAGCTCATACTTGGATTTTTCATTTAAGAAAGAAACACATAAGAAAATAAACCATGCAGAAGGCCATTATCTACACCATCAGATTCAAAGCTAAAATCATGTGTTGATCCCTTAAGGATCAGAACAAAAAAAGAGAGAGAGAGAGAATTTGGCACATTTTGCTTTTCAGTCACTGCCTTGTGCTATGGTTTAAACACGTCCCCCAAAATTTCTTCTGTTGAAAACTCAATTTTCAAATTCATGTTAATGATACTCAGATGTGGGGCTTTTGGGAGGTATTAGAATTAGATGAGGTCACAACAGCAGGACCCCTGTGAAAACATTAGTAGTTTATGCTAATACATTTGCTGTGTCTTGCTACCCAACGTTCTGTCCCATGTTATGAAGTAGCAAGAAGACCTTCACAGGATGCCAAGCAGATGTTGGTGTCACGTGACTGGACTGTCCAGCCTCCACAACCATGGGCCAAATCAACTTCTACTCTTTATAAATTACATGGCCTCTGGTATTTTGTTATAGCAACAGAAAGCACACTTAAAATCTTGTGAGTGTGATGTTAACTGTAGTCATGTTTTCTTTTCTTAATATAACTGCAGCATAAGAAACAGTCTACAATCTCATTTTCAAAATGAGATGCCAGAAACTTAAATAAATGCAAATTCTACCATGTCAGTAATTAAAGTACTCAATCCCTGTTGTGGTTGGGATCTGGAGTGTCCCCCAAAAGTCTCATGTATTTTAATGTTACAGATTGTCTATGGAACCATGTGCTGCTGGTGGATTGGGGTCTAGTCTGGAGGGGTGGATTACAGTTAAATTAAGATTAAAGGCGTGTGAGTTAGGATTAACGGTGTACAGTGGCCACACCTTCCACACCTCGATGCAGGAGGGGCTAATCACTGGGTGGAGACCTGGAAGGATATATAAGCTGCATCTTGCCTTCCTTGAGGTCTAAGACTGGGATTAGGACTGGTCTCAACTACTCTGAACTTGCCTTCCTGCTTGTGATGTCGTGAGAAGCTGCCTCCACCTCTGCCTCTGCCACGTACTTCGATTGTTGCTGTGCCTCCTAGTACAAGCCTTCCCCCAACGACAACTTACTAGTTCTCGTAGAGCATGGCAGTGAGGAGACTGAGCTCTCTGCTCTGTCAACCAGCGCCTAATACAGCTGAAACAACAAAATTCGGAGGAATGTGGACACAAGCGTGCATCCCGCAATTTCACCATGCAAATGAAACATCGGAAAACCTCAGTGATGCTCTGGTACTCCACTTCCTGAAGTAAGGATTCCAAAAGTTCTGTCTCTTGGGTTAGAGACATCTTCTGACCCATTAGTGTTATAAGCTTATTTTTCAGCTGTGTGTCTCATCTTGCTATCATCATTTCTACTGCATTCCTTATGTGCCAAACATGTTCATCTTTAGCATTTCTTACACCTTCTACTTTTTTTTCCACTTCTTGAACTAAGCTGATGAGTTCCATGAGACGGCGACAAAGTTTGGCTACTTCCTCATTCACTTTAGTGACATGCTGCTCATAAATTTCTGCCAAAGGTTTGAAGGTATATCCACCATGCCTTCCTCCCCAAAGTGCACACTGATGGCAGATACACTTCTTACAAGTCCAGCAAAATACACTAAGTTTTTCATGATGATTTTCACATTTGTCCTTTTCACTCTCCTCATGTTTGGTGAGACTGCAAAGTTGAAGAGTATCAAGTTGCTGTGTTACTTCTTCCAGTTAAAATTAACAGAAATGAGATAAAATCAAGAATTTTCTTTGAGTAAGCAGTAGATAAAACCACAGTGACTGGAGATGAAATGAGTAGAGGGAGAAATTTTTAGCTTGAAGATGAACTAACTTTTGATATAATATCCTAGGTACTCCCTAGGACATTTCCTTCTAGGAAACAATGCCCATTAATCCATCATATACTTGTACTCCATCACATACCTGTAATGAACCACATGCCTATAATCCACAACATCCAAATACATGAGGCTTTTGGAGGACATTCCAGAGCCAAACCACAATATTCCACCTCTGGCCTGAAAAAGACACATGTCTACCTCTTCGTACAAAATAGTCCTTCTCTAAGAGCTGGTAAAATCTTAACCATTTCAGCACTGCTAAGACATTCAGCATGAACTCCTGTGAAAATCCAAGAAGGTGAAATACTTCCAACATACAATGCACAGGGTAAATGTTCTCATTCAAAAAGGAACAGGAAGAAAGAAAGCAATCATATTAAAAGCAGTTCTAAACCCAGAAGGGAAAGGGTTAAATTCTGTAGTCTATGTCCAGCATCAGAGGCAAAAGGTGGCAAGATATAAGCTCCAAAGGGCTTGGCATCCCTGCCCTTACAGCACCGCCTCTGGCTGCAACCTGTATCTTCTATCCTTTGGGTTGGCTCCACTCACACTGCTTTTCTAAGCCAATGATCCAAGTTTCCAGCATCTCCAAGTTTTGGGGGTCACCACTGGACTTCTCCTTCACAACTTCAGGCACTTCCCTTCCCAGAGGCATGCTGCCTAACCTCCAAGGTCTTCCTCTGCAATCCAGGTGGAAGCATCCATGACCCTGTAACTCTTGCATGCCTATGAAATCAGCACCACATGGGTGACACTAATATCCACTGCTGGCTTGAGCAGCAGTGTGGCCCCTTGGACATCACCGCAGAGGCCTCTGAGTTTCTAGATGACTGAAATCATTGAGCATTTGCTCTCCTAGGCTGCACTGCAGGATGTCCTGCAGATAACTTTCCAAAGCAAAGTCCTTTGCACCCTTTAACTGGTAAAGAGTGGGGTCCTATTGATTCCAAAGACAACCTCAAGGTATCTTTTTTATAGTGCTGATTCCAAGTACCTGGATTTTTTTACAATGCTTATCTCTCTAACAACCACATGCTTTTTAAACTGCAAAACATCTGTTTTCTGCTGCTTAAGGGAGAAAAGATTTTAGCTCATAGTTTCAGAAGGTCTCAATACATTCAAGAGTGGCCAGAAATGGTGGAAACACATAGAAAGAGAAGCTTTGCACATGGCATAGCAAACAGGAAGCCAAGTCAGGTTAAAGGCTGAATTAGTATATATCCATCCAAGTCATATCCCAGTGATGTGGCCCTCCCAGGAGACACGTCCAGTATAATTTACAACATTCAAATACATGAGACTTTGGGGGGAACATTCTAGATCCAAACCATAAGAGTGGATTTTATCACATGAGCCAAAATACAGAAAAGGAAGGTAAAGCCCAAGCTCAGAGAAACAGACATCTTAGAGCTCCCAGGTTCCCTCCCCAGAGCCAGAGGCATCCATCACTTGAATTCTGTAAGCTGTTCTTTAAGACAAGATTCCCTTCCTGTTCTCCTAGCTAGGATATCTTACAACCAGAGTCAGAACTTCCACATACACTGCCCTGCTCCAGCTGTTATCCCACACTCCACAATATTCTCTGGAAAGAAAGCAAATGTGTTCTATCAGTCCATTTGACCTGAAATCAAAGAAGGCAAACTCTACAAGAGTGTTATAGGAGACCCTCAGCAAACTTCCTGTCTACTCATAAATCATAAGACAATCTACTACTGGCAAACAGCCTATTATGGAAAACATATAAGAATAACAAATTTATCATAAAAGCTTAGTTTAAAAAATTGCCAAATCAGATAAAAGAAGATTGAATTACATGTTACCAATAGGTTCTTAACTTCTGCACCAAGTGAGAGACAAAAATAGGAGAAAACTGAAGCCATGTCCCAAACTGGGTTGCCATTACAGAACTCCCTGAGGCCTGGCTCAAACTGGAATATGAACCAAGCTTTAAAAAGGAATTCTTACTATTTTGGAAAAATGTCTGAACCTAGAAGACATTATACTAAGTGAAATAAGCCAAACACAGAATAAAATACTGCATGTTCTCACTCACATGTCTAGAGATCTAAGGTACAGTAGGAAGAGTATAATTAATAATATTATATACTAAAAGTTTTGCTGGGAGAGCAGACTAGGTACTGTTACCACAAAAGAATGAATGAATGAAGAGAATTAAAGAAGATAAAAGATACATTAATTTTCTTAACTGCTGTAATTATTTTGAAATATATATGTATATCAAAACAACATGTGTGCACCTAAAATTTTACAGTAAAAGTAACACATATATAAAAAAACATGAGATTTCTAATAAGCACATACATTTGTGCTAACACCCTCTATACCCTCAGAAAATAAAAGCTCAGGAATTCCAATATACCAGAATACAGGTTTAGTTTTACTTGATATTGCACAAACTAAAACATCTTGTATTTGTTTTGTTATATTAAACTTAATTGAAATAGGTGACTTCATCATACAATTAACTTAACCTAAGTTAAAACTTTTAAATTTCTACCAACCATTGAAAGGCCAAGATAGACAGGCT
Organism: Ctenodactylus gundi; assembly: GCA_004027205.1. Taxonomy (NCBI): domain Eukaryota; kingdom Metazoa; phylum Chordata; class Mammalia; order Rodentia; family Ctenodactylidae; genus Ctenodactylus; species Ctenodactylus gundi. The sequence goes on from PVKB01001861.1 coordinate 302,381, forward strand.
GGCAATCTGAGAATCTACTCCCCAAGTCTAATGAAGCAAGCTGAGGGAAATATTTTGCTATAGAAGATCTCATGTTCACCTGCCTCTTCCCCACCTGTCCACATAATATACGCATCTGACTTTCTTATGGCATTAAGGAATATAAATTATAACCTGCTGTGGGCCTTCTCCAAACTCAGTTATTTATGCAAGGCTATCCATATTTTTTAGTAACACTCAACTAGGTTGAGTTCAAAAATATGTAAAGGATACCAAATCGGACCTAGTGATCTTAGCACTCCAGGAGGCAGAGGCAGTAGGACACAAGTTCTAGCCCAACCTGGGCAACTTAACAACTTGGCAAGATCCTATCTCAGAATCAAAAGTAGAAATGAGTTGGGGATTTGTATCAGGCCAACGGCTCTGGGCTTAGTCTCCAGTACAGAAAAAAAAGAGGCCAAAGTATAATAGTAAAAGAAATATTTTTACATCCAACATTATGAAGAAAATAAAGGAAGTATCATAAGAACCAGTACTTTGGCTAACATTATAAACATACAAGATCCCACTAGCTTAAATAAACACATGTTATACATCCAGATGTAATAAATGGAAAAGAATTGAGAGTTCCAAGTACCATCTTAGCTAAAAAAAAAAAAAAAGCCAAGTCAAATCAACATTCAGAAGAATTAGATGAATTAGATCCTTCCCATTCTGACCTCAAACTCAATTCATCACAAGATTTATTTCACTCATGTCAAAACCTACAAGAAACTATCAAAACACACTGACATCACAATTACCCAGAAGTTCTATCTTGAATGATCCAACTGAGCTCACTAATACACACTCACATATGAGTCTGCTCAGACCCTATTTATTTACACTATACTAACAAGCGTGGCGATGATTCCCAGCCCACTACAAATTGAGAGTCAAAAGTTAAAATGTGAGAGCAATGTTATACAGGCAAAAATATTGTCACTCCTAAGAGGTCATCTCTAACAGCATAGGAGGAACCAAGAAAAATTACAACTCCAAATTTTCAAAAAGGCAATCATGTGAGACCACATAAGAAGAAAGGAAATGACTCTGTATTCCCAAGACCATTTAAAGTCTCCCATCCCTTCATGGGAAACAACAACAGACACTGTTAATCTTGACCCTGAGCTATGAAGGAAACGTTCCAATCCACTCAAGATATTCTCTGTGTAAGACCGCCAGGAAGAATTCTAATAGTTGTAATTTTTAAAGATATCCCTCAGAGTGGTTAATCATTTTTGAAAGTGTTAACACTGAAAAGGCGAGGCTCTGGTCATTTGAGGAGTTGTCTTGTAGAGAAGTCTCTCACTCCATCAGTTCATGAAGCCCTGCATATGGACACTTCACTCTAGAAGTCGTTCCAAGGACAGCATTCCAAAGTTAGCTATAACAACAAACAGCAGATGTCCTGAGGAGGCAAAGACATCTCCTCCTCACACACAAACTGCTTAAGGGAAGAAAACAGGCCACGATGCAGGCAAAATTATAGATTAATTAAGAATGTTTTCCCAAATTTCCAAAGACAGCCCAAGGATACCTCTAAAATTTTTTTAAAGACCAAAACTTCACTAATTTTCACAAAGACAGAACAAAATAAGTTTAACCTTGAACAACTGCCAGACAGACACGGAGATCTTCCATCATGAGATGATCAAACCTGAAAACGTTTCCCTAGAAGAGTAGACACTTCCAAATAGCAAATTTCCATTTTAAAATATCGTATTTATTAATGATATTCTTTCAGTTCAAGAATGTGAATAGTTGTTAAAAATTAAATTCTAGTTTCTAAACTCCTGTAATGAAGAAAGAACAAACCACATTCAGAATATGGAGTCACGTGAGGGATGAGTATCTCCAAATTACTAAAATCTATCAAGTTTGTCAAAATTAACATCCACAAGTAGCTGGAATACAACCATCATGGCCTGATCTGAACTGTAATCACCGCTTGCCACCAGCACGACAGGGCTTCTATGTATTTGTTTCTAATTTCCTCTTCTACAAAGACTGACAAAGACCCACAACTGAAGGCAGGGCTCTGCACTTCGCTCTCATATTTTATCTCTGAAAAAGTTGAATGGAGAAAAACACTCTCTCATCCACACTGTTCAGAATACAGGTAACAATACCAAGGGGATACAAGTGTATCTATGTTTATTTCAGCAATATTCATAATAGTGAAGTTATAGAATCAGCCTAAGTTTCCATCAATAGATGGATGGGTCAGATATATGCAATAAAGTATAATTTAACTATAAAAAATACATGGAGCAAAATTTCATCATGTTAAATTAAGTAAGCAAGACACAGAAAGACAAGTATCTCATGTTTTCTTCCATACGTGGATACAAACAAACAGAAGATCTGAAAGTAAAAGAGGGACTATGAAGAAAGGGGAAAGGAAGAGAGGGAATTTGGAAGGGAGATCCAGGAAAAGGGTAACAGGGGACAGCAGGGACTCAAGGAGAGTAAGTAAGACCAAAGCACAAGACATGCATAAGTGAAAATGGAACAGTGAAACCCACTAATACGTACAATTAAGACATGTCAATAATTACAATTGTAAGTATTTAAGAAACAATACCAAAGAGTACCCAGTAATCTCACAGTTCTTGATATATCCTTACCTAGTCTCTACCAGATAATGTAAGAGCCAGATGATCAGTTCCTCCCAGTTTTTCTAGAATTTTTCCAGTTTTAATGTAGGTCCATCATCCTAGGAAAAATCTCCCTCCTATGCAAGTGGGAGAGTCACTGTCTGCACAGGAGCAATGGCATTCATTCATCCCTATTAGCAGGACAATACAACTGCGGTTACCATGCACAAGCCCTTGAGAAACGCAATCGGTCAAGTTTAGGTTCAAATCCTATCTCTTCTACCTCCCAGTAATAAACTTAATACCCTTAGATCTCAGCTTCCACCTCTATAAGATAAGAATATCAACAGAACCTTCTTCAGGGAGCTTATACTACACTTTCTACTATGTAAGTTATCTACCTACTATTTCCACTAGTAGTATTGCACTGTAATCACATAATTTAGTGTTAGCACATCATGTGTAAATTTCATGTCCTTTTTAGAATTATGAATGAAATTGTTTCTCCTGTTCCTCACAACTTATACTCAGTTAGAAAACTTATTATAGTCCCAGTTACAAAAAAAAATCAGCATTCTCCTCCCAAAAAAAACCCATGTGAGAAACTTTAAGATCGTTAATCCTGATATGTCGCTGTAACTGGATGAAAAAATGCCTGGACTTTGTTGTGTCTGGGTCATTCATGGAGGCATGATCTCGGGTACCACACATGGTCTTTAGTCCCTCCATTTCTGAAACTTATCCTCACTCTACTTCTCAGATACTATGAGCTGTACAACCTTGTGCTGTCATGCCCTTCCACCATGATGTTTTTGCATTGCAATCAGCTTATCATGAACTGAATCCTTTGAAATCATTAACCCAATTAAGCCTTTCTTCCTGTAAGTTTTGGATGTAGGGTATTGTGTCTTAGCAAGAAAATGGGAAGAATGGCAGTATACATGCACAGGCGCCATAGCCTCAGGATGAAAGTGATATTCAAAATACCACTTTTGAGCCTTTTATTCAGGATTCTTTATTTCATATTCACAAAATGTGAAAACTAAACAAAATGTACTTTTTTCATGTCTCTGGCAATATTCTCTCCTCTAGGATAATAATGTATATATTATTTTGCACATAGAGTAAAAGATCTCAAACATAGGTGTCATGTTTTGGATCTGGAGCGTCCCCCAACAGCCTCACATTACTATGGATACTGCATAGGACTGGGAGGTGAGGCCTGGCTGGAAGGGTTGGATGCGTGGGGCCTGGACCTGGAAAGGTGTGTGCTGGTTCTGGCCCACCTCCCAGTCACTCTCTCCTCCACCATGCTGTAAGGATCTTTGTCCTTGGAACTCTGGTTCCAGCTCTAGCTTCAGCTCCACCATGTGATTCCACTATTTTCAAGCCACCCACCCATGAATGAACTGAAACCTTCCAAACTGTAAGCTACAATAAATCTTTTCTCCCTAAGTTGTGGATGTTGGGTATTGAGTCACAGCAATAAAAAACAAAGACAACAAATGAATTGGCAAGACTACTGCGAACCAGAGTGGCCAATCTGTACAAATCAGAAAAGGATGCCCCTTCTTCAAGACATTTTACTTCCATGTGCTGGAACACTGTTGCAAAACACTGAGTTTGTTACAATATGGGGCTGTGTTGCCATCTTCTATACCATCATTTTATATACAAACACACACACACACACACACACACACACACATATATAATGTAAATGTTAGCCTCAAAAGTTGTGTTTATACAACTATGCATGACATGGCTATGAATAACATTTCTTCATATTTATAGCATTATAACACTTCAGATAAATTAACCAGAGTAATGTGTTAATGACCAAAATATATTCTGATAAATGGGGTGTTAGATGATTTTATCATTGTGTGATCACCAGAGTGTATGTGCCCAAACTTATATAATAGTAGCCTATTACAATATGCTACAAACCTGCACCACATATTAATTACTGTACTGAATATTACAGGCAACTGTAACACAACAGTAAGTATTTTAAGCATATGGCTGCTATAACATCACTACGTGGTAGAAATCTTTCAACCCCATTATCACCTTATGGAATGAACCTCTTATATGTGTCCTGTCATTGAACAAAACACCCATGTGGCACAGGACTATACTTGTGATTTGCACAAAAATCATCTCCGTAAGTCAAATCCAAATATTGTCTGTGTATGAGTTTTACTATGTATGTGTTTTAATATTTATTTTATATGTTTTTTCATAAATAAACTTTACCACAAAAGTAGAATTGTCTATATCAGGTTAGATTACTGGACCAACCCTGTATGAACAGTTATTCCTGGTAAGGAAGAGAAATGTAAAAATACATGTTATTAAGGCAGAAGAAAAAGAAGAGGGGAAAATACAGAGTTCTTGAATAACCAATTCATTCCCAAGGTTAAAATATTTATCCTTATTTTGAAAAACCAAAAATTGTCATTAATAGTCATAAAAATAATCACTCCATTTTAAAATCCAGTTGCTATAGCAAAGAAATAAAATTTATCACATGAGCTTCTTCTTTCCTACATTTTTACATTCAGCTGCCATCAGGTTCACCTTTTCTACCTTTAGACCCTGTCCTTTAAATGAGACCATTAAGAGTTCACAAAGCCCAGGATAATGAGTTTCCCAGAAACAAAATCCCCATTTTCCAACCAATGGGAGGGCCAGACCACAAGAGCCACAGCTTAAAGAAAATAGATAATTCAAAACTAAAAATTCTGTAAACAAGCAGATTTTTTATGACCTACTCAACTTGCAGAGCATTAACTCAGACATATTGCTTTTCCTCACCTGCTTACCTCATCACTACAAGTAACAATGACTGCAGTAAGGCCAAGGAAAAAAGCTTTGAAAAGAAAGGGAAGGAAATCAGTCCAGCTGATATTCTAAGGAGAGCAGGGTGTCCCTCCATTGACTCAACTCCATTTTCTCCTTTTATTCTGAAAACACAAAAGCTTTTCGTCATCCCATTTTACAAAGGACACTGCATCTTATGAGAGTTAAACAACTTACCAGAAACCTGGCCACTGTCAAAGGTAAGTATGTCATGTCTGCCTCCAAAGCACTCCTCCTACTACCCCAAAAATGCCCTAGGCATAGTGTTAGATAAGGTGTCTGAAACCCGGATGTGCCCACGTAATGCCTGTAGTCTTTGTTATGGTGCCAAATCTGGTATCAGAAGCCCAGGGCCAGACATAATGCATTTCTAGCAAACTCCCAGGAGGTAGCAATAATCTGTTGATGGGCCACATTTTGAGTAGAAAGGCCGCTGATCAGTATTTCTCAACAGAGGATTATCTTGTCCATATATGGTAATGTGTAAATACATTTTTGATTCACAAGTCTTGCAGTGGGGGGTAGAAAAGTTGGGCTACTAGCAACCGTAGGTACAATATAATGATATTGCTAAACAATAAAGCCTTTGCCCTCAACAAAGAACTGTGCAACCCATCTAACTCATCCAGTGAGTACTAGCCATGCGATGACAACGCCCCTGGTCAATAGTGCTGCATTTAAGGAATGCTACTATAGAAGACTTAGGTGCATTTAAACTTTTCCCAAAGCCACCCGAGTTTTGTAAATTTTAAGGGTATCAAAGTAACATTCATATTTCAAAACTTCTTTTTATATCCTGATAGAAATGTTGATACCATGCAACCAATGGCTAGAGTATGAAGTTTAATTTCCTCACAAATATACTTCCATTGTATGGACAAAAAATCAAATTGACTTGTAACACACAAGGGTTTCAGAAACTGGCCAAAGTTTTCTAATGTATTAGAGACCACATTGAAAAGGCAAAAGATAACATTATTTTTAGATACAAGTTTTCTAATTTCCTGTTTGGACAGCTCAGCTACTTCTTCTTCTTCTTCATTCTTGTAGGCAATGATGATAAGAAATCACCTTTTCTTATTCAGCACTACTGCTAGCCACCATCAGCAGCATCTTGCTAAGATTCTGCCACACTCTGTACCTGAAACTCACATGATTTCCAGGCTCCATAAAGACATTTGTCATTGACCTAGATCTTTAATGTGCATAACACCACAAAGACTGTTCGTGTTTGTTATGGTCTGAATCTGGAATGTCCCTCAAAAATCTCATGTATTTGAATGCTGTAGACTACAGGCATATGGTAGATTACAGGTATGTGGTGGTTTATGGGTGTGTGGTGGATGATTACTTTATGTGTGACCTGGAAGGGGAGGATCACTGGACTTAATCCAGATGGGACAGGATTCTGAGGCTGCTTCATCCAGAGGAATGGATGACTGGAACATTACCTGGAAGGACACATGCTAGCTCTGCCCTTCCTTGCTTACTTGGCTTCCTACCTGCCTGAGGTGAAATGCTTTCTTCCAGCTACATCCACGCCATGTGCCTCCCCCTTGACAACTGTCACTGAATGAACTGAGGCCTTCTGAAACAGTGAGCTAAAATAAATTTTTTCTCCCTTAGGTTGTGGACACTGGAGGAGGAAGAAGAGGTGCTGAAGGAATGGCACAGAAGTTAAAGAACTTGCCTAGAGAGTGCAAGGCCCTGAGTTTGATTCCCCAGCACCACACAAAACCAGGAATGATGGTGCACACCTGTAATCCCAGCATTCAGGAGCCCAAGATAGGAAAATTGCCTTAAGTACAAGGCTAGCTGGGCTACATAACGAATTCAGGATGAGCCTGGGCTACAGAGTGAGACCCTATCTCAAAAAAAAAAAAAAAAAAAAAAAAAAAAAAAAAAAAAAAAAAAGAAGAAGTTTGTGGATGTGGGGTATTTCTGTCACAGCAACAAGAAAGTAACTAAGACAATGTTTAATATTTTGACTAATGTAACCATGCCTTATTATAGTATTTAGAGAATCTTTAAGTGCTACATTGCTTAATATTAGCATATGCTTTAGACAAATAGCAGATCTTAACGTAATTTGAATAAACTAAGGCATAGCTTTAATGGAGAGGAGTCTAAGAGTGGCTATCACATGTACTAATATACCAAGTTTCCAGGCCACATCTACCCTCTTCTGTCTTTCCCACAAATCCAGCAGTGGGCACCTCCTTGATAAGAAGAACCCAGATCAAAGGTCCTATCCCAACTCAGTGCCCATGACAAAGTCTTTGTCGATCTTAGTGTAACTCTCTCATCACAGTTTCAAGATGTTTGATATACTTACTGAAAAAATAAATGAACTCACTAGTCCTTGAAAGCTCAGATTTCAAGGTTCTCCTTACTCTCTAAATATCTCCTCACACTTTCCCACTGCTTCCTTTCTTCCTACTTTGTCCTAAACATCTTCTCTCAGATATTTCTGCCTTTCTCAATTTCTACAGTCTTAGCTATGGTCTCTATTTCAAGGAAACCTCTTCGATTCCTTTCTCTATCTGTTCCCACAGTCATCACCTTAATTCAACCTCTTACACAGTCTCTTAGATTTTCAAAACTAATTCCCAATTGCTCGGTACAGCATTAAAGCATTCAGCGTGGGAGTCAGCTGTAGAGCTAGTACAGGTCACAGCAGCCCTTTAGAAGTCTGGACCTAGAGTGCTGCACAGCTCCCTCAACATCTCCTCCATCTGTACACATACACACAAAGGAGGCCGTGTAACCTGCTGATTAGGAACACGGGCCTGTGGCCACCTGCTTGGGACTCCTTCTGAGGCTCTTGACAGAGGAACCCATTTTCCTGTATCTGTTCATCTGTAACACAAGGCGATCAACAGGCTCAACTTCATTAGGGCTGTTGTAAGGGTTAAACAAATGAGTTAACTACATATCAAGAGTTTAGCCAGGCAGGATGGTACCGGCCTATAATTCCAGCACTCTGGCAGGCAGAGGCAGGAAAATCACAAGTTCCACAACACAGCCTGGGAAATTTATCAACTTAGCAAGGTGCTTTCTCAAAACCAAACATCAAAAATGGGCCGAGGGAACTGTGAAGGTTCTGGCTCACTCCTAGTACCAAATAAATAAATAAATAAATAAAACAGTTCCTGCCATACCTTAGGCAACCAATACCAATCAGGTCAGTATGCCCAAGCAAAGCTAAGATTGATATGATCACCAGTTCACCAATAATTAATAATTAATAAATAATAAAAACACTCAGCATCATGAACTCCATACTCCAGTACACTGAGAAGAACACGGCATTGTTTCTGTTAGGTTTTTGCAAGGAAATAGGGGCTTTCATCCAAACATGAGAAAGCAATGGAAGGGTTTAAAGTGAAGGTAAGTAGGCAAAATAATTCATCGGCGCTCTGCAAGGATGCACTAACCCAGGACGGAACACAATAAAGAAGTGGGGCACCCGTCTCCAACCCACTGAGAGCCCGAGGGAACTGTGAGAGTGAGCAAGCAGCAGTGGCGCTGGGCAGGAAAACAGGCACACCACAGCACAAAAGGCGGGGCCAGGCAGCCACGGGGCTGCCACAGCCGGGGTATTCAGCACAGCCAGGGAAGTTTCGAAAGGGAGAAGTCTGCAGCTCCCAGGACACCCGCGTACCACAGCCAGTGGGCACGGACCCAGGCCAGAGTAGGCTGGAGCAGGGAAGACCCTCACGCCCACTCCAGGCCTGAGTGAGACATGGAAGCAAACAAGCAGCTATGATCCGCAGGGCAGTAAAATTGGTTCCCGACAGTGCCTGGAAGAGGCACAACACTGAGGCTGGACCCAGAATGGGCAGATCACTAGGACGGGACCTGGAAGAATAAATGGAACTTCCGCCCTTCCTCTGGGACTTGACTTGGCTTCCTGCTTGTAATGTGTGTGAGGACCTGGCTACACCTCTGCCTCCACCATGTGCTTCCACTGTTGCCAGCCGCCCATGAATGGAGTGTGACCTTCTGAAACTGTGAGCTAAAATAAACATTTCTTCCCCTTAAATTGTGGATGTCGGTACTAAGTCAAACCATCAAAAAAGTAAGAAGTTATAAATGCACAAATAAAAATAACTGAGCAACCCCCAATAAGTAATCTAAGGATGCATCAATAAGCCATGGGAAAGCAAGAACAAACCAAACCAATGGTAACAGGTGCGAAGAAATCATTAAGAACAGACCAGAAATTAATGAAATTTAAATTTAAAAATACTACAGATCAATTTAAAAACATTAGTTCTCTGAAAATACAAACAAGATGCAAAAGCCCCTAGCTAAACTCACAAAAAATAAAAAATAAAATAAAGAGGGAAACTATTATCAATCCAATTAACAATGAAAAGGGTAAAAGAAATTACAACAGGCAGCACCAAAATCCAAAGGATTATAAGATGTTACTTTCAAAACCTATCTGGGCAGAGATCTGGAAGACAAAAGAAATATATCTTCCAACAAATTCAACAAATTTAAGAACCTAAAAGAAATGGAGGAATTTCTAAATGTGTGTGAACCTCCAAAACTAAAGCAAGAAGAAATAAAACACTTAAGTAGACCAATAAACACCAATGAAATGAGGAATAAAAGCACTTCCAACCAAGAAAAGCCCAGGACCTAACAGATTCATAGCAAAATTCTACCAGAAACTAAGGGAAGATTTAATCCCAATACTCAGCAAACTCAAGAAACTGGAAAGCAAGAAAAGTTGCCAAAGTCATTTCTGGAACCTAGCATAATTTTAATACCAAAACCAAATAAAGACTCAAGGGCAAAAAAAAAAAAAAAAAAAAAAAAAAAAAAAAAAAAAAAAAAAAAAAAAAAAAAAAAAAAAAAAAAAAAAAAAAAAAAAAAAAAAAAAAAAAAAAAAAAAAAAAAAAAAAAAAACAAGCACAGACCAATGAACACAGATACAAAAATATTCAACAAAATTCTCACCAAAAGAATGCAACAAATCATAAAGATTATATACCATGACCAAGTAGGTTTCATCCCAAAGATTCAGGGCTGGTTCAACATACACAAACCAATAAATGTTAATACACCAGATTTACAGATGTAAAGATAAAAATCATATGATGATCTCAATAGATGCAGAAAAAACATTTGACAAAATTCAGCATCTATTTATGATAAATAATCTGAAGAAATTAAGAAAGAAAGGATCTTACCTCAATCTGATCCAAACCATCTATGACAACCCCTTCACAAATATCATCCTGAATAGGGGAAGACTGAAAGCATTTACCCTAAAACTAGGAATAAGACAAAAATGTCCACTATCAATCCTACTGGTAATCACAGTGGTCAAAATTTTGACCAGAGCAATCAGGCAAGAGAAGGAAATAAAAGAAAAATGAATTGGAAGAAGTTAAGATATTCCTATTTGCAAATGATATGATATTCTACACTGAAGACTCAAAAAATTCCACCAGAAATCTCGTAGAAGTAATAAGCAAATTCATCAAGGTATCAGGTAATAAAAGCAACTCACAGATTAATAGCACTCCTATACACCAATAATGAATTCAGTGAAAAGGAAATCAAGAAATCAACACCATTCACAACAGCAACAACAAAACAAATACTTATGAATAAACCATACCAAAGAGGTAAAGATGTATGCAGAAAAAACTACAGAACCCTTAAGAAAGATTAAAGAGGACTTTAGAAAATAGAAAGATATCCCATATTCCTGGATAGAAAGAACTAATATTTTGAAAAAGGCCATACTTCCAAAATTGTTATATGGATTGAATGCAATTCCAATCTGCCAATCTGTGTCTTTTGATAGAGAGTTGAGGTTATTAATATTGGGTGTTATTAGTTATAGTGGTATATCGGCTGAATCCTCTCATCATTATGGTATTTCAGTGTTGACTATTCATAGGATCATTTCCTCTTTTTGTTGTTTCATTTCTCTGGGATCTTTTATGCTGTAAGTCTCTCTAGCTAAGATCCCTCTAAGTATTGTATGCAGCACTGGTCTAGTGGTCATAAATTTCTTTATGTTTTCCTTTACATAGAAAATTTTAACTTCTCCCATTATTTAAAGAATAATTTTTCTGAGTTTAACAGTCTTATTTGGAACCTATTTTCTTTTAGCACTTGAATGACTTTACTCTGTGGCCTCTAAGATTTGTGTGTTGTTATTCTGATGGATTTGTCTTTGAAGTTACTTTCTGTTTTTCTCTTATAGCTTTTAGTATTGTTTCTTTGTTGAGTTCTAGGATTTTGATTATGATGTGTTGTGAAGAGGCTATTTTTCTGGTCAAGGTCATCTGGTGTTCTTCATGCCTTCAGTAGCTCAATGTAAATTTCTTTTCTGAGATTTGGAAATTTTTCTGCTATAATTTCATTGGACACACTCTATACATTTTGTGCACTCCTACATTTTCTCTTGTATTTCCATAATTCTGGAGTCATTTCTCTTTGAGTTGTTCATATGATGTTGCATCCAGTCTCTTTCTTGTCTTTTTGGTTTTTGGTCAACACTGACCATTGGTCCAATGTGTAAGCCTTATCTGCCAGATCCAATAACCTATCTTCATAATGCTTGAACTGATTTGTTTTCACATGGGTTTTTCAAATCCTGGAATTGAGCTTGGAATCCTTACTCTTTCTACTTCTCTACTGAAATGTTCCTTCATTTCTTGCATTGCCTTATTTATCCTATTATTTGTGTCTCTATGTAACCACTAAGCTTCTTATTTATTAAGACTGTTATTTGATTAAATCCTCTTTGAACTCGCTAAGCATCTCTTGCATTTGTCTAAGCATGTTTTGTTTGAACCAATTAGTCATTAGGTCCACTTGTTTTTTTGACTTCCTATTCTATACGTTCTGCTACTTCAGGGTCCATGATACCAACTTCTTGAGAGTGTAGTATTCCTGAAGGTGACTTACTGCCTCATTTTTTTGTGGTTCTATTGCTGTGAGTTGTAGTTCAGGCAGTATCAATGAACTGTCTCTACTATGGAGATTTCTCCCATAAGATTATTTCTTTTCTTGGAATTTCCTTGAGTTCATTGAGATTTTAATATTTATTCATTTTCAGCTTACTCAATTATTCGTTTGGGAGATCTTCTCAATGAACAACCACCTGCTAATTACCTGATATCCTACACTTTTCAGTGAAGAAGAAACAGATTAGAGTACTATCCGAGATCTAAGAACAAGTTCCTTAATGGTATAAAATTGAAATAAAGATCAACATCTATGCTACCATCTTCTGTCTGAATAAAGATTTATAATAATACCATAATCTAAGACTAACAAGTTATTGGAAAAATCTAATAACCACTACTACTATAACTACTGTACAATTAATATTGAAAGGCACAGTCTATACTATCAATGTATCTAGACAAATAAACATATTGACACATCAAAAGTTCCCCTAATGCTAATACTATATCACCATTAATAACAAAATAGGCCTCTATATAATTTACCTAGGCTAAGCCAAATCATCACAAATTATCAACTTTCAATGGCTTCAACCACATATACCCTCTTTAACAGTGGGACAGATACTAATATCAATGATTAAACTTAATACATACCAGTTATTAACATGACAAATTATCAGCTTATACAACCATTCCACTCTTAATATTAGTAATGTGGTCTATACTACTAATGGAGATATCTATATAGATTATCTGGTAACTTATTAGAAAAGTTTTTAAAGCTGACACTATATTACTGTTAATAACATAAAAACTACTTTAATGATCTATATATAATGAAATAGTACAAAATTATTGGTTCCCAACATGGTAAGCCATATGGCATATGAGCTATCAACACCTTACAAAACCATTAGTAAGAGTACTGGATGTAAGGAGAATGTGGACAGAGATTGAGGGTTATCTCTGGAAGTATGATGGAAAACAGAAGAGTGTATATCGGATAGAGAACAGCAAGACAGAACTCCAAACCCAGATCAGAAGAAAGTGGACATCCTTCAGCAAAAGGGACAAAGTAAGAAGAAACAAAGAGAGTTACGGGTGAAACAGAGGATTATCCAGAATTCATAGAAGGGTTTTTTAAAAAGCATAAACAAAAACTAACAAATAACAAAAATGGAAATAAAGAGAAGGGGAAAAGAGAAGAAAAAACCCACAAATCAATACCAGAAAAAAAAAGCAAGTTCAATATTCCTTCAAAGAACCACCGAAGTGAGATGGAAATTTTTTTTTTAAAGTCCTGTGTTATTTAAATGGGCAGTCTCTATATTCAATACCTCTGGTCTTACTAATCAAGGGAAAGGGTGGAATCAGATCCCTTTATTCCTGTGTCTCAGTCTGCAAAGATGTACCAACTCAAGAGTGTCTCTCATAGCTCCTATGAAACAGAGGTGAGCATAAACCTACTGGAGTCTACCCTGGAGACAGAAAAGATGGCCTTGTGCCCAAAGGTGCTTATACTTCCTTGCCCCTGAGGAAACCACTCCCAGGCGACCTGGCTGTTCTTCTACCTGTGCTGTGGAGAGAGTGGGGATAAGACTACTACTTTCTGAGACTTGTTCTCATTGGGCTCAAATCTTTCAGCCTTTTTTCCCTTCTCTATGCTGATACTCTTCCTTCACATCACAGGCAAAAAGGGTCCCCAAATTCCTTGGAAGTGTGATTTGTCAACAGTCTACTTCCTAGGAGAACTCAGACTGTACTTCTGAATTGCCTCTCTGGGCCTGTGTAGAAAACTGTCTGGCTGAGACTACTGTACCTTGCTTTCAGTCTACAGTCCTTAAGCTCAGAGGCCTTACAACCACAAGACTCTCCCTGTTTCAAACTAAATGGGCTTTGGTACCTTTGGAACATCACAGCTAAGGGCTGTCCTGCACAGCCACAAGACTGTCTGGCACGTTCTAGGCTGCCTTCCTAGCCAAAATTCTTTCCAGGTACTCACAATTTGTGATCCAACGGTGCATGTGTAGCAGTCCTAGGCTCTACCTGTGCATTTCTTAAGCTCTAAGGCTTTGTAGCCACAAGGCCCTCCCTGATCCTGCACCTGCAGTAGTCCCAAGCTCTACCTGTGTACCGCTTAAGCTCTAAGGCCTTGCAGCTACAGGACTCTCCCTGTTTCTGCAACCAAACAAGTAGGCTTTGGCACACTGTGACCAAGGGCCCTTCTTGTCTATCAAACACAACCACAAAATTACTTGGCACCTTTTAGGCTGCTGACCTGGCTGCAATTCTCCAATTGCATTCTCTGCTTGCAATCCAAGGGTGGGCTGCACACACTATCCTGTGGCAGCCATAGGCCATTCAGCAAGGCTTAAAGCTCTCTCTTTGTCTGAGAAGTCTTGCTCACCTCGCTGATGATCTTCAATGTTTTCCTGTGAGCTCTGACCACCTCTCAGAGCCAGTTGCTCCTCTGTTTTCCCCAGCTAAGCTGTAAAGGAATTTCCTTTACTAAATCTCAGTCTTCTAAACTCATGCAGATCCACTGGCAAAGCAATCCTACATCACTGCCGTCTTGCCTCTGCTCTTAGGAAACGCAATCTTGAGACGAGACGGGTGTATTATATATATTTTTTGAAATGGTAGATTAACAATTACTGAGCATCTACTATATGCTAAACATTTTGTGTGTGTAACATGCCAGTTAATGCATCAAACCCATAACCCATATTTAACATACAATATAATCATCTCTGTGACATCCTGAAACAATTACAAAGCAAAACTAGAATGGTGAAGAGGTCACCCTTGAATTTTCACAGGTCTATATACACACTTACACCCCAACAAATAACATGTTAAAGGCACCAGTAAGCTTGATCCTGAAGACATAAGTCAATAGTATGAAACACAAGCACAGAGCTACCTTACAAAGCAACTCTGGCTTATCTTTTTCTCATCTTTCTTCAAGGAAATGTAAATAACATGAGTTGAGCCACACCCTCTAGAAAGTACTTTGCGTAGGTCTGCTCATTTGAGACCAAAGAGACTTGCACAGGTGATGCAAGGGTTTTTTAAGTGGCAGAGAAAAATGCTGAATAAAATTATATGAGGCCAGAAATTTCCCTATATATTTCTCTGTCTCCGGACACTTGTACAAGCACTGAACAGATAGTATGAACAACAAAGTCAACTTCATAAAGCAATGTAAATGAAAACACAAAGAAAAAAATGTGATTGAGGTTAAAATGAAAGATAGAGAACAACATAGTAAAAGGAAGAATAAGATTTTAACTGAAGTCATAATGGAAACCACATGAACCTAAATTAAAAAAAAAAAAAAATTCAAAGAAAACAAACCAAAGAGGACCTGAATAAAGAGTAAGAAGAGATGACTAGAAGTTACTTTCACTTTCTACAAAACCGTAGATGGTACACTGGTTCTCACTTAATGGTGACTGGACTCACTTCTGACTCCCTGTGAGGTCTTAGGTATATTACCTGCCTGACTGGTTTAGTAATGGTGCAGTGGCAACACTTGTACTTCACAGAGACGTCTGAGGAATAACCCGGTATAATAATGAACTCCATATATACACCTAGAAAGACTTGGACTGAACAGTGGTTGTGAAGTCAGTGATGACTATGCTCTCAACAGTATCCGCCAAGACCTCCCAACATGATTCCACCAGACTTCTTCTGTTCATATGCTAAGTCCAGCACTTCTCAGATACAGGATGCCACACGGATTACTCAAGAGGCTACTATGATTTCAGGAACTGCATTCATTTTAGACTATCCTTTTGCAATCATCTGTGCATTACACATTTGTATCTGTTTGGAAGGGGACAAAGCAGGCAGCTAGCTTTCAAATAACCACCACAGCCAAACATGAGAAAGATAATAAGCTTTGCAAAAACGATGTGTGTTGTCAGGAGAAGTCTGTATCATCAAGAGCCAGACATCACCACGCTCAGGAGGAACACACTCCAGTCTGTACTACACTCCCCTTACCATTCTACCTGTGAGCACTGCTGAGGAGTCACTGTAACCACAGGCTGAGATTTGTGCCTG
Organism: Ctenodactylus gundi; assembly: GCA_004027205.1. NCBI lineage: Eukaryota > Metazoa > Chordata > Mammalia > Rodentia > Ctenodactylidae > Ctenodactylus > Ctenodactylus gundi. Next base: position 318,879 of record PVKB01001861.1, read on the forward strand.
GGAGGTTTCCAGGGTCTCAAATTTCCAATGCGCAAGTGGCAAGAACACTATATTTGTGCAGCATTTATCTTCTAAAGTAAATAAATCTGGAAATGAGTCTTTAAATTTTTCTAACCACTGACATGTATTATCACAAAGGCACAGTGTGAAACCTACATTTAGAGTTACTTCTGCTGTCTACAGACAGATTTTGCCTCTTTTTTTCTGTGTGGACTTTACCAGAATGGCAAGGAGTCTTCCACCCTTAAAAAAAAAAAAAAAAAAAAAAAAACCTGTAATGAATTCCTATTTAAATGTGGATGAAAAAAAAAAAAAAAAAAAACAGTGTTCTAAAGAAGATTGTTTTTCTAAGCCAGGACTAATTTCTAGCATACTACACAGTATGTCCAGGTGGTAAGGGAGCTCTTGACGATAGGTTCAGGCAGTTAAATCAAGAGTTAGGGAGTGGAGGGTTGCTATTGTATAGACAAATATTTTTAAGCTGGCCAAGTGATATAAAAAAGGAAGCAACATTTGGGGTTGGGGTTGTAGCTCAGTGATTAAAGTACTTGCCTAGGAAGCACAGGGTTCGGAACGTCATGACCCAGTGCCTGATAACAGCTGGGCACGGCAGCACACACCTGCAATCCCAGTAGGTGGGATGCTGATACAGGAGGACTGTCAGGGGTTTAAGGTCACCCTGGGCTACATAGTGAGTTGAGGACCAGCCTGGACAACAGAATCAGACCCTGTCTCAACGAAAGAAACGGGAAAAAGAAAAGAAGAGAGATTAAATAGCAAGATTAATCAAACAGAATCAAGTTTAGAGTGCTAGCTAACCTCCCTAAGCAGGTTTCTTAGTCGGGCATGTGTTCAGTGTTGTTAAAGCATTTCCTCAGTAAATGCCCAATAGCCTCAAAGTGTGGCACTCCAAGTATGCTAAACCCTGCCTGCCATAAATCTGCAAGGTTCTCTGCGAGGGAAAAACTCTTCCATTAACAACTTCTAAAATCACGCCCTAACTAATTCACGTTGGCAGTCTAAAGCTTCCCATCAAAGTCCATTATGTGATCAGGCTGAGTTCAAAGATATACGTGGAGCAAAGGAAAAAACTCAAGTCTAAAGGAAACTAGTAGGGCACAGGGGTGTAAGAGTGAGGAAACTCTTGGTTTTGTATGAAGAAAGGAGGATAAAACTAGAGGGCTGATCAAATGGGTCAGAACATCAGCGTTTGGACTCCATAAAAAGCCATATGTGAGTACGGATCTTTAATATGATATGCATACATACTTAACTTGCTATTTTAATATTTGCTTTTACTTGAGATGTAGTAGGACCCTGCCCAAGGCAAAAAAAAAATTTTAATAGCAATAATAAAAACACTTACTAGTACTTACAGCAAAACATGTGTGGTCACCATGTCTTAAAGAGGGGAAAGAAAAGGTAATTCTGAACATCTGCAGTACATTTCCACATGATAAAACTAAGATACTCCAAAATTATTCTGAAGTTTGGTGGTGCTAGGTGGGGGAAGGGTTGGACAGCAAACACATATAGAAATGTTTATTTAAAAAACAGAAAGGGGGACTCAAAGGCTATTATGGGAAAAGCAGAAATGACAACCTTTGCTGTAAAGTAAAGCTGCTCGTTAATGGAGAAAGTCCAGTGGTCGGTCAGAAAGTAAAGTTTATGTCTTCTCAGACCCATAATCATTGCCTCAATGAATACTCCAGAGAATCAATTGTCTTTTGTTTTTAAACAGTTGTGCTTCACCATGTTATCTCAGATCAAGCACCACCATTAGTCCCTCCCTTGGATTTCTTTTCTAGTACTTGCCTCAGTGAAAGAGAGGGAAGTTGAATACAGCCTTCATCTCCCATCTCATTTTTTTACTTATTTTCAATTCATACCTCTCCTGCACTTTCTCTAGGCACACCTACCTCCTAGTTAAAGCTCCTATGATCAGTCTTCAGATTAAGAACTAAGGGTACCTGGGTTACCACCCTTCCTTTACTTCCTTTACTGTTCCAGTAAAAGAGTTCCAAGCAAGCGGGGCTAGGAACTGCCATAGCCACAGACCAGCCACCAAAAGGCCATGCTACTCGGGTTGTGCCAGCACTTCATGACTGGGGGTGACTTGAGTCCCCACGGGATATTTTGTAACACCTAGAAAAAAATTTATGTTTATTGTCACAACTCAGTGAAGTTACCTTAGTAGACAAAAGCCTAGAATGCTACTAAACATCCTACAAGTCTAAGAACAACCCTCTCAAAAACATCCTCTTGCCCTAAATGTCAACAGCCCTGAGATTGAAAAACTCCGTGGTCTATTTCAAAGTAGCAAATTCTCTTAATAGAAGTCTTCCCTAACACTAATCATGTCGAAAGGGCTGACCCAGCCCACACAGTATCAAGACAAATCTTCCCATATTTCCTCCAGAAGCAAAGAAAGTATGGAGACATTAATGTCAGTTGGGTAGGTCCTGACTTTACTGGATGAACATTTTCCATGGAAAGACCTGGAAATTCTTTGGTACACTCACAATCACTACATGTAAATGTTTAACATGACTTATATATACACAACTAGCTTCCTTGTTAAGTCAATCATTTGAAAGCAAATAGTTTCCTCTCTCTCTCTCTCTCTCTCTCTCTCTCTCTCTCTCTCTCTCTCGACAAGGTCTTGCTAAGTTAGAGTTGTCCAGGCTGTACTCAAAATGCAATTCTTCTGCCTCAGCCTTCCAGAGGGCTAGGATTATACATATGGGCCACCATTCTAGCTAGCCAGCTATAGATTTTCAAAGCACTAATTTGACCTGACTAAAAAGTGTCAACAAGCACTGGTACTAAAAAATAAAAGAAGAGGAAAGAAATAAGGAAGATTTTTCATCAGGTCAAATGTCCTAATTCTGTTGGAACATTAATGGCAACCTCCATTTCTCAGTTGCATTACACTTCATACAGAGCTTCATTTGAACCCACATGGGTTACTTTCCCAGAATCCACCACTCCTGAAAAGTGTTGCAGACTATGTGATAGATGTGAAACTCAATATGCTGTCAATCCAGAGATTAAGATGTCAGGCAAACCAATTGTAAAAGAAAAAATAAATAGGAAAAAAAAACTGTCTCGTGATTGAAAACAATGACAACCTCAAAAGCTACCTGTGAAAGTAGTCAGACTATGTACTTTAAATGCTACTACTTGCAGACAGGCTTTTTTACCAAAAAATTACTTACTTATTATCTAAGTCAGCAGTCTCCATACTTTCTTAAAAGGTCAGGTTGTAAATATTTTAGGTTTTGTGTGCCAAGAACAAAATGGAAAATATTATTCATACAGGTACTTACATAATCATTTCAATGTAGGCATTTAAAAATGTAAAGGCCATTCTTAGCTCTTAGGCTGTTTAAAAAAAAAAAAAAAAGCCAGCAGGCCACATTTAGCTATAGTGTGCCAATTCCTAATCTACATAAGCAACAGATCTTTATAATTTTGACTTTGGCATCTCAACTCACTTTTATTTCTTTTATCCTTTTCTACAAGCAATTCATATAAAATTATAGTTTTCCTTTAGTAAGTAGAACTTAATTCACCCTTTATACAAGCTTCAGCATCTGCAACCACAGCCACTCCTAGGAATCACCCAGCAGCAACTCTGCTGCCTTATTTAACACTGTCCATAACACTTAAGAGATCTCCAACTCCAATGCCAAACTAGAAACACAAATACAGTAGCCCTTTTGCACTCAAGTTGGTGAGTAGGAAAGTAGATTTTGCTTTACCAAATTTTCAGGCAATTAAAGCAGCAGTGAAATGGGTGCCAGTAAAGAGTCATAAATACAATTTTAATGTCACACAATTGATATAGAAAGAAACCCAAAATACTAAGTGAGAATTAGATAAAAAGTAAAGCCAACTTGGTGAGAGAGAGCATTTCTTCTTGGCAGTGAGGCAATCGTAAAGTTAAAAAAAAAAATGGAAAAGACAGGCTAACTCTGAACAGAGAAAAAGAAAAAGGTCCACCAACTCTAAGCACCACCCATTTGTCATCATTCTCTGCTCACAAAGTCCATCTACTCCCTAAGAAACTGTGGAAGGCCAATGGCTTTTATTTCCCTCAGCTAACAATAGACCAGGCAGACCTAGCTCTGATGCTATCTTGTATACAGCAGAACTCAATGCTCTACTCCTCACTGACCTCACAGATTCCCAGTCCCTAATTCAACAGGCTTTGATAAGATGTGGCAATAAAAAAAAAAAAAAGTCTTTGGCATTTACCCCCCCACACACACACCCACTTTTGTGTAAATATAGAAAATGACCCTGGGCAAGAAGTCAGAAGACCAGAATCTGTCTTTAGTCTATTCTTGATCAGACTGAAATCCTCAACAGACTTAAGGAATGGCTAGAAATAATACTAGAACCAGAAGATCCAAATCCAAATCCCAGATCTACCACAACTAGCTCTGAGAACCTGAACCCAATCACACCACCCCTCTGGGGCTCAGTCTCATCTGTGAAGCAGAAAAACCACCATCCACCTCAGTTTCATCAGGAAGACAAAATGAGACCTCACAGAAAGCAATTAGCCCAGGCTGATCTTAGTATATGCTCAATAAATGTTTTGTGTTGACAAAGCTGAATTTCTCTGAGCCTTGGTGTCCTGTATAGGATGCCAGGAGCATCTCGGGAAACCATTATACAGCACATTCTATAAACTATCAATGTAAAGTATGAATGTTCCCATTTAACACAGTGAGGACCTTGATACAGCTAAGCTTGTCTCAGTTCCCAGCTGCCACAGCCTGTGAAGCACACTGAAGTACCCACAGAACCAGGGTTTATAGTTCTTTCTCAGTATTGAGGTTTTATTTGTGATGGACTGTTTTACCAAATCATGAGGAATTAAATTAGCTGCCAAAGAGTGTTTTTCAGAAAGCCATCAGTTCTATCACGATGAGGACAGTAATCAGTCTCCTCCGGCACAACTTCCCCCATTCTCTGCCCACCCTCCTTTTGCCCTCCTCTCATCTCCTGCCACTTTCTTTTCTCAGCAGGTTCTGATGCCTTTCTGTCTAATGGCCTCCTAGGGCTACACGACTCTCTATTAAAGTAAAAAGCAGCCAATTATGCTCATTAAAATCAATATGGGGTAAAACCTGAACTATATCAAATTAGCTTACAGCATTCAAACTTTAAAGAAGGTATTATAATTTAAAGATAAAGTAACTGATGCTAAATAGAAATAAATATAGGCAAAAGCTGTGGAATCTTACTTTTGGATTTATTGTCGATGAGGGTGCAAAGAGAGCATTTTTCAATAAAAACTGGCATTCATCCTGAATGTTTTGCTCAGAGAAAATAAAAGTTGAAGAGAACAAATGGAATCATTGTTACACTGGCATCAGTCAATAATTCCGCATTATCTCAAAAAATACACTATTCAAAATTAAGTTATTCAAAGAAAAAGAAGGGAGAAATATTCAGTACTAGAGGTGAATACTTCTAGGAGTAAATGAAAAGACAGGCCTGGGAAAGATCACACAAACCAGGACCTTGATGGTCACGAAAGATCAGGTATATATGAAAAAAAGTGACCAATCAAAAACGATTTGTGTATGTGGAAAGAATCTCACATCATCCTCATCTGCATTCACAACCGTGGCAGCATAGCTCCACCAAGATTTCAATAAACTCAATATATCCAATCTTTCCCCATCCCCAGGCTCTCCTGCTGACAGCACTCACCTGTCCACTCACCCACCATCTGTCCGTACACCAACCCACAATAGTTGTCTGTTCTTCCTCAAGGCTCCCAGCACTCAGTTCTTGAATTACCAAGGCCTTTCCTTTGGTGGGTATGACCTTTCCCTTCAACTTCCAAGGCCACTACCCAGATGCAGACTCTTGGTTACCTGAACAACCAAAGTACCTTTCTAATTTCCACCCATGCCTTTTGTCTCTTCCCACACAATCCAGTATGACCTGACCATCTTCTCTGCTAACCACTCGTTAGGTCAAATGCCTTCAAATGCATTGGCTATGAAGTAAAAGCCCTGCATTTAATACTCAGAGCCCTCAGGGATCTGATCTCAAGCTTCTGTTCAGCTTTATTTCCTTGCCTTCTGGGAAGATGAAATTCCAGATGTTCTAAACATGATGTGTCTCAAACCCACCTCAGTTTCCACCTTTGTGGCTTCACCCGGCCATCCCTCCTGCTTTCTCACCACCACTGCATGTTGAAATTCTTCCTGCCTGTGACCACTGGAGAAATTATGTCAATTTGAGGCAATCAGTGTTGTGGTTAGGATCCGGAGAGTCCCCCAAAAGTCTCATGTATTTTGATGTTATGGATTGTCTATGGAACCATGCGATGTTGGTCGATTGGGGTCTGGTCTGGAGGGGTGGATTGAAGTTAAGACTAAAGGCATGTGAGTTAGGATTCGGTGTGTAGTGGCCACACCTGGATGCAGGAGGGACTAATTACTGGGCGGAGATCTGAAAGGAAACAAAAGCTGCACCTGCCTTGCTGGAGGACCGGGGACTGGTCTCAACTAGCCTCAGCTGGCCTTCCTGTTAGTCCGGAGAAGCTGCCTCCACCTCTCTCTCTGCCATGTACTTCGATTGTTGCTGGCCACCCCTGAATGGACTGTGACCTTTGAGACTGTGAGCTAAAAAACAAACCTTTCCTTTCCTAAGTTAGTGGGTGTCAGGTATTGAGTCACAGCAACGAAAAAGTAACTAAGACAATCAGGAACCATACTTAGATTAGGCAATTAGGAACTAGCCTGGGATAGAGTATGCGTAACTTGTGAGCCAGTGAATGAGGGAAGAACATACATCCGGATGTGGGAAGCCCAACTGGGAACTCAAACGATATAAAAGAAAGGAATAAGAAAGACTGTTACAGCTTCTCCCTCTAGGAAAGCTCCTGCCTTCACAATTGTCTATGGATGCCAACTTGCTACACACCACATATCTTCATCACAGATTCTCTCCAGTCTCGACTTGTGCCTGTCTACTCATCGCTCATCTTCAGTTTCTGATCTTCAGTCTCCATTCTTCACCATTGTTCTTCAACCAAGCTCCACAGCCGACTCTCACTGGCTGCAGTCCCAGATGGGTGTTCTACCTCACAGCTAAGCAGCCATTGGACCCTCCAGTTCTCACATGTGCAAGTCGCCATCTTGATCTATCTCTGTCCTCACACTTGTAAGCCTTCCAAATAGATCCTTTTGTTATAATTTCTGTAAATTCTGCCTTTTGTAAAAACTCACCATACTAATACACTGCCTCAAGGTCCAGGACTGCCATGAATGGAGCCATTTGTCAACTTTCCTGCCTTTGTGTACACAGCACGTGTTACTGGATGTTCAGTTAACCACTCCCAAGACGTGGTAGCATGCACAGGTGAGCAGAGAGCGAGAATTATAGGGATACGATGTTGGCTGCAACATCCACTATGTGTGACTGGAAACAGGTTATCACTTTGTGCCTAGTTTTCTTATCTGTACGATGAAGTTGATGATAACAATACTTACTCAGTGCAGAACATGGCATAGAATGGGCCTCAGAAATTGTTATTTAATTGCCTACCTGAATCTTTGAACGAGATCACAAAATTTCCATGGATTCTCTCAGGATCTTACACATTTGATGTGCAACCAACAATGTACATCACATTTAAGGAAAAAAAAAAAAAGACTTCTAGTTAAAATCAAAATTCCTGCTTCACTCCAAACAGAAAGCAATAATAGAGAAAATATAATGTGTACAATCAGTGTGAATTTTTCCAATACTGACAAAATAAACCACAAAACAATTCTCTGGATATTTTAAGCCACTTTTTCACTCATTAAAATATTTACTGAGCACCTATAGGCAATACCAGAGGCCTATAAATACTTATAGAATGTACCAACCAGGTTAAAAATTACTGCATTAAAACAGACAGAAATTTTTCAGTTCTGTAATATGTATAAGATACATTCCTTATAAAAGACAGGGTATATAAAATGCCATGTTGTAACGGTGGGTATTGTCTTAAGTAAGCTTTGTTAACAAAAACAGAATTTTTAAAGATGTAGAATCAGGTTGGAAATACCTACCATCAGACAAAGCATGGCTTAGTAAACAGAAATGGAGACAAATGTACATTTAAAGAGAAGTCATACAGTTTTGAGAGAGAGGCACTGGAGTGTCAGCTAGAAATCCAGGCAGAGATTATAAGAAAGACATTTGAACCATCAACAAAAGGCCTAAAGTCCTAAGAATTTCTACATCACAACCTTTGCCTGGATGGATTTCCTTCTGGCCTGGGAACATTTTGAACAAATACATCAGAAGACCAAGAATTCATGTCACCTATTTCTTCTCTATATCCAGAGTCCAGAGGGAATCCCAGGTCCCATTCCTGGGGGTTTTGTCTTATGTTGCTGGCAACTGTGATCCCCAATTATAGAAGTACTATTTTTACCCAGCTACTTAGAAAGGCAAGAAGGACAAGTCTAGAAGATCAGTATAGGCATAGCAGTAAGAGACACACCACTTCCCTTCAAGCATTTTATGGTATTAAGGTCCAAAGACCTTCAACTCTTTTCTAAAAACAAGGCAAGAAAATAGTAAAAAGAGCAAGTATAAGAGGATCCTAGTGTATATTAATAAATGCATTTTCTCCTTTAATAAGATCAGTAGTATATATATATATTTTACATAGAACACTGTGTTCTTAGCAGAAAAACCCCAAGAATAAGGTACACAAATACCACATCAGACACTGTCCGGTCAAATCAACCTGTAGGGAAAGGCATCAGACAGAACCAGTGAGTAATGCTGAGTCTCAGCCAACCCTGAGCTCACATTAGAATGTCCACTGTAGTTCCCGGATGATGATTTTTGGTCTTTGAAATAAGTTTCGATTACAACCTTTCTGTTTCTATTGTTTCTTGCCAAAGAAGAGGTTTCACCGTCAGCCTTTTCCAGACCACTGAAAGATAGCAAGACACTAAGGCAACCTAACTCTCTCCATATGCAATTCCTGCCAACTCCAAATCTCCTGCGACAATAGGCTAAAAGACGCCAAGAGATGGGGTTTATGTGAGGTCCAACACCTCTGCCTGGGAATGAATCATAAAACCACTAGCACTCCATTTTCCAGCACAATACCATCCAGTTCCAAACTGGTCGAATCATGCATAATAAAAAAGAAATTAGAAACACACAGAACTTAAAGCCCTAATTACATTTTACATACAGTTTTAGGTTCATTTCATTTAACAAAACAGCAAAGATCAGCATTCATTTAACAAAGATCAGGGAGCTTCTTTATTCAACCTAAGTTATTCTTACTGGTTTAATAACAAAGGCAGTCATACATTTTTCCTAATAAAAATTTTTAAACTACCCTGATAAAAATATAATCTATTAAAATAAAACTCAATGGACAAAAGGAGAGCAGGAAAGTCCTTGTTACCTAGACAAGATACTTATGTGCACAAAATACTCAACTTCATTGTAAAACTAAAATTTTGCACTTATACATATCAATGAAATGGGAAAAAAACTCAATGGAGAATACAATAACAGTTTACAACAAACTTGGCCTTACAGAATAACTAACAGGAAAAAAATTACCCAGTTATTGGGCAATGGAAACAACTATTTGTATATAATTTAAAAATTCTTCAGGTCACAAATTAAATGCACAATTTTTATATTCTAACATAGCATTTTTCACACACATCTTCAAAAAATAAGCAATGAGACAAGAAGAAGGTAAACCAAATACATTTCAGAAGCACTGCCTTCCTCCATCCTCTGCCTGAAAATGATCCATGCATGTTAGTGTATTAAGAAGTCCAAGGAATTCTTTGATGATCTCTATAGAACCCAGCTATTCCCAAAATTCATCTGGTCCCCTAATTCTTGCCTTTTCATTACATATATCAATATCCCATAAAATGGGTGCTCAGCTCAGCATATTTTCAGAAAGGTTCTGCTAGAAAAAGGATAAGATGGAATGACTGAACAGCTGACACTCTGTGGAGTCAACCCAATTCAACTATCAACTTCATTATTTGTTAGTTGTGCAACACTGGTCAAACATGTCCCTTTGTTCTCCCAGGCAAAATGGTCAAATAACAATACGGGCCTGTACATCTGATGGAAATAGTCTCCTGGGGTCCCCACACAGCTGGCTCCTTTATTGTAATGGGGGTCTCAGTTCATAAGGTTTCCCTTCATAGATGCCTTTCCTGGCCACTCAATACAAAAATTAGCTTCACTCAGTGCTTCACCTGCCTTTATTAATGGCACTTTTCTGTTTAACTGTAAAATTGTCACCTGTTGCCTCCCTACATAATGCAAGTGGTTTGGAGCCAAAGTACTGGTTATCTTTGCTATATCCTCAAATTGATCTCAATAAGAATTCACTCAATGAACGAATAAAGAAATGAACCAATAGATTAAGAGATAAACACGGTGGCTATGAGAATTTAGTGTGAATCAATATAAGACGGACTTCATAGTAACTAACACATAAATGATTATGTAAAGGCTTTGGAAAATTTTTGATGAGCTATAACTCATCAATATAATCATAATCATAATTTTTCCTAATGTAAATTCAAGATTCTTGGATACCTCTTCCTTATTTCATGGGTAAACATGTCATGATATTTACTCAGAGGTGTGTTGGTAAACAGGCTTTCATGAAGAAGAGGAGGGGATGTGCTAAGAGTTCACTAATTTCTATGGTGTAAATATTCCAACTGCAAACTATAGCAGGCTGTTAATTTAAAAGCAGGCTAACAAAATTTCTGAAAATTAACAAATGATACTCATAAGCTACTACAACCTTTCTCTAAGAATGTTCTTTCAAGCTTTCAAGTCTGGAACTCAAAGTTGTTGAGTTCAATTTTAAAATAAATTGTTTTAATATAGGAACACATTTTCCATATATCCCCCTTCTTAATGAGACAACAAAGAGCTATCCATTGACTTTGGTTTGATGCCCAAGGAAATCAGTTGGATGTACTGGACTACATTTTCTGTACCACCCACTGTATGCTTTCAAATTAATGTGTAAAACTCGAAACACGATCTCTTTCCACTCACCGGACATTGTAAGAACCAACAACTCCAGAAAACACAAGTTGCATCATGCTTAAATTCATTTAAATAGAAGTAGCCACATAGTATACTCAAGTACCACTCTCAGTGAGAAGAATCTAACATAGCAAGAGAAGAATGACCTCATACTGATGAGACCCAATGTAGAGAGATGGAAGCTGTTTCCAACAGATTTTTCTCTAGCTTCACACCTGGATGCTTATGTAACACCCAAAACAAAGCATCTACTATTTCCATCAATTGTGATCTTTTACCAATCAATTTTGAGATTGCACAAGCAAAATTTCAAAATCTTCACTCTACACATAAGTAATAAATGCCAGTAATTGGTGTTCTTCTGCAAACTAGATAGGAGGTATGCAGAATCGGACAGGAGAGAACTGGCTTCTGATTTATTATATTCATTATCTATTGCTGTGCAACAAATTACTTCAAAATTCAGCAGCCTAAACCAACATACATTTATCATCTCACAGTTTAGATGGGTCAGGAATACCGACATAGCTTATAGATGTTCTCTGTTTCATTGTCTCTCACAGGCTATAACCAAGGTTTTAGCCAAGGTCCTGTCATCTCATCTCAAAGCCCAACTGCAGAGGAATTACTTCCAAACACATCAAATAGTTGCCAGCAGTTTTCAGTGCTTTGCGGCTGAGATTCTGAGTACCTTCCGTCTTTAATGGAAGTTGGCTGGAGGATGCCCTTAGCAACTTACTACATGGGCCTCTCCACATAACAGCTTGCTTCATCAAAGCAAACAATCTATGAAGGCAACAGAGTCTGCTTCCAAGAGTAGAAACAGCAGTCTAATGAAACCTAATCATGGAAGTGACGGTGGCATTCTGTTACCTTTGCCATACTGCACTGTGTAGATGCCAGTTTCTAGGAGTAACTAATACTCAAGGGAAGAGGACCGTACAAGGGTGTAAACCCCAAGATAGTAATCACTGGGGACTATCTTAAAAATGTACCCACTGCACGCACATTCTGGAATACAAATGGGACAACTAGAGTCAACAAAACTTCTCTTTAAGTATCTCAACATGAAATGTCACCATGCAGTTTCTAAAGCACATGGCTAAAGTCTCATGAAAACAAAATGAGGAAGAATAACAGTAGAGGACATTAAATTTAAAATCACAAGTGTGTTCAAACATTCTAATACAATATATATCAGAGAAAACTCCTGAGAATATCTGCATTTTAGCAAATCCTATCATGGAAGTCATACTTTCTGATGACCAAACAAATGACTCATAAGAACTGCCCATCTGAACAGGTATTCACTGCCAAGAAATCTAGTGTGTTCCGGAATTTTTATTTATTGCTGCAGAATACTTTTAAAAATCAAATACATCTTTACTGCTTGTGATTTGCTATGAGATCTACATCTACTCTGAGAGTTCAGCTTTCATGATACTTTTAAGATCCATATCTACCACAGTGGCAAGGACTGCTTGCTGTAACAAATTTAAATTCTGGCTGTCATCCTCATATATTCCAAGCTTTATCTAACCACAGGTTCTCAGACATCTCAGTATTCCTATATTCAATGATGACAGCAGGCCAGAGAGACTGCCTATGAAGGACTTAAATGCTTTAATCCATTAAGGACAAAACACATACTCAAAAAACCTGGAACACTGTGTCCCAGAAAAATGTAAATACAGACCAAGATTATCTTAAACCTAAACGTTCAAAATTGACCTGAACATTTTACCATTCTTTTCACAAACACCCACGTTTTATTTTCTATAAACTCAACCCCTTGATTCAGTTACAAAAATACTCAAGTTTATTGTGTTGCTAGTCACCTATTTGTTTTGTTCCTAGAGAGATAATACTTGATAGGTAATTAAACTTAAGCTGTACTGTATTTTAAAGATCCCAAAACCATAGCCACCTGGGGAAAGCTTTTGTAAACCACCTCAAGGCTGACATGTGCCACCCACACTTGGATCCTGAGGATACACTGAATAATAAGGGAACATCTGTGTAGTGTGAGAGCAAAGTGAGACAAAATTCCAGCTCAACAATCATAAGCAGAAAGGAAAGTTACAAAGCAAATGACAAAGGAAACTTTGTGGAAGCTGCACATAATCTACTGACCTGTGAAAATAGCTCGATAATGTATTTTAACTTGTAAAATAAAGCTTTGGAGAAATTGAGTGCATGGTCTTACCTCTCTAAGATGGATGTTTTCCTTCTCTTTCTGGTCTAAAATCACTTCCAAGTGGCTAACCTGAGACTCTGCCTCTGCCATCCGGCGTGTCCTTTCATTGTCATCCTCAAGGCTTTTGGATGGCAAACCTTTACTTTGCAACATCTCTAGGAGCTTTTTAATTGACTCATCACGGGCATTGAGGGTCTGTTTCTGCGTTTCTATTCTGAGCTCCATTTCCTCCAGGGTCTTCCTCAAAAGGAACAGCTCCTTGGCCTGCCTGTCATGCTCAGCTTGCAGCCTCCTGAAGTTCTCCTCTGTCAGTTCGATGGTGAAGTGCTCAGCCCCGCGGCTGCCACTCTCCTGCTGCAGAAGGTGGTTGAGGTCTCTCTGGGTTCGCAGCTCATCCTGAAGGGCCTGGATTGTCAACTGCAGGTGCTGCAGTGAGAAAGATGGAGAAGGAGAGGAGAAAGAAGAGAAAAGTCAATGAGAACACCCAACGCTACCTGCTGCTTCCACACCATGAGGATGGATGTCAAATCATGAGGTCCAGGGGGCAGCTGTGAAGTCGTCCCTGGGGACTTCAGAAGCATGGGACAGCACATGGAGGGGAGAATTAATTCAGTGATGCTTTCTGAATGCCGCAGGAAAAGAGAAATGCACACACACACAGGAACAGTATATTAGTGTTGATCACAAGGAAAACTGCACATCTACAGAGTTGTAATTTAGAAAGTAAGGGGGTTAGAGGGAAAAATTCACAAACACACCTTCTTAATGCCCACAAATGCTCCAGACTCAGTATTCCTTGTTTCCTAAGATTTTTTGATTCTACTTTCCATTATTTTCCATGATAAATGCATGTCCATTTAAAAATGAAAATAATAGCATCCACTACAAGTAGACACAAACAAGGATTTTATTTTTTACAAATAAAGCTGTGAGCAGGTTTAATAAACAGGATTACTGCCTCTGCAAGCAAAAGGGAATGAATGCAGACACAGACAAACACACCCGAACACATGAGGAGGGAGGCTAGGCAGAGCAAAACAAACAAGCTGCAAAAAGTAGACAAACCTTGGTTCTTCTGGCTTCCAGTAACTGCACAGCATGGGAAATGGAAAAAAAAAAAAAAATGAAGCAAAAAATCAACACAAAGAAAAATCCAGTGCAAGCAAACGATATTTAACAGAAAGAACTTAATCAACATAGAGTACCTTCACAGAAGAAATAAAAAGAAGGGAAAAAAATCATTAGAGCAAAAACCCATAAGCTATAATACATAGGACCTACAGCATTGATGTTTGATAAGTGGGGGGGATAAAAAGAAAAACTTGAGGTTTTTTTCTACCTTTTTTTCCCCAAATCTCAGGGACCCAGGACCCAAATGTCTTGGATATTTTATCAAGGAGGAAAGCCAGCACTCCAGAAGCACCTGAACATTGTTTCAGATCACCATTGAAACTAAAATCAAGTGAAAGCACCACAGAAGCAGAAAAGTAGTTATCAGATGAGAAAAAAAGAAGCTTCTGGGATAAAATTAAGTTAGCTGATGAGGTCAGCAACCCTTCCCCATAAGACCAACCTTTAAGCTGACCAGAAGAAGCAACCACAGCCTGGAGGTTTGTTTTGTTTGTTTGTTTGTTTAATGTCAGCGGCAATCCAGCAGGCCTCAAAAACAGCAGTTACTTATCCACAGACACATAATTGTACCTGGGACCAGACACAACACTAAACACAGTAACTGAAATGGACAGAAGGCAGGACTCCAGCCCACAAGGAATTGTACTATGGTAAGGTGTTCATAACACTAGGTCTGAGTTATAGAGACATCAGAATAGTCAACACTTTTGAAATCCGTCTGAAATACTACGGCTGAAAGTCAGAGGCACTGAGTGTGGCATGGTGTCACAAACAAGTGGATCATATACTGAGTATCCATTCCACGTTCCCATGAGGGAATGTTCACTGAGAAATTCCTAAAGCACAGGGCACAAGTACTGTCATTCTTACTTACGTGCCACATAAGGTGTTAAATGGAAACTAATAAACTAGCATGTGTTCAATAATAGAAATTCTGAATTTTTTGTCATATAATGCACCTTACAAAGGGTAAAATTTACTGGTTTTTAGTATACTCACAAAGCTAGGCATCCATCCACACAACACATTTTATACATTTCCATCACCTCCAAAGAAGCCCTGGACCCTTTTAGCAGTTACTCCCCATTCCTTCCCCATTCTCAGGTGCCATTAACTACCAATTTCTGTCTCTACACTGGACACTTAATATCAAGAAAATCATACGCTAAGTGGCTTTTTTTCATGTAACATGTTTACAGTTTATCCATGTAACAAATAATGAGTATCAAGTTCTCATTCCTTTTTGCAGCTAAATTTTAGTCTATTATAGTAGCATACTACATTGTACTTATCAATTTATTAGTAGATTAACATACAAATATTAATAGCATTATTCATATTGCCTAAAAGTAGAAATAATTCCTGTATCAACCAGCTAATATCCAAAGGAATGTTATTCAGCCATAAAAAGGAATGAAGTACTAATACATACAAGGACGATCCTTGAAAACATTATAGCAGTGGGAAACAAACCAATTACAAAAGACACCACAAGTTATATGATTCTTTTCATGGAATACACAGAAAAAAATAAATCCATAGACAGAAATAAATTAGTGATTTCAAAAAAGTAGGAGGGGGAAATGGGCCATAGCTATTTAAAAGTATGGATTTTCTTTTTAAAGTTATAAAAATGTTCTCAAATTAGAGGTGTCAATGGTGTAACTTCATGAACACAATAAAACCAATGAATTTTACACTTTACACGGGTGAATAGTACAGTAAATGAAGTATGCCTCTATGAACCTGTTGCAAAATAAGACAATACAATAAGAAAAACCATCAGGTGGGACCCTCAGGTAAATAGTCTTTTTCACTAGTGCTCCATTCCTAAACCAGTCAAAACAAAGTCCACAGACCTACATACAGCTGGCAGCCCAGTGATATGGCTGTTTCCACATCTACAGGGAGCATGCCTTCACAACTATCTTCTGGTTATATATTCCTGATGAGGGCAAAACTTTGTTCTCTGAAGGTGTGCTGAATTTGCGAAATGATTAAGTTCACTTGGAGATTTACAATGAATTAAAATGGTCAGAATTAAAGTTGTTTTTGGAGAATTAGCAAAAATAAGATTTACTTTCTGGTGTGACTCATAAGCTGGCCAAAAGAGAATCCCCCCCCCCAAGTGTTTCCAAAATTCTTTGAGTAGAAACACAATGTTGGAAGAACAATTATGTAAAGAAGCTTTCTCTTTAGACGAACAATTTATCTATCAGCCTGTTCTTTTGTTTCCAACATATGAGATGGAAATCATCCTAATACCTGCCTTATTCCCATGAAGAATAACTGAGTTAATTCATCCCAAGTGCAAGACACAGTATGAGGGAAAGAAAAAAGCTGGAAACTTATAAGAGGAGGAAAGTAGGAATGGAAGGAGAAAGGATAATAAAAAGGGAATAAAAGAAGAAAGGAAGAAAGAGATGGTGACGAAATTGGTCCATTTATCCATTCAATATCCATTTATCCAGTCTCTCCCTCATGGTCATGAAATACAGATGAATGACAGACAGACAGACAGATAGGTCAATAGAAAGTCGGTTTTTACTGTCCCTGTGGACAAGTAAACCAACAAGATGTCATGCGAGTTATGATTGATGTCATAGTCTGCTGGCTAAAAATAGAGAGAAAATGTAATCCATCTCAAGCTCTTCCCAAGTCAAGTGACCACTAAATTCAATACTGAAGGGGAAATTGAGAAGCTGCCCATTGAAGAAAAATAGAAAGAGAAGAAACCATGTCAGGGCACAGAGGCAGAGACTTGACCTGTTAAGGAACAGTAACAAGAATCTGTATGACACTTACCAAGGAATTTTACACGTCACATGAATTCTATGATCACATGTGGTTCTAAGCCCTTGTTATCCTCAAAGCTGCCTTATGGCCTCCACTGAATAAATGAGAAAACAGAGACACAAAGAAATCAAGTAACTTCCTCCAGGTCATCAAGCAAGGTTAGTGGCACTGCCTGGTGTGTGAAACACACTACCACCTGCTGTCCAAAGTGGCACAAATTCTTCAGGATGGCCAAAGAGAGGTGGTGGGTGGGTAAGAGCAGCCAAGCAGGCACTTAAAATAGTTACACCAATTCTCATAATTAAGAATTAGCCACACTAACCAGACATTTCTCATACAGAGGTGACTGCAATAGGTAGCTTCTAGGTAGCGCATTTACTAAGAAGCAACATTTGCTTTCTATGTAGTCTCTTCATTAGTCACTAAATGATTTTAGCGTGAGCAAATACAACCTGATAATCAAGTCAAAAATTTCATGTTCAAAAATTTCTCAAATTTACA
Source organism: Ctenodactylus gundi (assembly GCA_004027205.1). Taxonomy (NCBI): domain Eukaryota; kingdom Metazoa; phylum Chordata; class Mammalia; order Rodentia; family Ctenodactylidae; genus Ctenodactylus; species Ctenodactylus gundi. The sequence continues at coordinate 336,592 of PVKB01001861.1, forward strand.
TTTACATTTAATTTTCATTCTCCTTCAACATATTCAAAAGCTGGAATCTTCTCGTTCCTACAAAAAGAAACCTTCAGCAAGATGTGTGTACTTTGGAAAGATTGATCTTCTTGCTGTGTCACACCACTGAAGTTGAAAAGGGGATCTGAAGTAATTTACTTTGTTTTCATTCATATACTCTCTCTCCCCTCTTCACTCTTCACAGCTCACTTTATTTTCATTCTTATACTATCAACAAATTCAACTCAGTCAAGTTTTAAAAATCACCCCACATCTCACCATGATCGGAAGGAATACCATTAAGAACATTAAAAAGGGGCTGGGCCACAGCTCAGTAGCTCAGTGAGTACAGCATTTGCTTCATGTGCTCTAGACTCCTCGGCACCATATAACAGCTGGGCGTGGTGATGAAACCTGTAATCCCAGCACTCGGGAGGCTAAGGCAGGAGGATTACCATGAGTTGTAGGCCAATGCGGGCACCATAGTGAATTCAAGAGCAGACTGGATGACAGAGCATGACCCTTTCTCCAAAAAAAAAAAAGAAAGAAGAAAGAAAAGGAAAGAAAACAATAGCTGCTAGCAAGAATGTAGGGGAAAGAGAATCCTTATCTACTACTGATAGGAATTGAAATCAGTAGAATCATAATGACAAAAATATGAAAAGTCTGCTAAAAGCTAAAAATAAAACTATCATGTGACCCAGGTACACAACTCCTTCGTATGCACCTATGGCAATTAAAGTCATCACACTACTGAGACACTTGGATCCCCATGTTCATCATGGCAGCATTCACAACAGCCACATCATGGAAACAGCCTAGGTGTCTTGTCAACAGATGAATGGACAAAGAAAATGTAGTACGTATACATAATGGAGTATTATTCAACCACAAAAAATAACAAAATTGGCAGAAAAGTAGATGGAACTGGAAATATTCATGTTAAGCACAATAAGCCAGAATCAGAAAGTATCACATTTTCTCTCATGTGTGGAATTTGAGGGGAGGGTGAAAAGGAAAAAGGCTTTAAGAGGAGGAGAACATGGAGAGAATTAGGACAACAGAGGAGATGAATATGATCAAAATATGGTATATGCATGTATAAAAAAATCTTTCAATGAAGCCCAATATGCTAAACAATATGCACTAAAAACACTTATCAAGTTATTGATAAGTGGTAAGTGATCTCTGATTAGATATTTTACAAGAAAAGTGTCAATCTAAAAACATAATAACAGTACTTTTGGTAATAAACTGTTGAAAAATAACATCCTCTCTGTGCCTCAGTTTCCCTTGTTGTAAGAAGAAGTAATAATTTCTATTACCTAGGAATTACTAAACTTAATTAAGTTAAATATTTTAATGAAAATTAAATGGGTTAATGCATACAGCAATTCAGAAAGTACCAAGCACAGAACACTTATATCTATCCAGATGGACTAATAAAACTGATGCAGAAACAACAGGGAAAAATGCATTCTAAGTGACAGACTTACTTGCTGACATACAATCAGAACTTTGAAAGCTCAAAGAAAAGTGAAAGATCAGCTTCACAACATTATTTTATAAATGAGAAAAAACATAACCAGAGATTAATCAGACCCAAATATGTGCTGTGCGCACACACACGCACGCACGCGCGCACACACACACACACGCACACACACACACACACACACACTGCCAAGCCTAGTCCTTACTAGAACTCCACCCTAGTAAGAATGGATCAAAAAAGAGTGGCTCTGTGTTTGACAGTCTAGGAACTGGCCATGTGTCTCCTCCAGGAAGAATGAGACATCATGACTTAAATCATTCACTTCCGGACTGGGAACAAAAATTCTCAGGGCTCAAAAATACAAGAAAAAAATAACCACTAACACTCCAAGGGTTTCATGGTTGAAAGTCAGAGGCAGAACAGAAACGTTTTTGAACTCTAAGTAAACAAATTATTTCTGAAGAGATACATAACTAAAAAGTCAGCACATGAAAATATCTACAAAAAGAACACACAGATTTGAAAATAAGACACATAATGAAAAATAGAAAACTATAGTGTTAGAAATAAAAACCTAACAGATAGATTAAGAGAAAAGAGAAAATCAATAAACAATGACACAACAGGAATAATCTACAGAGCAAAATGTTGGTTCTTTGAAATGTCTAACGAAATAACCTCTCAGAAATGACAACACATGAGATTTAAAAGGTGATATGCAAATGCTTTTAGCCATATGCCAATAAATTTGAAAATTCAATGAAATCGACAAAGGACTAAAAAGTATCTGACACAATGTTACCTCTAGAATAGGAAACCTGAAGATATCCTTACCTCTTAAATAAACTGAGTCTCTGGCTTAAGATTCTTCCCACAAAAAAAAAGAGTTACATGATTCCAATTTATACTAACTCTTTTCCAGAAAGAATTTCTCCTCCAATTCATCCTATGAGAAATGATTGTCTTGACACCAAAGCTAGACATCAGCTACATGAGAAAGGTAACTGATGCCAAATTTCACGCCTAAACAATATGTACTCCTAACAAAAGAATTCAGGAGTGTATAAGAAAATACATCATGACCAAGTAGGGTTACTTCAGCACCAAACAAACTGTTCATGTAAATAAATCAACACAAAAAGAAGAAAAATTATTATGATGAGCTCAAGATATAAAAGTGCTTTGTGTTTTGAAAAAGAATTTCCTTAACTTATAGTGCATCAAATGTAAATAGGCAATAAACATCTTTCTTAATGTTAATGTCAGAGGCATTCTCTTTAAAATGAGAAAGAATGCCCACTATCACCACCACTTATTCTCAATGTCCTAGAAAGGCTTGAGTCAAACAATAAGACCATGAAGTATGTAGAAAGACTAACAGTGCAAGGTCACTGTGAAGAAACAAGCCCATAATACCAGCACTTGGGGAGTCTGAGGCCAGAGGATCACAAACTTAAGCCCACTCTGAGCAAACTGGTAATTTAGCAAGATCCTGTCTCAAAGTTGAAGATAAAAATGAGTTGAGGATGTAGTTCAGTGTGAAGGCCCTAAGTCCAATCCCCAATACCACAAACAAAAGAAGAATAACAGTAGAAAAGAAGAAAATTTATAATATTATCAATTGCATTATGTGATTTTCTACTTTTAAAAACAAAAGAATATGTAATTTATCAAAAATAAACTTTCTTATTAAGAATACATCAAAAAGTAACTATAAAAATAAGACAGGTAAATTTTATATGGTTTTTGGGGATTTCTTTTCAACAGACCATAGAAGGAAAAGCAAGCCATAAGTGAGAGAGTTGAAATACATTAAAATGACAAAATGCTGTCAATAAGAAAGATATTAAAAATTAATAGAAAAATACACAAGAAAAATGACTAGGCATTTTTTTAAAGAAAACTTATTACCAGCCTATAAGCATACGAAAAAAAAAAGTTAGAAGTTGTTAGTATTCAGAAAAAAAAATAGGTATAAAAGCCCTAATGAGAAACCTCTTGGTCAAACCCACATTATAACAGTTATGATAACAGTGATAGCAACAACAACAAATCTGACAACAGCAAGTCTCCAAACACAGCTACAACAAGAGCAAGCTAACAAAAAATCTTAAGAATAAAAATTTGCCATGAGCTAATCCTGCATATACTTGCCCACAAATTTTATCCTGGAGTATACACCTAAAGCAGAGGTTGGTAATCCACGGCCTTTGGGACACTCTGGCCTGTTGCCTGTTCTTATAAATAAAGTTTTACTGGAACACAGCCATACCATTCATTTATGTAATATCTGCTGTTACTTTTCCACTATACTTGCAGATGGAGTAGATTAGCAGTTGCCATATAATCTGCAAAGTCTATGTACTATCTGGCACATTACAGGAAAAAATTTGCTAACCTCTGCCCTAAAGGAATAACTTGCACATGAGCACAACACATACAAGAACATTAAATTCAGGAATATTTTTATAGCAAAAAACTAGGGAAAAAAGTAAATAATGGAATATCCATGCAATGGAATACTACACCACTGCGCAAAAGAACAAATGGCAGCTATGTGCAACAGGAATTATTCTTAAATGGCACTGAAGTAAAAAATACCATTTAACTAACATATCTAAATCATTTCATGTAGATAAGGACCACAGAAATGATGACCATAAGCCAGGAGAATAAACAGGAACGAACTCAGAGAAACACATGTGTAAGTAACCTGTCTGATCCAATTCCAGCCCCATCACTCCTCAGCTGTGTGATTTTTGAACAAGGTTTTAGCCTGTCTCAGAATACTCATCTGTAAAACAGGGATCAAAGACGTACGCTATGTCTTGGGCACAGATAATGTTCCTTTACTGGCGAGCGTGGGCTCAGGATGCACTAGGCATTACCCCCACACCCTGCATGGATGAGTCAGAAGTCAGCACCAGCATGCACTGGTACACCAACACCCTGGGGTGGAAGCACACTACTGGCTTGCCACAAGCTCCAGACATGAAGCTAGCCCACAAAGAACAGTGGTTACGGCACATGGCACCGTGCTTATGGTACTTGGCTTGGAACTTTATCTCATTTCTCCTACAGCACACAACTACAGCTTAAGATTTTAAAAAAGTGTGGGTTTTGAGGTAAACTAGTTGAGACCCTCTCATCTATGATGGCTTCCTCAGGTTACCATGGGTCTGCCCCTAAGCGAGAGCTGAGTCATCAATAAAACGGGATACACTTGAGACTTCACCATATTAGTTAATGGTTTCAGTGAGGCTTATGATTTCCTCTAGACAGGCCCCTAATAAAACTAAGTCCTCTAACTTCAAATACTGATGTCTTTAGTACTAAAATGAAAACACAAGTGGGCTTCTTCAACCAATCAGGCCACTGAAGCATGAAGCATCCTTATGGCTTTTTATAAATTGCTTTTCAATCATGTTTCACAAAGTAGGTTCCCTGGAACTGCATTCTGGAAAATGTTGACATGTATGTATTCTATCGGGGGAGTAAGTGGGAAAAAATGTTCGATTATTATGTATTATTACTATGAATCATTTATTCACTTTATACACACATACAAGTACACACAGAGATCTTCTAAAGGACAGTTGCTCATTTCCATTATACCCAAAATATATCATATAACAGGTATTCAATAAATAGTAATGAATAAAAGAGAAGACAGATGAGAGGGCAAGAAGGAAAACTGTCTCGCAAGATAGTCATGAGACAGAAGGGAGCAACATGAGAGAAAGCAAAGCTCCAGTCCTCTTTGTTCAGCTGCGGCTATGTCAGGGTGGAGGCATCTTGAACCTCAGGTCACTCCGCCCAGTTCTCGCCCCACAACACAAATGCCTTACTCATTCCCCTGATAACACTGCTTCAAAGCTGCCAACACCATGTCCTTTTCACAAGACCATAAATTGGGTTGCTTAAGGAATTTGACTGCAAGCACATCAGCAGCAGATCCAGGCCAGTGTCTAAAACTGAGTCTCTCTCCAGCCAATTCTAAAGTCTCTCCATTCTAAAAATATTACAGAACTTCATCTCATACAACTTCCATAAGCCCCCATACTAATTTAACTTTTTTAAAAGAACAATGAAAATACAAGAAACTAAGCCATACTTGAAGTTTTATGGAAAAAGGAGGGACATATACTCTGCCTTGGCCAACATTTAGAAGACCAACTTCCAATAGCTACCAGAGTCAGAATCTAATCCAGATTTCAAAATGTTTAAAAACACAAAAAGGTAAATAGAATAAAAATATAATTATATACGCATGATGTGCACAAAACACACAATTATTTAAATAAGGACTAGCCAGATGTTTAGAATCTACTGTGTCTTATCCCCAAACATGGAAACTATGAGTTCTTGGCAGATTTTTTAAAATTTGTGACCTTAAGCTCTTTTCCACACTATAGGGAAAAAAAAACACAAATGATAAAGTTTTGCACTGTAAGGCAGTTTAGGATTTCATTGCTATGAAAACTGTCTCCAAGCTATATAAAAATATGAATTGGCTTATATCCAAAGTCTTGAAGGTTTTTTTTAATAAATCTATACTCCTTCTCAAGCAAGGGCTTAACATAACTCTTTCAAAGAAAACAGAATCTCTTTGCAGAAAACTTGGCCTGCTCTACTTCTCCTGTGACTTTCCTTTCTTATTAATCATTTTCCAGTTGGTCTCTAATCAGATTTCAAGGGCAGGTTCTCAGATCCCTCTCTCCGTAATCCCATGTACAGGGTGTATAACACCCTTCTTGCTTCCAAACCTTCTTAGGGCTGAGTTATGTGTGTGAGAAGACAAACAGCAGACCAGTGAGGAACTCGTGGCTCATAGATGCTGGTAGAAAATCTGGTTGCTGAGAAAAGAACAAAAAATAAAAGACTATTCAAACAAATGGCTCTCTATCTTTTCCCCGAACATAGAAAATACTCAAAGAGAAACACATACAGCTCAACAGAGAACACTAATCAGTGATTTTTTAAAGTACTAGGCACTGAGTTCCATGGACACACTGTCATTGATAACTGCAGAACCCACTTCGGTTGATAAGATGTGATATTTTGCCAAGATTTATAATGTTCTTGGCAGTTGCTTTTATAAGCTAGGATGAAGTTCTGGTTTTGATTAAAGACTGATACTTTAAGGTGGCAGAGTAGTGGAATAATTACGAGCTTAAAGACTTAAGTTCTAATTCTAGCTTTGTAACTAACCAGTTATATGACCACAGAAAAAAAAAATTATTGATTTGCCTGGATTTCTAAGAACTATGGTGAAGAGTTGGGGTTCGAATCATACATCTATCCCCAGAGAACTACAACTATGTCACCTTAAATAAATTACTCAAGCACTCTCAGCAACAAATTACTCGTCTTTATTGGAATATGATAATTTTAACTGTGAGCATCACCTAGCGGTAGCAGTGCCGCATTATTCAAGGTGGCGGAACATTTTTGTGCTTTAGCTGACCAAGTGATCAGACAAAGGGAGAAGGGGTAAGGAGGGATAAAGGTAATGACGTTGTGATAAACTTGGCCCTCAGCCAATGCCTTAGATCTTACCGGGAAGATTCTGCATCCTGCCAATAGGAAAAGGCAGGGGGAGGCACCTGCGACCTAGGGATTTAAATCGTTTACCTTATTTTCCGTGTGTCTTCCTTCACTTGCATGTGGGAAGGTCACCCTTTTTGCTAAAAGATAATTAAAGACTCATATTCTGTCACCCATGCCTCCCATGTCCATCCTTTGTTTGGACAGGTAAACTCCTACGAGCCATTTCTAATATAATTAACTTGCAGAACTCACAGAAAGACCACATGTGAGGCTCACAGGGTAACTGAGCATAATGGTACCATAAAGCAGGGTGAGGAGTATTTTTTTGACAAGGGCCATTCGGATACTTATGACATCATTCATGGGCCGCACAAAATTATGAACTTAAAAATTAGCCTACTCTATTTGGTAAAATTTCAAGTCCTGCCTGTTTTTGCCTTGGCTGGGCTAGACCCAGTGACTTTGCAGGCCATATGCAGCCCGCAAGCCAGATATTCCTCATCCCAGCAGGCAGAAAGCAGGATGCACAGGACCTGACACATAGAAGCTATTATTGTGATATAAAGGTGACAGTGACTAAAGCCCAGAATTTAAAATTCTCTCATCCCTTGTATTTGAGCAGAAAATACAATGGGTGCACTGAAGAGAAATTTTTAATTATGAATTATTTGCTATAATGGGAAACAAAATGCCAAGCACTTTGGCTTTTTTTAAATAAGGGAAAACAGGAAATAGTTGTTTCAAGACTAAGGCAAAGATGAATGTAATTGATTTCCCATTGCCTGACATGCATAACTCTTCAAGGGGCTCTAAGGGGCTCAATCATTTACATTTTAAAGGTCAGAGGCTTTCTTTGCCTACTATTAGCCACTAACAACTAAAAGGCAATGGCATCCTCTGCTGTCAGCACTTCTCAACCTGAGGTAAAAGATAAATAAATAAAAATTAACAAATGCCAATGTGTTTTAAACATAGATTTTTGAAAAAAAACTATGCAGTAATAAAGGAAAAAGAATGTGAAGCTCTTTAAGGAAAATGGGGCTACCTTGAATAAGTAAGGCTCAGTGAGAGGGATCAAGCACAAAAGATGGACTATAGACGGGTGTCTCAGTTACTTTTTCATTGCTGTGACTCAACACCTGACACGCACAAATTTAGGAAAGGAAAGGTTTATTTTAGCTTACAGTTTCAGATGGTCACAGTCCATTCAGGGGCAGCTGGCAGCAATGCAAGTACATGGCAGAGGCAGAAAGGTGGAGGCAGCTTCTCAGGACATCACCAACAGGCAGGCATGCGAGACTTGTTGAGACTGGTCCAAGTTCCAGTCTTAGTCTTTCCTGCATCTGGGTATCGAAGCTGTGGCCACTACACACCCTTAGTCTTAACTCACAAGCCTTTGGTCTTAAGTCACATGCCTTTAGTCTTAACTCACACACCCCTAATCCCAACAACCACAATCCACCCCTCCAGGCCAGACCCCAATCCACCAACATTACATGGCTCCATAGACAATCCATAACATTAAAATACATGAGACTTTTGGGGGACACTCCAGATCCTAACCACAACAATGGGTATCCTTCTTATGAAATGCACAAAAATAATAGCATAATAACATAAAAAGGCCTCAACATAAACGACAGGGTAGAAAGAGAGGCAACAGTCAGCTAGCAAAGGGGTGAACCTCTGAAAAGGGGGGGTGGGGGGGTTGCTGACTGATTCCCCAAGACCCATGTTTCTAATGTGTTAGTGAATTTTGAATTCATGTATTTACAAAAAAATAAAATAATAATAATAAAATAAAATGTCTAAAAACATCCCCAAACCAGGATCCCTAACTCTTTAATACCAGTCCATGCCTATTAGGGACAGGGCTGCCCATCAGGACATGAGCCTTGGGACATTAAGCACTCTCACCAACTGAGCTGGCCTCCTGTCAGATCAGGGGAAGAACTGTGCTTGCAAAGGACCTAGGATGTTACAAGAATCAAATGCCAGATGCATGAAGTAGAGGTGAGGCAGTAGTGCTAGCACCATCCCTACTGCAGTCTCCCAGCCAGCATGGGTGAAAGTGGAGACAGGGCTGAAAAACTTGTCTTCCAGGAAACTAGTCTCTGATGCAAAAAAAAAAAAAAAAAAAGTTGGGAATCACTGCCCCAAAATATGTAACGTAGAAACTATAGGTGAAATGGAAATGCTTCCAATATCAGCAATCAGTTACTAGAGAAGAGTTCTTTCCTTCAATTGCTTAGCAAATCATCGTAGATGACATTATAAAAAATTTTCCTGCAATTTCCTTCCCTGTCACCTTGTCTTTACCCTCAACATGTCCGTTTATGAGAACTGCTAACCTAGCATCTAAGTTTTTAGAACAGATAAGAGGTCTTGCCTAAATTAGTGTAATTTCAAATAACTGGTTGTCCCCTACTCTCAACTACATAGCTTTCTGAACCAAACTCTAGTCCTTGTAATTCAAAATTCTTCAGGTTGAGAGATTTTTCCCCGGTACCGCTTGCTTCTCTCTGCTTCTTGAGCCTTCAGCCCTGGAAAGGGAATCACATTAGCCTCCATGCGTTCCTTTCCCTGAATCAGCAGTATCACTTGGGGTCTTTTAGAAAGATAGGCTCTTAAGTAACCCCCTCAGACCTGCTAAATCAGAGTATGCAACCCAATACCATCTCCAGGCGATCTGCAGGCACATAGAGTTCTGAAAAATGCTTTTATAAACCTTAAAAAAAAAGTTTCAGCCTTACTATTGCTTTAAGAAAAGATCATTCGATAATGGAAAGATGGAAGCAGTACGAACACAGTCCTGCAGTACATTCCTAAGAAGACTGAAAGCCAGTTTGTGGGAGAATCAAGTCTGTGGAAACTATGGGTTGTGCCCCAAAATAAGACTATTAGGTAAAGTACATAAAATGGGTCATTTTTTCATTCTTTCAACCATCACTGAACTCTGTGGTATTTGAAAGACATATGTACAAAAATTCTATGTCAAAAAAGAAGTCCTGCCAACTTTTTTCAAAAAAACCTGTAAATAAAAATTACAATACATATAATTATTTTATAGAATAAAGATTTTTGTTTTAAGGGATATATAAGCATCTGATTTATGAACCACCATTATCTAAAAAACAATTCAAGTAAACATTTAAAGTTAACTGAAATGTCAGTACTACATTTAACCTTCAATGTGTTTTATTCATTTCAGCTTTTAAACAGCATTTCTGTATGCACATCTGTGCTCTCAGTAGAATTTTAAGTGAGGGGAAAACTATGAAGAGTCTATGGTGAAACTTCTTTTTCAAATTATAACTTAAAAATGTACAGAAATAAAAGTATGAATACATGGCTCCTAAATAGCCAAATCATTCAAACTGTCTAAGTTTTTCCATTGTATTAACGAACTAGAATTAAATGCCTGTACGTTTTTATTTTTTCCACATCCACAAATTGTCTATGGTCTTAAACACTTTCTACATATCTATGTGTATGTTTATATGTGCTGAGACAGCACATAAACTAATGAGTGGATAAATATACCACAGCCACAAACAAAAATGTGGCCAGTATAAAACCATTAACAGAAAAAATAAAACCCAGAGGAATGAACTCCAAAACAGTCACTGCCAGGGGTAATGGAGATGTGTAATGGCTGATAAAGGATATGGGTTTGGGAGGAGATAACATGTTTAAGTTAAATAGTGATGATGATTCAAAATTCTGTGAATGCAATAAAATTACCTGAATGGTACAATGTAGTATAGTGAATTCTATAATACATGAACCATGTTTCAAAAAAGCTGTAAAATATGACAAAATAGGAGCATCATTAATGCTTTTCTTCCTTTTTATTCAGCACATATTTTTTCCAATAATAACTTATGTACTTACCACTTCTAGGTTAGTTAATGTTCTTTGGGTTGCAAGCAACAGAAAGCAACTTGGCCTCTCTTAAGTCAAAGAAAAGTGAGAAAGACAGCAGGATATCTCCCTGAATCAAAGCACCAATTGTGAGAACAAGCCACAGCAAGAATTTTCTGCAAGAAGTCCTGAGGTTTGTGATCTGGTTTCAACAACTCCCTGCTCAAAAACTGAACACATCCTACCTAGAGGGCAGAGTAGGCCTGGCTTGGGCCAGGTGTCCACCAATGATCAATCATTTGTGGCAGATTACCCCAAATATCAGAAACTACTCCATGAAGAAAGAGAGGAAAATAGAGCCCCTGAATCTACTGAAATTGCTGTTATAATTAAAGATCTTCTTAAGGCAAAAAGAATAATTTAATAACATTGTGATGGAATTCCTAAAAGGCAACATATACAAGGTTTAGGCAAACTGCATGGTAAAGATACAGTCATGCCAGGTCAAGCTTCTGACTTTCAGCAGGACATAAAGGAATAATTTGTCATGAAAGTTTTAAATATTTGACTAGACCTAGCACCCCAGATAAGAATCCTGACTTGAACTCAGACAGCCTTGGGTCAAGCTCCACCACTAGCTAGCTACAGAAGCAGATGACCTTGGGTAAGCTACAGGATGCTGGCAGCTTTCTTCTTCCACCTAGGCCTCAGTTGACACTTTTTTTTTAATAACCTACTAATAATACAAACATCTTGTGGAACCATGATAAGGCTAAATGGATAATCCACATATCCAATACTTACTATCTCAGCCAATGAGAAGTCATTATTTTTAAAACTTCTGTTAATTCACAAACGCAGATTACAAACTCGTCTACATGGCCATAGAAAAAGAAAAAAAAATAGTATGGAAAAAAAGTGAATTATGTTTGTCTGTGTCATATACAAATAAACTTTTTCAAAAGAAAAACGTTTTAGTTTGACCACTTGGAGCAAACCGCACCTGGGTAGGATAACAGTACTTTTGTAGAAGGATAAATTGAGACCCCAAAAGTCTGGTCACTGGTTAAACAAAGTTACAACAGAAATGGCAGCACTGCCAGTTATAAACAATATGCACCAAAGTCACTATTCTTTCCCCTCTAGCCCCACACACTTACTTGGTCACTAAATGGTAAAGGGATCTTA